>CM069593.1:56460-602285 GCA_035771175.1 Paratinospora sagittata | reverse complement strand
GAAGAAGAAGAAAGAAGAAGAAGAAGAAGAAGTTAATTTATATTTCATAACTTAAAAAATGTATACTAATTATTTAAAAAATGAAAAGAAAGAATACAACTTATAAATATTATAATTTTATCTTAAAAATTTTTAATTTGATATATGATCAGAAACATTGCGTTTAGTTCTTGACCCGAAAACTTTATATAAATTAAAAAGTAAAAATTTTAAAAATAATATTTTATTATTTTTTAAAAACAATATATTTTTTTCATAAATTTTATAAATTTATTTTCAAATTTTAAGAAATTAAATATATTTTTCATATTTTTAAAATTTTGAATACAGAAAATTATATTCGAATTATCACTGAAACGAAACTATTTATGTATCTCAAACATTTTATTAAAATTAAGGTAGCATTCAAGATTAGATTGGACAAATAACTGAATTAAAAAATATAAAATTTTATTATATAATAGATTATGAGTTAGTGCGGTAGGTTCTCAGATATCTGTACTTTCAAAAAAAAAAAAAAAAATGAAAAAGTGACGAGAAGAAACGGTCAAAACTAACGCCGCAGCTTGACCATAACAGCGTCCCACGTGGCAAACTCTGAGAGGCAGTGGATTCAAGTTTTACTGATCTACAAATGGAGCGACGACTAATCTTGCTTTACAAAATTGACCGTCAAGTAAAACTAAAATGAGGGCGCGGACTAGAATATTAAAATGAGACGCCCAAAAAAGACTGAAAGCCTTCTCTAATTAAAAAAAAAAAAAAACTTAGATATATTATATACATGACTTGAAAGATTTCAATTACCAAGATGTGACAATTTATTAAAATACGACTTATTAATTGGCATGTTATACATGACGAAGCATCGAACAATTACAATATAGATTAAATAAATAGAATTATATAATAATTAATATTAATTATATGTAAACATAGAATTTGATCGAATTTGAAATTGTGTAGTAACTGGTGACTTATTCGTCAATAAAGACAAAATAATGATCTGTACATATAAATAATGTATTATATATATGTATATAGGGCTATCAAGAACCTATTATATACTCAGGAGTAATATATATAGATATTCTCATTTAATTAATGTTTACTGATCTTCTAATAATTCATCACAGTGTACATTCATTTAAATTATCTTTATGTTTTATCATGCATATATATAGAGTCCTACTAGATGATAAATATCATTGGTTGCACAATTAATTAAATTGTTTGGTTGTGGAAACATATATATCATTGGTTCCTCTTTACAGGACAAAAAGGAGGGGTCGTCAGTGGCAACATGCAATTAATCGATCGTTTGCTGTTTAATTATTGTTTTTCTTTTCTATTATTTTGTGAGCAACAGCCAACCAAGGCTGGACCAAACTACTCATTTGTTCTTTTCTGTATGTATGTCCCCCATTAATTTTGAATGTAAAGTTTTATTTATAAATATGAGAGTATTTGTTATCATATCTCATGTAATAATTAAGAGAATTAATTGCTTATTTGATATTAATTAATTATTGAATATATGATTAATTAAGTGTGTATGTGTTGTCAAGTTCAACAGTTAATTTATTTAAGGTTACAAAGGGAAAAATATTACCTCGAGATGGTCTTTAATTTTATGCCACTTTTTCATTCAGCATGATTTTTCAAAAAAAAAATACTTTAATAACACACTTTTTAAATACATTTTTATTAACATTACTTTTGATGAGAGTTATTAGATTGTCTCGAATTATGCATCAACACATGATTTGAGACAGTCTAATAACTCTTGAGAATAATGTCAACAAAATATATTTTAAAATTAAATATGTTAGTCAAACATTACTCTTTTTAAAAAGTTATGAAAATTAATTGATTTAATTTATGACTTATTTATTCTTTTCGTGCTTATTTCAATAGGTTTTGATTAATGTGAAATTATTAAACACGAGTCCATCAGGATCACTGGGACTGGGTCCATCCAAAAATAAAAAAAATAAAAAAGATGTAAAACTCATTATAATAAAATAAAAATAATATCTTTTTTTTTTTGTTCATTACTATTTTATCCTATAAAAATAAAATAAAGATGAGGTTATTCTTGAGATTAAAAATAATTTTAGAATCTATTTAATTTAGGGTACCAAAAGGGCCCTAAGTGTCTGGGCCTTGGGCTAGGAGGGTAATTTCAAACCCACTAAGACGTTATGGGCAGATCGCAGATGTGATTATAGGCCCAATGCGGACTGGTCTAATATTTTTCCAAGTGTATCCCATCTTTTATTTATTTTATTTTTTTAAAGTATTAAATTCTAGGTGGAAGGATACCCGAAAAAGAAGCAGGTGAACAACTTATTATGGCTAAGAACTGTTGATGGCAGTACTTCGCTATAACTTTTTTATGTCGGCGCCTATGAATCAATAGCCATCTAATTTTGCATTGGGGCCACAAATGTCTGAAACCTAGATATGCCACGTAGCACAAAATAAAGTAAAGTAGTTTTTTCAAAACAAGAATTCCTTGAATAATAATTACACGAGTGCGCTAGTACAAGCATAGCTGCTACTCTCCACCAGCGAGCTTGTTTGGACTTCAGGAAGGGACCCCTCAGGTTGGACCGTGAAATTATTCCACGTGTTAATGACGTAAGTCATTATATGTTATTGGCCCTGTTTAAGATAGCTATGGGGCGAGAAACATTTTATTTCAAATGCACCCTTACAAACAGGCCCATTAAACGTATAATCATAATTAATTACACAAAGTATATAAAATAATGGTTGTGTTTAGGAGTATTTTTTTTTTTTTTGGAGAAGTGTTTCTACCAAAAATATTTTTAAAAATAGCTAATTTCTCTGGCTTTTTTTAAAAGTTAAAAATCACTTGTTTTCAATCTTAATATAATATAGGGTGTAAGTCAATCCGATCGATATGACCAACATGATCGAATTGAGCATAACCCGATGGGTTGAATTGTTTTAGCTGTTTGAGTTAGGTTGAGTTTAAAAATCTTAATTCGAACAGTTTAGATTAAGTCATGAGCTAACTCGCTTGAAACTCAATCCAACCCAACCTAAACTGGACTTGACATAATTCTAAAATCTCTTATCAAACCATCAATCTTTCCGGTTATTAACTTTCTGAACTTATATTTATTATTTTATAACATGGTGGATGTGGATGAATGTAGTTGTATTTAAAACATTTTTGATATTATTGTTACCAAATTTATAAATTAATTTTGTTATATTTAAAATATAACATATGTGATGTTTATTAAAGTAAAATTTATATGTAAAAATTATAGGTGTAGTTTAAGTTATTTCAACCTGAATGACCAACTTAATCTAATATGAACGAGGTTGGGTTGAGTTGAAGAACTAGTTTAATTCGAATTCAATTTTATTTTTTCTAACTTAAACTATTTGATTTGAGTTAAATTTTGGTTCTAACCCAACCTAACCTATATCTTCACATCCCTTAATATAATTAAATCATGGAGTTCAAATATTACTTGAAAAATTAATAATTAGTTTACTTTACATACTTTTTTTTATCCATATTATATATATCTTTAAATAATTATAATTTTTCAAGCTTTAAAATGAACATCATCATTATTTGTATTTACATGATTTGTAAAAATGGAAATTAATATTAATGTTGAGCTATCACATTCATGGGGAAATTAAATGAAAGGCGAAAACTTGAAGAGCGTGGCTCGCCCAATAACTTCAATGAGAGAGGACAATCAAACTCCAACTATTCCTTACCTCACATGCAGAGGAGCATTGAAACGTATATGTACCTTCATATATAGGGCCCCCCACACTTATACCTTGTGAGGGAGGGTACCTCACCTCTCACCTCATTTGTGGTAGGTAGAGAGGTTGACTCTTCTAGCCTTTGTTGTAGTTATTATTATTTAGGTGGGCTTGCGGTTGTTGTAAAGGCTAATTGTACAAAAAAGAAAGAGGTAAGAGTACTAGGAATCACGAAAGTACTTCAATATTTAATATTAATGACAAAAAACAATCTTCCCCCTCATATATATAGACCAAATTTCATCAAAAAAATCAAAGGCAAAAATAACTTTAAAAAAATATAACTACTTAAAATTTAGATATCTACCATCAATTAAATTCCCAAGGTGGTAAGGAGACCACTTTTAAGAGACCACTTTCTTACCACAAGTTTGGTTTCAAGTACCAAAGTAGACTTCGTCTTTGTCACGAATGGACAACACATCTTTGCCGCCTTTATGTCATGGGCATGTGTGGAAATATGTACCTTTCATTGAATGGGATGTCAGATAATATGTGGGCCTAGATTTTTACTAGTACATATATTGTCTTCGTCTTAATCATTTCAGGGCTTAAGTGTAGGATTTTAATCTAAAAGAATTTGATACTAATTAAAGTAAGGTGAGATCTCAACTTATATTTTATGTGATAAATTTTTTCATATCTAAAGTAAGATTATTATTTCAGTTTATACATACCTAACAAATCTTTACCTTAGAAGAAATTTAACTTCATCACGATTGTATATCTCAAAATTTATGTCAGATCAACAGTCACCATTATCTCAAGGAGGAGCAACTCGAGAAATAATTTGTGAGTCATAAGCAAACGCGCATGCCTTAACATATATACATGTGTTCTCAACCGAATCATTCACTCTAATACTACTTGTTAGGCAAGCTTAGACTTCGAGACTTAGGTGTGAAATTTTACTTTAAGACCTCGATATTAATAAAAATGAAATCTTATCTTATGTTTTATATGATGAACTTACTAATATCCAATGTGAGACTATTATTTCAGTTCACACATACCTAACACAAGTGAATTAATTTTTATAGTGTGTATAAAGTACTACCTAAATTACTCACTAAATTTTTTTTGAAGGCATTATTGAGTTGAGTTGAGTTATGAGTATAATGATTAAATTTAGGGTTGATGAGTTGCTTATAAAATAAAGGACTTCCCTTATTTAAGTACAAGGAAATGTATGGACTTTTATTTATTTATTGAGTAATGTTTGATTAATACGCTTTATTAACATTATCTCTGTGAGTTGATGAATAGACGATCCAATAACTTTTAAGGACAATACTAATAAAATGTGTTTATAAAGCATTTTCGATTTTTATTTTCATAAAAATTCAAAATTTGAAGCAATAAGAGAGGGTGCTACAAGTGTATAAAAGAGAGGTAGGAGAAGGGTATAGGTGGGTTAGGGGCACGTGCATGATCACTTGATAACTGGAATCTGTCGGCCGGTAGTGGGTCGAACGTAGCTCAGCTTTTCTGTCTTCTCTCCAAAACTATCTGTCCAAAGATATCAAGATTTTTCATTTTTTTTTTTCCTACTTGCAACCTTTTATCTCTCTTTCTAAATTTATATTTTATTTTGATCTCAATTATTTTCATGCTAAGAGAGTACTGGAGAATGTCTGTTAGATTGAGTTTGGACATGACATTTTCTGATCTTAATTTACATGGGTATTCTAGATTAATTCAAATATCCTTACCTACCTATATTTCCACTGATCTAATAATCTAGATTAATGATATATGTAAGTTTACATATTAAATAAATATCCAACCGTACATTGCATCACCTCTGAGAACTACCAAAGGATGATAATTTCAGAAGACGATCAATGTCGATGTTAAGAGATGGTTTCACTTACATGTTGTGCATGAATAAGGAATGATAAGCCCTGGCTGACACTATGCGGACTTTGATTCGGTGCTCTGCTGGATCCAAGTTAAGAAATTGGTCATTCAAGAACACCACCCATGATCACATGCATAATGATGTAAGAAACCTTAGCACTCAGCAGTTACTAACCATTTCAAGTAACATAGAGAGAAAGAGAGAAAAACAAAAGGAGGGGTTGAGAAAATAATGTATGGCAAATGCTTGCAAATGTAACAATTATACAATAAAAAAAGGTGAATAGCTAAGAGACTTCGGCTGTAATCTGATGTATATTATTAAATCTTTTGTCTACAATTTCATATGTATTAGGGAAGGGAAGAATTAATTAATTTCAGATAAAGGTTATAAAATGAGGCTGATGTATTACTTGCCTCACTAAATTATTGTCATTCCATAAAGATTAATTAGGATTGTGGTTTACTATATATGTTAAATGGAACGGGTACTATCTACTGATTCTTTTGCCTCATTTTGTGGGATCAAGGACAATATATATTCTACCAGTGGCGGCCCTGAGACGGGCAGCAGGGCGACCGTCAGGACCCCAATTTTTTAGGTCCCACTTTATTTAATTTAGTTTTATATATTTAATTTTTTTTAATATTATTTTAAAATATATTTTTATTTTTTTTTAATTATAATATTTTTGATTTACTATTTATTAGCCAAAAAAAATGAATCAAAACTCAAACAAATTGAAACCCTCTTTTCAATTTCAACGCAAACGACGAGCAAACTAATCGGCATAATCACGATTTTCTTTTCCAATGCATGAGTTCCCGAGCGTTCGTCGGCATTCTTCGACCTTCGTTCTGCTTCCGGTGTTCACCGTCTGGCGTCGCCTTCTTCTTTTGTTTCTTTCCGTTTCGCTTTTCAGTCTTCCACAACGACCACCAACGTTGTTTCTTCTTCTTCTTCTTCTTGTTCTTTTTTTGTTTTTTTATTATTGAAATTCAATCATATTTTTTGTTTGTTTGTTATTTTAGGTATTTGAGATTTGTTGTAATGTTTGGTTTTATGAAACCTTTGTAAATGTATTTAATTTTTTTGTAATAGGTTATTTTGATATTTTAACAATGTCTGCAATGTATTATTTATAAAATAATTTGTTCATTTATGAAATTATGCATTGTAACTTATTAGCGATATTTATAAAAATATATGTCTTTAGATTTATAAAATTAAGGGCCTTATTTTATGTACTTCGCCCTGGGCCTCTAAATATTTAGGACCGGCCTTAGGAAAAAGTCAAAATAATAAGTAAGGAACTGGTGGTTGTATCCCATAGTTTCGCTTTTGGAAACAAGAGGAGGAGATGTACACAATAAAATGGAAAGAGATGGTGATTCTAAAGGAAAAATGATTTTGGGACCCAAAAATTATTCTAAAAAATCATATTTGTGTTGATGTGGTATATGATGAGTAGAGGGTGTTTTATTTTATTTTATTTTTGAATTTTTCTTCTTTCTCATGATATAGTCATGTGGTCAATTGTTACATCTGCTTAGATATAGATTTAAGTCTTCTTTGGGAGAGTGGTGGCGTTTTAGGTCAAAAACTCTTTTTTGAAACGCAAAAGCGGAACGCAGAAGCAAAGGGAGGATGCTTCTTGAAAATGGTCAAAAATCGCATTAGAAACCAAGACACAATCGTGCTATTGGCTACCCAAACGCGCCAACCCAACGTTTTCCTTGATTTCATGCCGCAACGACACTTCTACCGTGCGCCCCAATAGGGCCTTAGTTACATATCTTGGGTCATTTTAAAGCATCTTCAATGCTCTTATGAATTGTGTTTTAAAAAAAAGTGTTATGTCATCAATGTCAAGGGACTTGTATCCTACATAACATAAAATATTACTTGATAGACAAAAGTTAAAAAATGGTCTCTAATGCTTCTATTTAAAATATACGTTTTGAGGAGTCAACAATAAATATTGACAATTAACTTAAAATATTTGATAGAGGTTCTGTTTTGAATTTTAAATATATGCTGAGTTAGCAATGGATGGTTGTCCAACAGACTCTCTGAAAGTAGACGATTAAGTTGACAACCTCTATTTTTTTTTTGCCACCTCAGCTTGTTAGTGAATGGTGATAGTTGCATTAGAAAAGTCTATTTTAACTCAATATCTATTTATCTTATGTGACATTTGATTTTTTCAATGCTCTTAGCACTCCCCACTCCAAATTAACTTGAAGAGTGCTAAAACGACCATATTATCACATTATCAGAAAAAAAAAAAAAAAAAAACTTCCAAATCTGCATGCACTACATCAATATAAATATAATTTTTAGTTCCTAAAAACATTTCTCAATTAACTTACTTTTCCCACCAAAGTTCATCTTCTATTCTAACTAGGGGTGACAATATAGGTCACGACACGATAACACGATTCGAAACCGACATGAAATAAACATGTTTAGATTTTTACATAAACAGGTGCTGGTCAAAATTGGTTAAATATGATTAGACACGATTAAATTTCAGGCCAAAAGCAGGTCGACCTGCTAAACCCGAAATTGACCCGTTTAACACGATTATATTTTGTGTTGAGACTTATGTTATGTGTGAAGATTTTTTAATATTTTATATCATGTGTTGAGTCTCTAACTTTATAATATTTTATTTGGTCTCTGCAATATGGTTGTATAAGTATGATTTTAAAATTTTGATTTATATGTTACTTTAGAATTTATATATGATAAATAAGTTAGAATGAACATGTTTAAGCTTTAAGGGTTACAAACAGGTTAACCTGTGTAACCCATTTATTAAATGTGTCAGGTTTAGATTTACATGTAATGACACGTTATTTAAACTCGTCGTGTTTGGTTTATAATATATTTTATTATACACGATTATGACATAATCGATTACGACACGACAACACGAATTGTCACCCTTAGTTGTAACATCCTTTACGACGCGCTTATCTCTTGGAAATCGACCTGTCTTCGCTCTCGAGAGCTTTGCTAAGAGCATCTCCAATGTAAATGTGGATTGTGAAAAAATTAATTGTCACGTAGGATAAATGGACATTATGTAAAAAAACCTTCTCCAATGCAACTATTAACATTCAATATCAAGCTGAGTTGGCAAAAAAAAAAATAGAGGTTGTCAACATTACCGTCTACTTTTAGACGGTCTTTTGGACAACCATCTATTGCTGACTAATCAAATTACTATAACTATACCATTAAAAAAAGGAACAAAAATTAAAAATTAAAACAAAAATATTTAACGTTTCATCAAAATTTATATAATTCGTAGAAGTATTAGAGACCACTTTTTAACTTCATTGTATATCAAGTTTAATTTTATATCATATAAGAAGTAAGTTTCTTGATATTAATGATATGACATTTTTTTTTAAATACAATCTACTTTTACATGAGAGATGATCTAGAGATGCTCTAAAGCCCCGCTGATTAAACGCCACGTCATTTCCAAATAATTTTTATGAGACATATTCCAGCTGCTCGTATCCTATTCGGTCATTCGTGAGATCTTTTGGGCCCATTGAGCCTTAGAATCTTTTTCTAACAAGTCTCTGACCTCATCAAGCCTGGATTTATTTAAGAAAAATAATAAAATAACACTAAATTAATTTCTTACCTTTTTTTTTTTTTTTTTTTGTAATTCAAAGGTATGGGTAGGAAACTCGTAAGTTTTAGAGGTAAGTATTGCCTCGGATAATATTTGAACTCAAAACTATTGTCCGCTGATGTCAATTTAGTCATTCCAACAACATAGGATTTTTTTTTTAACCCAACAGTTTAAGAAATATTATTATTATAATTATTAAAAAAAAATTATATGTGTAACTATAACTATATTATAATAACTTATTGAGATGTGTAACATATTCATATCAAATAATTATGACAGTGTGGTTTCATATGTATATAACTATATTGTAATTAGAATAATATTTTTCCTCCGACTTATATAGCAATTCATGATATATGACAGTAAATAAATTTTGAAAACATGTTAAAGGCTCATTTTCAAGGAGTACTAATTGATGAGGTGATTTTTATATTAAACTTTCTACACAATAGAATGGGTAAAACTTGAAATACACTGTAAAATTGCATATCCGATAACTATATATGACAATATAATTTTATATGTAATCAACTCAACTAAATTTTTTTTCAACTACATTAATATCAATTATATGAATGTGCTTCCTTCACTCTTTTTTATTAAGAGATAAATTCTTATCTAAGTATTTATAACTATATCTTTCTTAATTACTTTTATTCATATTATCTTAGATATTTATGTACCTTCACATGTACATAATTAATTTTTTTGTATTTAGAATATAATTTTTCCTACCAACTTATATAGCAAGACATGACACATGACACTAATTCACTAAATAAGCTTAGAAAACATGCCGAAGGCTCGGCCCCGAGGGATGAGGTGACTTTTGTACTGCAGCGATCTAGCTGGTACACAGTGGGTAAACTTCAGAATCTCCTCTATAAAAATGTGATTGTAGCGACAAGAAATTACCACAAGCTTTGGTCTTAGAAGCCATATATTCTCACTACTCGTCTCTCCTCAGTTGTCAGTGTGTGTGTGGGTGTGAAATGGCAAGAAGCTCAGACCCTCTTATTCTGACGAGAGTGATAGGAGATGTGGTTGATGCTTTCTCTCCAACCATTAAGATGACTGTAACTTACAACATGGACAAAGTAATCTTCAATGGCCGTGAATTGTACCCTTGCATGGTCACCCACCATCCTCTTGTTCAGATTCATGGCGGTGAAATGAGGACTTTCTTCACTCTGGTATCTACATAAATATACTTGTATATTTATTCTTGTATGGTGGTAGTGTTCATCACGTACAACTTTTTTTTTTTTCTTTTTTTTTCAAAACTAAATAACTTCTTTAATATTATTGCTGCAGATCATGACAGACCCAGATGCTCCTGGCCCTAGTGATCCACATTTGAGGGAGCATTTGCACTGGTATTTGTACATATATTTATATATGCATAGCCCTCCTCAAGTTTTGAAATCTAATTAAAGTACTTAATCATGAATTAGCATTATATATATATATGAAGAAATCACTACAGAACAAGAGGCTTGTTTCTTTATTCAATATTTCTAACAATATAATAGTCTCTTCATATTTCAAATCCATCCCCATCGCTCTTCTCTTTAAACATAAAACTGCTGCTCTCATGCATGTAGTTACATATTGCTCCTACACCCAAGATAATTAAGAAGATGTATATATACATAATTACTAATTAGGGCTTCTACACAGAGATAAGAGAGTTAATTAACGTTAAAGAACTAGCATTTTCTACATATAAGAGCTGACCATCTCATTTATATATGCACATATATACAGGCTTGTAACAGATATACCAGGAACAACAGATGCTACTTTTGGTACTACTGATTTTCTCTTATGTTTTTCTTTGTTTCTTTCATTTTCTTTTAGTAATTTTTCTGTTGTTTTCATTTTGATAAATATATATCATAAATTATACAGGAAGGGAGCTGGTGAGCTACGAGAGCCCAACGCCAAACATAGGGATTCACAGATTTGTATTCCTTCTGTTCAAGCAAAATAGGAGAGAGTGTGTACAGACTCCACCTACTTCAAGAGACCACTTCTGTACCAGAAGTTTTGCTGCAGAAAATGAACTTGGCCTTCCTGTTGCTGCTGTTTTCTTCAATGCTCAAAGAGGAACAGCTGCTAGAAGGTACAGAGGAAGCTTACAAGATTAAATTGTTAAAAAAAAATAGAAAGGGAAAGTACTTCATTCTAGGTATCACTAATTAATTAAGTACTAGTACCATTTAGTATAGTTATTACAGTTACAATCGGTTTAAAACATGAAGATAACGACCAAAATAGTTTGTGGGTATCTTGCCAAGCATATCACTTAGCATGTCTGCCGAGAGAACTTAGCTTCTGCAATGGCAGTCCTCTCTCTCTCTATACATCTCATCCACTGTATATATATATATATATATATGCAGATTCCTTCTTATCCCTAAGAGCTTCTTTTCTTGTTCATCAGTATATGTACAATATCTTCTGCCAAATTGAACAAGTGGTGGTGTACTTTTCTCTGTAATTTTCATTCTCAACCGCAGGTGATTTTCGTAAATTATGCATATAACACATTATAAAAAATAATTCAATCAACATGCCTGCCTGGTTGAGGCCTGAGGGTTGAAGGTCTATGTAGCATATGACTAATTTTCAATATTGAGTGGTACATCTGATTTGACCTTAAATTTTGTCTTTTCTTCATCTGCCACGTGGCAGATTTCAGTACCAGCACTACACTATGCTATGAATTTAGGTATTGTGACATTGTTCATGATCTTGCTTCTCGAGCCCACTAAACAAATCTGGCTAAATTATGTAATCAATCGTATAAATAATTTCATTGTCCCACCAATTTTTAAAAATAAGTCAAATATTCATAAGTATCAAAGAAGAATATAATTATTGACACGTGGTGAGACAGTACCAGAACCCTAATATAGCAAGGCGCAGTGATGAGAGGCACGTGAACCTGGACAATGAATCATTGGAGACAACGAATGATGTAACTCTCACTAAAAAAAGACAAAAGGGTACTCTCTTTTTAGGAGGGGAGAGGATACAAACCGTCCAACCAACGGATGGTTTGTCAAAATTAGATACTTAGACCTATACATTGTAGACTTAAAATGGAAACTGCGAGGTACGTATCACTAATTAATTAATTACTGGTGACATTTAGTAGGGGTGTCTAGTGACACCGATCAATTTGGAATTGAAAAACTAAATAGAATCAATGTGATCAGTTTGATTTTTGTGAAGTTAGATTCGATTTTTTATTTAAAGAATTAAAAAATGAATTGCTTTGATTTTTTATTTAAATATTAAAAAATTAAATTTAACTTGAATCAAATTTAAGAATAATATTGTTATTTATTTTATAACCTTAAGTTTTAAATATATAAATTTAAATATATAGGAACATGATTAAAATATTTTTTTAATTTTTATTTATTTAATTATTAGATGTTTGAAATTGAATGTGTATGTATATAAAAAAATTATTTTAAAAAAAAATTTGAATAAAAAATATGTAAAAAAATTTTATGTTAATTTTTTTTAGTATTTTTATTATTGAATGTAATAATATATTTTGTATTTTAATTGTAATGATAGAATTATAAATTATATTTTTTAAAGAATTAAATATATTTTTAAAAAATAAAATAATATTAAATATAAAATTTATAATTATAAAATTAACGTAACTAATTTGATTAATTTAAATCGAATCAAATGTAACTAATTCAATTAATTCAAATCGAATCAAATTGAACAAATTTAATACGGTTTAATTTTAATTTTGATTTTAAAATATTTAACTTAAATTAAATTAAATTAAATTTTGATTTTTATTCAAAATCGAATCCGAAATTTGAATTGAACCCAAGTTTGCATAACCCTAATATTAGGTACTCAGACCTAACGACCAAAATAGTTTGTGGGTAGGTTGCCAAGCAAGGGCCAAAATATTAGGTACTCAGACCTATACATTGTGGACTTAAAAAGCTGCTTTTAGATGATCTGCTTGGGATACATGCTCTGACAACCAAAGAAAAAGATGGAGTGCCGGTATGCGCGCCGTTAATTACTTTTTACTAGTTATGCTTAGTTTCATATTATATGCACTTTCATGTGTGAAGTTAAGATACTTGACTTTTAAAATAAACTAGGTTGCAGCGGGGTATTAAATTTTTTTTGCATATAATGAAAAAGTAATTATAATGACCACGTTTTTAAAAAATTAAAACTATTTATTGTTTATTGACTACTAAATCCTTATATCATGTTACTACTAATTTAGTAAGAGAACAAATTAGATTTAAGAAGATTATGATGCGTTACTCGTGGTATTACATATTCAATTAATTTATTATCATAACATAAAAGATAATTAATTTTCCCCTGAAAAACTAAAAAAAGAAAAAGAAAAAGAAGGTAAAAGGACCAATTATAAATATATTGATCAGATACAATGCATGTGTATAAGCAAACAACAATAATTATAATGACATTAATCTATTTATTTATTTATTGATGTCTAAATAGACTTAGATGGATGCTCATTATACATATATAAAAATATAAAGTTAATATAAATACTTAAATTAATACATAACTTATGATAGTACAAATAGCCAAAATATAAACAACATTCTTCTACAACAATTTAGTCAGGTCATTGGCGGATGCGTCGTCATTGATGAATTTGTCAAGCGATTTGAAAAACAACAGGTTTTTTTTATGTTCAGGATGTAGGAATTGATAAAGTTTTTTTTGAAGAATTGTTCACTGAGCTTACTTTGCTTGAAAAGCTGGCTTCGAGGCTTCTTGATTGAAGAGAATTGATTATTGATGTTTGTCTTAATGTTTATTGAAAGAGCTTTGCCGATTTTTTTCTTTGACGAAATCGAAGGTATTTTGACATATTTTTTGTTTAGACAATTTAATTGCTAGACAATATGTTTATTTGTTAATACAGGGGGTTTTTGTTTGTGAAGAACCATTTTATATGTTTCACATCAAAGCACAGAGTAAAGAAAAATTGCATGTAACACCCCGTAATTTTAATAAAATACATATGATGAAGTACGCATATATCAAGATGTATAATACATGTATTTTATACGTATGAGCTAAATATACGCGTGATAATATACGTATTTGATACGTATGAGCTAAATATACCAGTGTATGAAATATATGTTATATTTAAGGAATATGAACAAATAAATATAATTATTAAATAAAGAATATAAGTTTTATTAGTGGAATGCGTTGGTTAATTAGATATGTGAATTGGAGTTGAATTAAATTGATTAATAGATGAGAAAGTTGGTTTGTTAACTTGCATGAGGAGCATGGGATAAAAATTAAAATAAAAAGAATAAAAAAGGGCTCTTATTTCCAATGTTTGCCGACAAGAGAAAACAAAGAATGAAAAAAAAAAAGAACTTGCAAAAGAAAGAGAAGGAGAAGAAGAAGTGCAGAGAGAAACGAAAGGAAGGAAGGAAGAAATAAAGGGAAACGGAGGGAGATCCGAACCCGTGGTAAGTGATTTTCATTCTCTTTTTTCGTGAAATTGATCTCTAAGCTAGAGGTAATAAGTCTAGCGGAGTAAATTTTGTTGTAGGAGCCGTTTTACTGCGTTTTCAAAAATTGAGGTTTTGACCCAACGTGAATGAAAATCCGCTAGAAAGGTAGAAAAATGCTCCCTGGACTGTTAAAACCCCGAATATGTGGTTAGATTCAATTTCATGGTTTTTGGAGACCATTTGACAATTTTAATACAATTTACATCTTTCGGATGAATAGTAAAAGTGAATAGTGAATAGTACTATGAACAGTGATTTGATATTTTAGTAGCTACTGATATGGTAAATGATGATTCTCATGATACTCTATGAGTAATTTCAGTGTTTAAATTGAGGCTTAAGGGCATGGATAAACGCTTTTGAGGAAGCAATGACGTTTATTGTTGCTTGATTTTAGAGGTTGGCTTAAAAACCCTGTGTAACCACTGTGAGTATAGTTTCCTTAATTTGGTTCTTGTATAACATTGTACGCATATAAAATGTTTGATTGTATGCATGTTATATTGATATATAATGCATTGAGTTTTATGGATCATGCAAACTGATTTTAGCACTTGAAGTTTGTAACGATGAGGTTTTGCGAATCCTCATTGTCAGTAGGTCTGTCCTAATAAGGGTTGCAATCCTTGAAATGGCTGTGAATTGGGTGATGAGAGGCTGTGTCTACCTTGTACGGCCATACAAGGGTTAGACCCGCTCTCTTGCCTTGCGGAGGAGGGAGATTGTGCATTGTGTTATTGAAAACTCATGCAAATTATGTTGTTGACATGTATGATATATCTGTTGAATGATGCATGTGTTGAATAAGTGTTTGAAATGATTTTAAATGTCATATTTCTCTAAATGTATATAATTGTCATCTCAAGAACTATATTCACTGAGCTGTTGTTTGCTCACCCTATTTCCTCCAATATTTCAGGTATTGACTCGAAGGGAAAAGGAACTTGTCTGGTATGTGTATGTATGTTTGGAGGAAATAGATTATATTTTTGTTATTTTGATATGTATACTTATCACACATTATATATATATAGGTATTATCATCTAGATGGGATGTGTGGACATAGATAGCTTAATATATTGGATGATGAAATGAAAATGTGATGTGTGAATGAATGAACTATATTGGATTTGATTTGTGGTATATTAATTATGAGACTACGTGAAGGCTGACAGTGTATTATATATTGTATATGGGTATGTACAGTGTATAGTATACTGTGCCGGTCATGACGTCAGACTACGTCAGGGGCATCGTGACATTGCATGAGTTTATAGAAACTATCAAAGAAAGGGACAATAGGATAGCAGTCTTGGAGAAAATGGTGGGCAAACAAAATGGTAAGATAATACTATTGAAACAGGATATTCGTTTTAAACAGCAAATGCTTGCAGAAGCTATGAAGATAATGAATGAACTACGAATTGAGTTAGATTGTTATAAAAGTGTCGATGCTTGTATCGAACAACCATTGAGGGGCTTAGATACAACTCAAGGGGGTGCATTACAAGATTCAAATATGTTAGCTTTGAATGTATGTAGGCAGAAACATAATACAAATTAATTGTTAAATTTAATTAGTACCGAAAATGATATTTCAATGGTTATTTTTGTATTATGTACATCTAGATGAATTTCAATTGATGTTGCAAATGCACAAAACATAGAGGGCGATTTGCTTGGGATAGATCCCTCATATTAGTATTGTATATTAATTTGGATTTAATTATTTGTTATATCTTAGAAGAAAGGAGTTTTTTATTTATGACTTTGTTTATACAGTCGCTGGTGTTTGTAATTTTAGAAGATATTTTTCTATTTCTATTAATTTATATTTTAGTAATATCCATGATTGATAAAAAAGATAAAGACGATTAGCAGTGTTTAGAGAGAGGGTGGGTAGGGGAAGCAAAGAAAGAGGTGTATAGAAAAAGAACGCAAAGAAAGAGTGAAAAACAAACATTTATGTAAACATAAATAATTGCATAAGGAGAGAGAGACATTTACCCAACTCAAAATAATTGAAGATTAAAGAACCAACCTTTTGAAATGCTTTATGTAAACCCTTTCATATGTTTTATGAAAGGGTTTTACCCTGGTGCTATCCTTTTATCGTATTGATGTTTTTCTTTTTATTGTGAGGGTTTTACCTTTTGGTCGTCGGGTTTTACCTATATTTTTGTTGATATTTTTCTTTTAGTGTGGGTGTTTTTAACCTCTGCTTGGTTGTCGGATTTTATCAGTTTTTATGTGAGTATTTTTATTCACCGTTGTACCTGCATTGATCTTCAGTATGATATTTATCTGTTGGTAAGATGTAGTCGTCTTTTTGGTGATTTGATTTTATAGAAATAAAATGAAACTTAGACAAAAATAAAATAAAATACAAGAAATTAAACCATATATCATATAACGAAGGTACATGTTTAGACTGGATAGGAATTAATATATATAATAATATTTATTCAATTAGTCTTGGTAAATTTAGTTGTGGGAGTATAAAATATATATATTGGTTGTATACAGTCTAATTTTAATTAGAAATTAAATCCCAAGATCATTCAGCATGCATTTGTTATTCCAAGGGTCCTATTGGGCTCATGTATCTCTATTATATACTCAACTGGACTTCATGACCACTGCAAACTTGTTCATATTAATGATTATCATTTTTATTGACATAATAAATTAATGATGATAAGGACAACGATCCGATTAAATTTAATATTTATGAAATAATAATTCAAAACAAATTACTTGAGTTTCAAGATCCTAGATTTTTGTTAGAGTATTGCACGAGGTCTGTGACTGTATCTGATTAATGATTTAAAAATTTAAATTTAATTAAAAAATTAAAAAATTTAAAAATAATGTTTCATATCTTTTTTATAAAAAATAAAAAATTAATTATTTTTTAATTTAAATTAAACAATTTTTTTTTATATTTTAAATTTCTACATACAGAAAATTAATACTGTACATAAAATCTAGACCAAAGGCGCCCGGCTAAGAGGTCATATATCCATTATACCATATATTAAAAATCTAAAAATGAATCATCTAGCTATCTATACTATATATCTATGAGGAGTGGGAGGTCTATGGGTCAGACATCTCTATAGAAATATATATATAGAACAGGCCTGCTACGTACTGATAATACCATTACTACATATGTAGCTTTGTATGGTAAGACTCCCACCTATATATAATAGGAAAATATTATTGAATCACCCACACTCATATAGGAAAGCTAAAACTATCCTTAATTAGAATATATATGGTTGCTTCCACGTCCACTCGTCCTTTTGCTCAGAGAATATATACCTCCACTTATATCTCCCTAGTCCCTGCGACCCTGCAGCTGTAGGTTACATTTATATATATTCGGACTTAAATCACTGACTACACCATGCACCATGCATGTGATATACCGTACAACCTTGTTTAAAACTTCAAAACAATAAATAATTAAAACTTCGCGGGGTTTTATAAAATAGATAATATTTTGTGTAAGTTGGATATTAATTTTATTTTTTAATGCTGACCCTAAATTTTTATTGATAATGTTGTAAGAACTATAGAATTAATTTAGAGGAAGCATTGAATCTCTTACCTGTGCAACATCTCGGGGAAGGGTTAGACTATATTTGAATCTATCATATGCATGTAGTCTAACATTATTTCAAAAAAAAAATATTATTTTCATAATTTGAACACATAACTGCATTATCACCTAAGAGCAATTTTTACAATTGTGCCAAGATTCACCTAAACAAAAAAAATGCAGGTACATCTACACCTATATAATTATGATTGTTAGATCCTATATGTACCACATACTAAAACATATATATTTAATAAATATATATAATATAACATATTGGGTAATTCTAAATGTATCCTTAAAAAATACTCACTCTATCCACATGCTTTATAAATGTTCAACTATGAAAATATAACAAATAAATATAAAAAATATTTTTAGTGATAACATTTAGATTTATACCCTAATATATTTTCTAAGAGAAAAGAAAAGATCAGAAAAAATACATTATAAACAAATAAATATAACTGTACACCAGCGAGTAAACAACACCAATTAATTGTCTCTGGGTATTTTTATTTTAATCGAGCAAAAAACAAAAGAAGTTAGGTAATTCAGAATGACTAAATATCCATTAATTCATCATTTGTAATCATAATATATACATACATACATATATATATCCACACACACACACACCAAAGAAGAATATGATGATGATCTTTATTCAAGATTAATTAATTAGCTGCCAATTGTTTCACCATTAACTAATATGGCCTGTATTAAGATCAATAAGAACAATAGGATGATGATCATGAAGGGAAGAACATAACAGACAGTACTGAACAGAAGCCTAATTAAAGAAAAATAAACATAAAAAAACATTAATAACTATTATCGAGGTCTCTGCAGGATCTAGTAGTCTTCCCCTGATGATCAGGATTTTGGTTTTGGATCCTTTTGAGCATTGAGGTGGAAGGCAGCAACAGGAAGGCCAAGTTCATTTTCTTCTGCAAACCTCCGAGTACTAAAGTGATTTCTCATAAAAGCTGGTGGAACAGCTGCTACTGATTCTCTGTTTTTCTGCTGAAACAGAATGAACACAATCCTGTGAATTCCGAACTCAGGCACTGGCTCTTCATAGCTTATCAACTCCCTACCTGTTTAATCATTCAAATTTACTCCTTATATATACACTCAGTACGTAATTAGCTACTTAATTAGTTAATTACATATATCCCTCCCTATTTATATATTTGCATGTTACAAGAAATATTGATTAATTAAACCTACCACAAGCAGCATTTTTATTTCCTGGAATATCTGCTACAATCCTGTAATTGAGATATTGGCCATCATGATCAGCTCCAACAATATTAGTATAATTAAGTACTTCTCTCTATCCAATAATATTAATATGGACCCTGATTACTGGGTATCTAGTGCCTGAGTCCTTTGAATTAATATGGAGCCACCCAGTACACATGGCTTGATTGGCTCCACGTTGGTCCATATATATATATAATCATATTATCCAGAAAAATGCAATTAATCATATTAAACATGTAACATGCTCATGCTCATGCATGGGGATTCTCCTTAATTTAGATTAATGATTATAATGATCATCTCAATATATTTAAGGTGTAGTAATCCTTTAATTAATTGTATAGAATATGTAGTGTACCAGTGCAAGCGCTCTCTCAGTTTTGGATTACCAGGGCCAGGAACATCTGGGTCTGTCATAACCTACAGTTAATAATAAACAGAACTAAAGTGAACAAATTAATTAATCAATTAAGAAGATCACGATCATAATATATATATATATAAGAACTTGATATACAATTAATTAATTAATTAATTACCAATGTGAAGAAAGCATTAGGTTCAGCACCGGAAAGCTCAACATTAGGTCTTTGGGTTATGGCTGAACATGAGAATCGACGACCATTGATGACTAAGTCGTTTTCGTTGTATGAAACAGCCATGGAAACTGTTGGAAAGAACTGATCAATAACGTCTCCTATCACTTCTGAAAGCACAAGAGGTCGAGTATTCATGATCGATCAGGAGACAGATTTGTAGATTAAGAAAAAAATAATAATTGTCAGCTGGGAAGATTTCTTAGTGGGCATTGAGATTTATATATAGATGAATTAATTAGTAGTATATACACTATTAATTCCAGTATGGTTATTGGGAAATGAAAAATGTGTGATATATACACAGACATGTATATCATATGTATGGTCTCATCAGTTTCTATATATATACTCATATTGTAATTAATTAATTAATTCCATGTTCAATTCACGTACAGCTTTTAATATATATGTTGATCATGAAGAAAGTGCCGCTCTGCATGAAACCATGGACATGATGAGAAGATACTGATATTAATAATTGAATTGAACAATATAATTAAAATTATTTGACAAGACGTTGATGATAATAAAATGTATTTTCATGCCTTACCGATGACAAACATGTCAATAGTATTTCCAACGACGCCAGGTGGGGAAAGCTGAGATGTAAGGAGTCATATAAATTTTATTTGGGTCAGTAAATATTATTAAAGCATCCTTAAATAGTTTAAGACTCGTTGAAGTCCAAAGTAACCTATATATATATCATTTCAATCATAATCATATTAACCCTAATAGCATTAATTAGTACTCTAATTATAATTATCTGAATTAGTAGTGAAATAGTAATTATGATTTTATTCTTTAAACTTTATTAGCACAATCCTACCCCTCTAGCCATTTTAAATCCATTTCCTCCATCATAATTAGAACAAACTGATCGATTAGATAAATAAAAAAGGCCATATAATTAAACTCTCCGGACTCTGGATCACATGGTACATATGATTGTAAATCACACTATATGTACATTAATAAAAGAGATTAAAGAAATAATGTTAACCTATCTAAAGTTGCACGCATGATAATGTGTGATTAATTAGCCGTCATATATATATATATATATATATATGTGTATATATGTATCTAACATTAGGTTGGACGAGTCATGGAGTTGAGGGGCATAAGGTTCTATTATAAAATAGATTCTAAGTTCGAATCTCTTTACTCACACAACGTCCCTGAGTGTTTATGATCCCAGAAAATTAATAAAAGTGACTTATATGATACCCTTAATTTTAAAAATAATAATAATAAAAGTGCATCCACCACAATACTTTTATATGTTATTAAATTATTTTAAATATTTTATTAATACGTGATTCGAGATAATTTAATAATATATAATAAATTATAATTATAATTTCTTATTTAAATTAAATAACTATTTATTATTTTTATAATTTTTATCTAGTTGAAATAGTCTAGATAATGCAGTATATATGTATATTTAATCATCTAGGTCTAGATCTAGCTCGTACAATTAATTATCCATAATTTGCAAGCGTGGAATGCTACTAATATATATAAAGCACACAAGCTCACCACTAGTATCAATGATGAGCTGAAATAAGACTTTCTTCTACCTATAAGCTATCTATTATGTTTAATTATTTCCTGTATAGGTTGCTTTCAAAAAATATAAAATAAAAATAAAAATAAAAATTCTTCGGTTTCTGTTTTTGTTTTTTCAGCTCAGTTAAGTGTACTAGCTGTTCTCTGTTACTGCAGTCATTCTGCGTGATGAGTTCTAACAGAGAAGTAGTTCAGTAAGTACGTACTAGAATATGTACATACTTCGGGACCCCATTTCATTTGTCCTTTATTTCCCACGTGGGCTGCCTCTTCTGTCTCTGTTTTTTTGGTGCATGTACTAATTATGTGATATCATACTGCGAAAACGTAAAATTGTGGGTTACATTATTAATTTCAGTCAATATTATTAACTTGTAAGTTAAATTCACCCATTACTGTTTAACATAATACCAATTTATTTTAACACTATAGGTTGTATATTTTTTTATCGATTGATTCGTTGTGATAATTTTTAGACCGTTTTAAAAAATAAAATATTAATTATTAAATTATTAAAGATTTTAAAATAAAATTGGTACAAATTGATCCTGACTTTCTCACGATTTCAATGTGACTGATCGTGTTCGAATCAGACTTCAAACAATTTAGCAGTGAGAAAATTGAATTTTAGTGTCAGATACGCAACTCGAAGTCAGACTTATAAATCGATGTACATCACATCAGATAATTAAAAATATTAATCTCTCATTGGACCAATGCGTAGCTTAATAAGACAAGAGAATACAAGTGTCAAGCCAAAAAAAAAAAATAATTTGCCTTGTACTTTTAGATTTTATTAAAATGTTGCATGTAAGTCTTAAATACATGTGTATTTTAAAATGGCTCCCTTGATTATAAATGACCAAGAAAGAGCCTTCCTCTTCGCATTTCTCCAACGCAACCAGCTAAAATTTAAAGAAAAAAAAAAAGAAGTGTCATTGATCTTTATCAAGAACGAAAGAGAGGTTGTTCTTGAACTATACAAGTAACTCTATTTCTTTATCCTCCTTTACTGATTTCTTTCCTTTTCTTAACCTATGTTAACCTATGTTCTTGTTGTTTTAATTTTTTCTAAAGTCTAGCTTAAATTGATGCTTGAGCATATATAACCTACCCACGTACATACATTGTTATGTCATGGTTGGAAATGAAGAAAACAGACCAACTGGCCCACTTTGGGAGAGTTTTCTCATTGTAAATGTCCTTTATAGGGATTGTGGGTTGATAATTTTTAAAGTAGGAAGATTAGAGAAGACATTAGGGGTGATAAAGAGGAAGAAGAGTAGAGTATCAATGCTTAAAATGTGGTGAATCAGTGCCTACTCGCCAGAAAAAAAAAAAGGGGGACAGACCATGCTGATTTTTAACCCATGTTTGGGAAAAATGTTCACCCTTTGAATGGACACAATTGAAACCATGCGTTAAGTAGATAGAAAATAGAAAGTATAGGGAAGAGAAATGGGAAGAGAGTAGAACGAAATAGAAGGGGAAAATAGGAGAAAAATGGGTAGGAACATGGCTAGTCGAAATGGAAAATAAAATAATTGTTGTAACAGCCCATGTTTGATTCAGTTTTGCTACTTCAAAATCAAACAAAATCAAACCCATTGGAGCTGTGGGTTGGTGGGATTTAAATTAGGGAAATGAGAGAAGAGATTTGTTTTGAGAATTGGAAAAAATAATTGTGGGACCCATGCTAAAATCAGCATGAAACAGTGCCTCTCCACCATGAAAATGAGTCTGATTGAATCTGTGGGTTTGATGAATTAAAAATAGGAAGATTGTAGAAGGGATATGAGGATCAATGTGGTGGAAATGAGAAAGGAAGATGGGAGAAAAATGAGGAGAAAAAGTGTTGGAAAACATGCTGTTACAATGTTAAATGAGGAAGGTGATGAATAGTAAACTGTTGACCAATTTTGACCCGGTCAAGATCCCCTTTGACTTGATTAATTTGAGTCTTATTTTATAATAAAGGAGACACTTTACTAACCCACCTTTAATAGAACTTCTTTTTTTTTTTTAAATAGGACTTGCCCTAAATAGAAAAATTGAAAATGAATACATTAATGTGGGTTAAACCTTACCGCTATGATAAAATAATTTATTTTCAAAACTTTGGCTTCATTAAATTAGTGAATTAATGCAATTTATGTTCATATGGCCTAAAATATCAACTTAAAAAATAAAAAATTCAGATTTGCTAAACCATAAAAATATAACAAAATAGCTCAATTAAATTTTGTCATTTTTAACCTCATAAATCAAAATTAATTTAATTAAAGCCTATTAAACTTAATTAATTACAATACAAATCAAAAACACCTATCTAATTAAACTAATAAGTTAATATTAGATTGAATAGATATTAACTAACTAAATTTAATTAACTAAACCTAACTCATGAATCTAATTAGTCAATTTAATTCAATTTGAATCGATCATGGTCGATTTTGGCTAAATAACTCTAATTTTAATTAACCCATAGGCTTAATCAACTCAATCAAGCTTTATTGACTTGACCCATTTAAATTAATTGAAACCCTATGAGTCCAGTTAGCCAACTTAGTACAACTTTAATAAACATGAGACAATTAATTTATTCAACCAAGCTTAATTAGGCTTCATACTTAATTTTAGATGCAAACATAGTCAAGATATATATCTCAAAGATTATGAAAAAAATTATTATAATGCCCTTGTATCAAATAATTGATAAAATATTAATAAATAAGACTAAAATCTTAGTAAGGCTTTCCGCTGTAAAAATTCAAAGATAATAACTAAAATAAAACATGAAAATATGACTATTTTGCCTATATGACTCTCAGGTTGGAAAATGTTACCTGTGTATGCATGTAACATGTCCCGCCTTATATATATTGAGATAAATTTTTATGAAATAATAAGTTATCATATCAAATGAAGTATGCCTTAGTTATCATAGTTTTATCGATATTTTAAGTATTATTTAAATTCGATGAATTATCGTAATTATTCGTAAGAGTTTTCCTATATTATTGATTAGTTGACGAAGACGGTTGATCCCCGCCCTTCAAAGATTGATCAATGGTCGTTATTCCGTACCGCTTACATGACTTCATTATCATACACCGACTAATTTGAAAGAAGGTGATTGAGAGGCATAAAGATTAATATTATTCATAAAGAAATTAAATAATATACAACTAAGCTATGAAGATGATAAATTAATCGATTACAGAGATTTGATTTTGGCATCATATAGGAAAATTGTATTTCAAGAAAGATAATTTTCATAGAATATCCTACTTATACTTTATAAAATAAGTTGGATTCCCAAGCTTGTGACATATTTTTTCAATATAGACCCTATTTGAAAGAGTTGCTTCGGTGTTTGCAATGAAAAGCACGTTTTCCAAATGCAATGCTCAAACGCAAAAATGCTCAAAGGTCCAGCTTCAAAAAAAGTCAAAAATTGCGTTTTTCGGTAGCAAACGCTAATCTTCAAAATGGGATAAATATTGAGTTTAACTCAAAACTCAATGCAACGTTGTTACAATTGAGGAACCAAACAGGGCCATTATACATTTTTTTTTAATGATATTTTTAAGATTAAAATATTTTTCTATTCTTTGTTTATTCTTTCTTATCTTTTTAGGAAAAAAAATTAATTATAAAAAACATATCTTCATTTAAGTCAAACCTTCTTACTCTTGTTAATTTATTCATCTTGTCTTTCCTCGTTATAAATCTAGTCCATGCAACATTATACATGTCGTGGGGAGCATAAATATTTATATTCTCTTGAAATATATAAGTTGGTAAAGCATTTATTAGCTATAACTTTTTGGTCAAATAGTTTCTAATACTATTCAAAAAACTTACCCCAAAAAATTAACAAGACCCTTTAGCTAATTCATGTTACAAGTGGTTTGATCACCTAAATTGCCCAAACAAATTCAATTCAACATGACATGTTCCATAGCAACAAACTGAGCCCATACTCCAAATGTGGGCAATTAATTGAAAGTTCTAATATATTGCTATGAATTTAATATAATTATACATGTGACATTAGATCA
The DNA here is from genome assembly GCA_035771175.1 of Paratinospora sagittata. Taxonomy (NCBI): domain Eukaryota; kingdom Viridiplantae; phylum Streptophyta; class Magnoliopsida; order Ranunculales; family Menispermaceae; genus Paratinospora; species Paratinospora sagittata. Next base: position 576,256 of record CM069593.1, on the reverse strand, counting down.
CCTTCGAACCACATGTATTGTATTATTAGTATTATTTTCCAGTCTCTGGTTTGGATTGGGTGGTTTAGGTTGAATTGATGCTTGATTCAATGGAGGGTTTCCTCCTTTTTTTCTTTTTTTATAACTGAGCACACTAACTATATATAAATTGTATTGCTAGAGCTTGAATCTTCTCATGAATGGCAAAACAAGAATGAACTTAATGATCAACTATTTTTTACCTCCTTGTAACTAGGCTGATTGGTTCATATACTTTATTTTTTGGTCTCAGCATCAACCTAATGATCTCCTTCTTAATTAGAGAAAAACCATTACTATTCAAACTAGGGTTTTGTTATTTTAATATAGGTTTTGGGTGATGGTCCCTGTTATAAGTAATAATTTTTTGTTATAATATATCTTAAATATGTTAATTGTTCAACAAAGTTTGGGGGTGCATGGATTCTGTTTATAAATCTTCTAGTGGGTATGCAAATGCACCTATGCACGTGCTCTTATAAAAATTCATTTATTAGTAAAAACTTATTAAAATCATTTAATTAGTGTTGTACATCATTTATTTATTTATTAGATATTTTTAAAAAGTGATGATGATGTTGATAATGTCGGTGGTATAGTTACCGCATGGGTCAGGCAATAATATTGTTAGCAATCTACGTAACCTGTTAAGATAATAATGTTGATTGAAATATAAATTAAGATAAGGTGTAGTAGAGCTTTAATTGTTAATTTGTCAGCATAAGATAGGCGGTGGTGACATTAATTTCAATTGATGTGTAATTTCAATTGTATCTTTTCATGTTGGAATTTAAAATCCACTCATACTAATACATGAACTGACATTTTTTTTATTAAAGTTTCCTTAAAAAATTATAAAAGAAAACTCTTGAAAATAAAGTTGATGAGTTTCTTATGAGTTTCCATGAAGTATAGCTGTCAAACAATTATTATAACAATAATCTATACTATACTTGATAAAAATAATTTAGTGATTCAATCAATCCCTATTTTAATTCTCTCCATGTTCACATTTTTTTCTCAGCTTAATTATATGAGATTTCTCTATTTTACTCTTTTAAAACTTTAATTATTTTTTTTGTTTTGTTTTATCTATGTATACTTTTATATTTACAATTAACATTGATATCTTATATCAAAAAATAATATTAGTTACATTCAGAATTTAGATATTTAGCAAATAAATTTTAAAAATTACCCGCAATACACGTGCACTTATACTAGTAAAAATAGTAATAATAATACTAATAAGAAATAAAATAGTAAAAATTAATAATGCATTAATTTTTATAGTTATATAATGAGGAGGAAGGGGACTGCATTGCCTAATCCAATTGTGGTTCAAATATAGTTGGAGCTAACAAGACTTGATTAGCAAGCAAGGAAGGTTGTATAATTGAAAGGGAATCTGATCAATTGAGTCTCAAAGAAAGTAAAAGGGAAGACATGGAGACATTATGTATGCCCTTTTCATGCTTTATTTCTTGTTGGGTTATGGGAATTTCACATAAAAAACATGAAAAAAAATTTAAACATAATACATATAATGTTCAAATCACCTAAATCTTTGTCCTATGATCAAATTGAACCACCAAAATTTAGGATCCTATACAACACTTTAGCTAGGCTAGTACTATTCTTTGAGATACTTTAAGGACTATAATCTATGGTCAGGACACCCACAAGTCACTATCTTAAAGGATTGAAGGGATCGATCAAACCCTAGATTAATTAGCTACCTAATTAAGCAAATAATTAAAGAAGTCGATGTGACCCAACTGTTAATATCAGAATATCAACTCGTAAGGATGAGATCTAGCTATCAAAAATAGAATGTAATTACCTACCACTACACCACAAATTGATAAATAAAGTAATTTTTTCTTTGAAGTGGAGTCACGGATAGTTGTTATTGTTGGGGTAAGATTTTAACTTATATTTTATGTGATAAATTTATCTATATATATATATATATATATATATATATATATATATATATATATATATGATGATCTTCACTTTTATATTAAAAATAAACTATTATCACAATCACACACTGTACAATTTATATCAAATCACTTGTCCTATTATCAAGGAACACTCATCTCTAAGAATCATCTATCGTCTGCTCTACCTTATTAAGGTACGTGCCTGTCTTAGTTGAAATATTGGGTCTAATATTACTTGTTGGGTGGGCTTAGACTTCTACCGAAGAAGTTGAGATCTCAACTTCTATTTCATATGATAAATTCTTTTTTTTTTTTAGTTTCTCACGAAGTATCCTCACACCCTTTGAGTATAGGACTAGTCTCTATTAAAGGTGAGAGCAAAATAATAGACATTTTTTAATGAGGGTGTCTCTAAGAATCGAACTCTGAAACTTTTATACAGGGATGGCCTTGGGACTCAACTCGCTTCTATTGAGTCAACCACTCATTGGTTCCATATGATGAATTTGCTCTTATATATACTAGTCTATGTCCACGTGTGCTGCACATGAATTAAAAAGGGCTAAAAATTATTCAAAAAAAAGAATAATAAAAGGTGAAAGCTATCAAAAAGGAAAAATAATAAAAAACAGTAATTCTTAACATAAGTGTATATTTATTAACATTACAAAAAAAATATTTTAGTGTCTTATTATCAAATTACTCATAAATATATATTTTATATAATTTTATTTTAAAGTTTTTATTAAAAAAATAATAAGTAATTTAAGAATTTATAGTAAGAGCAACACAACCTTAATAAGAAATTTTGGGTACATATCCCATGTGAAACAATGTGAACACATTCTCAGATATTTCTTGCTACTGTAGTAGTGAGAGCACGAGGACAATTACCAAGAACTAGTGAGCAAGCAAAAGCCACAAACTTATCCTAAGCTTGCTTTACATAAAGGGCTTTAATAAAGAGAAGGAACTACAGAGAATATGAGAGGACAGGCTCAAAAAAGATGTGTTTTGCATTGTTACTTTACAGATCTCTTGTTCATCTTTTAACCAACCTCTTTATATGATATTTGCATTGCAAGTGGTTGCATTGTCAATCAAAGATAAAGATAAAAAGAAAAGAAAATGATTGTTTTATTAACCAAGCAACCTCAGAATATTAATGCATGCTCCCTCACAAGTTTATTCCAAAGTTGATTTCACATGATAATGGTAAGAATCTTAGTTAATTACATGTTGATCATCATTTGAACATGGTAACCTTATATATACAATTAAAGTAAAATTAAAGAATTAAGCTAGTTAATTTCTTAAGTAGAATGCGTTTGGGTTACGCGATACAAATTTTAATTAAAAATGTGGGTATATCCCAAGTAGTAACACTATTCAGAATCTCAGATATCAACTTACTGATCAGAGGATTAATATATAAGTTAATTTCTAATCAGTTCACCTTAATTATATGGGAAAAAGTTAATTAATTTAAAAGAATATATATATTTTAAGCCAAGATAAAATAAATGTTGTAAGTTAAGGAGCATGATCCTAAATGAGGTCCGTGACTCCATTAATGCATCATAATTTGGTTCACTTGGGAATGTGGAATCTTCTGGAAGGCATAAAAGAAAGGCGTTTATTAATTAAGATGGTTATAATTAATCATCTCTTGATCACTTCAGCACTTTTCATGACTTAAATATATATTTTTTTATTCTTATTTAATTAATTAATTTATTTATTTATTTTTGTTTCATATTTTTTCAGCCTTCTAGAGATGTCCTTCTACCTTTTACGTCGAGACTAGTCTTCCCAAAATTCAAAATTCTGTAAGAGTTTATAGACGAATGACATTCATTTCTTTCAGGCAAGCATAGTCTGACAATATATAACACCACTCTGAGGAAGGATTAGGTGGATCGCCTTTTGCTCCAAAAGAAGACAAAATTTTTGTACTTGGTTAAGATATTTATTAAATCTTAATTCCTGCCAAATGTTGATGAATAAATTAAAAATAACTTTTTTAATAAATTATATATAATGATATATTGTTATTGAACAATGAAATGTAAGCACATGTTAAGTACTAATTAAAGTATTTGAATTACATATAATACATAGGAGTATACATATATACATTGCATATACCAAAACATAAAAGATAATTATTTGCATATAGGCAATTAAAAAAGGTGAATAAGGCAGTAGAAGACGGTGGCGGTGGTGGGTGGGGGATTGGGGTGCGTTTAATTTAAGAAAAAATGTTATGGTGAAATGAAATTTTTATATTAATTGCTATAAATTTTATGTGTCAAACATCCGTATCATATTTATAATTTCATTGAAAAGTGTTTTATTTTGATTTATTAAAGTTAAAAGCTGATATAGCAGTGATTTGTAACAATTATTGTAATATTTTCAATCCATGTAACATTGTTCTTAATTTTACCTATCTTGCTCTTTTTAATTACTAAATTCAAGTTTTTATAGAATAATATGAAAGAAGGATAATGTTAGAAGTTTGCTAACATTCTTGACAAAAAATGTTTGATAACAAAATCTCTTCATACTTGGAGTATTTCAAGAATTTACATCATAACATTATGTATATATGTATACAGAAAATTAAAAATTTTTAACTATTTTCTAAGAATTTACATCATAATAGTATGTTATATATGTTCAATTATTGGCACTCAGAAATGTTACCAACATTCAAAAAAAAAATCTAGTAAGGAAAAAAATATATATATATACATAATTAAAGACATTATTATTGAGCAAAGGGTACTTCAACCAATTTAGCGGGGTCATGTTATTGAACAAGGAATGTAAAATGAAAATCAAAAGGTTCTCTTACCACAAAACATTATTTTGAATAATACTAGCGTTTGACATTCAAAATGCACATTTAAAGTATACATTACTTTTATACAAAATTGAATTGCCCTGAGTCATGTGTTAATACATAATTTAAGACAATTTAATAGTGTATAAATTTTAATTGCACATTAGATATACACTTTTAATATTTTTCATTATTTTAGAGGTACAAGATCAAGGAAATATTAAAAATATATAGAGGAACCTGTATTTTCAATAGACGTACATCAACCCCTATATCCATAATCATTTCCATTTTAAAGTAGAGTAATGTTACATTGACATCTAAAGTGTATATCACCTACATACACCATTAGATTACTTTGAATCATGTATTGGTTTGAGGCAATTTAATAGTGATATATACTTTAGATGTATACTTTAAATGTCACTTTAATATTTTCTTTTAAAATAAAGATGCTAAGAGATCAGAACACAACATTGACCGAGTGTAATTAGATATACATATGTAGCTCGTGAAGTGCAATCAAATCATTTACAATCTCACCGTCCCCAAAACCACAAGAAGCAATGATTCAAACGCGTTTTAATTAAATTGTAGTTATTAATCATGCATTATGCAGGTTAAATGAACAAATTCCTGTAATTTTGTTGTCGTTTTCTCTTCAACCTTTTATATTGGCCAAAATATTAAGTCTGCTTTTCTCAAAAATAATTCTTTAAATTTCCATGAATAAACATTAATGATCGCTTAAAAATGTGTCTGTATGTTTGATTATTATAATGATATATAGTACTTGGAACTTTTCATGGGGAAGCTTTTTCCTTTTGAATTTACTCTTCAAAAAGTATATCTTAAGTTTTTGTTAAATAAATTTACTTTTATTATTCATAGGAGGAAAATAATAAAATGGTATTTACCTACCTTTCAGTCCATGTCTCGGCTTTTCAAAATTTGAGTTTTTTCTATTTTATCCCTCCTACTTCTAACATTTTACTCTTATATACCCTATCCTTATTTTTATAACTTTTTACTAATTTATTTTAATTAATTTATGATAAAAATCACATGCAACTCATGTATATATATCCTAACATTGTACAACACAAAAGGTCGAGGGTCTCTGCTAAAGGTGGTTGAAAGGTGAAGGTTTCAAGATTGAAACTCATGTCTACCTTAGTCACACTCATTTAGGGAGTTCTAATGATCATACATATTAATAAGAATCTTTCCATCAAATTAATGAAAATTAAAAAGAGAATATTGATTTTTCTTTCAATTCTTGACCAAAAAGTCTTATTGTTATAGCCCTCTTATCTTCAATTTGAACATTCTTGAATTAATGAAAGAATTTGGGTTTTATGGAAGAGTTATGGGCAGGTTCATCCAAGCCACTAGTTTATATGTGCGCTTGGCCTTAATAAATTAGGCAATATTGAAATGTTGAAATTAATTAAAGTAGGGGTAATTTTATGGACTTCTTCATCTATAGCTAACAATTTGATGCAATCTGCATAGGTTTGAACATCTAAAAAAGGAGAGGGTGTAGTGAAAAAAGGACGTAGGTGAAATTTTGCTAAAAGATTGTACGTAAAATTTTGTTAAATTTTGACCAAACGACACTTGTTTTGGAAAGGAAAACAGCATGCTGATTGCTTTTTTTTGGGCAAATTCTATCGTTTAGGCCTTCAAATTTATGTTTTTACTATTTTAAAAAAGTTTTGTTTCAGGTATAACTCGACGTAGAGATCTTTCTTTCTATATAGGTTTTGGTGTACTTTCTATTTTTAGCAAATTTTATTATTTTTAGTATTTTGGTCATATTAGAAGCTTTGTCGTAGGTTTCGCCTATTTAAGGTCATTGTATGCGTTATTAGAATGAAGATTAATAGAATTTGAAAATTTATCATTTTTTTCCTCTTTATTCTGTATTCTTGTAAATCAACAAATTAGAAAATGTGTGTTTATTGTTTTCTCTATTTACACTCTGCATTACAATCTAAAGCCAAGCTTGTGTAAATAGAAGTGCAAGATGAGGTCCTAAATGTTGGTAGGCAAATATTAGCTTGTGGATTCATATTGCACCAAATTACTAATTAACTTATTCATGTTTTTTTTTCTTTTCTTTATTAGCAAACCAAGTGATTATATATATACACACACACGTCATGAAAAATAAGTGAAGCATTCTTGAACACTTTGTGAAACTATTAGTTGTACATCATAGATATTCCTCAAATCAAGGACTACACATATTGTAGTAATTCATACAAATATATATATATATATATATGTAGTTGTCATGACATTTCTTTCTTGATTTATAACCTTCCCTTTTGCAGTTAATCATTTCAAGTTAAAGTTAACCCATGAGTGAATTTTTACTTTAAATTGACTAGGTAAAGGCGCAGCTGATCATCATGATCAAGCTTTTAACAAATGAAAAGCTCACCTAGATTCTCTAGTTTACACATGTAGCTAGCCTTTTTCTTTGCATGCAGTATATATTTCAATTTTGTTAATTCCTGTATAAATTGTACATATTGCAATAATTTGTGTTCCTCTTTGTAGTACACCAAAATATATATAGTGAAAATGCACATATTAATGATCAGGGATATGACCCAGCAAGCAGCACTGCAGCGGCTAAAAAGAAACTGAAAGATTTTGATTCAAATTTGGTGTTTCTCTTTATTACCAAAATATACATCACTTGTCATTGTTGCATGTCATTTCTACATATACACCAACCCCACCACTAATTAACCTCTCTTTCTCTCTATCACTGGAAGAAAGAACCCACAGATAAAACAAACCACCTTTTCTAAATTAACCGCAAGTGCAAGCATCCCCAGAGAGATTAGGTTCATGCATATATATTATATATATACACAATGATTTGAGGATTATTAGAAAAGATATCAATTGATTTAATTAGCTCTAGCTATCTAACTGATCATGATCTAATTGAGAAATGATGGATACATGGAACCACCACAACCATGTTTACATGGGTTTCAGCTGCAGCTTTGAAAAATCTCCATCATCCTTCATTGAATGGCTCAAGCCACCAACTTTCAACCCTTCTTCTTCTTCTTCTTTGATCTCTTCTTCATCAATAACCACCCAAATTCCTGATCATCATCAAAATAGACCAGATCATGATGAGCCACTGCTTTGCTTGCCTCTTCTAAGTAGGCTTAATGATCAGAGCAATTACAATAATCATAATCACTTGAAAGAAGAAGAGGAAAGTAAGGCACAAAAAGAGAGTTTTTCTGCTAAAGATGATCAGATAATGGAAGGAAAGGATGATAATATTGCTGTGAGCTTGCATATTGGTTTGCCTATGAGTACCACTACTACAACAACTTCTGACGGTGATCTCAAGTCATGGAAGCAGCAGCAAAAGCAACCCTTAATATTGCAGAAGAAGTTTGAAGATTGTTCTTTGATGAGATCAGGTACTACTAATGAGAGCAGATTTTGGATCCCTACAGCAGCTCAGATCCTTACAGGACCAACCCAATTTGCTTGCTTCTTGTGCAATAAGACCTTCAACAGATACAACAACATGCAGGTTATTAGTAATAATTAATTAATTCTAAGTCTTAGATCTTCCTTATAAACTTGATGATGATGATATATGAGTTTATTTAATTAATTTCTTTAGCCTAGCTATATATCTAGCAATAGTTAATTTTTGTGAAGATAAAGATATATATCTAAGTGCAGTTGCTATATCTTTGTGGGTAAATTTCCATTGATTCCAACTTTAAGGCCAGAAAGTTAAAACTTTATCAATTATCTTCTTTTCTATGGTATCTAGCTAGAGGGAAAAGAGAGAGAGATTTTCATATCTTGAAACATGATCATTGTGTTATAGAATCTTAGTACTACTCCTTTTAATGTGTTTTACAGGTAATTTGCTAGCGGATCATTAATCTGCAACTTATTTCAAATCTTCCTTTTTTCTTTTTCTTTCCTTTCCAAATAATTAGCCAATGACAAAATCGGCTGCGTTCCGGTTAGAATCCCAATGTTTGACATATTGTAAAATTAAGATGATAAAGGAAATGATCGATCATATAGGATTATTAATGGTCTCATATTCTATTAATTAAGTCCATCCTATGGTACTATTAGCTAGGTTTAATTGTATATATATATATATATATATATATATATTCATGACTCTCTTCTTAATTGATTTCCATCTAGCCAAATATTTTTCACATTTTGTTCAAGTTGTGATTGTTGAGTAGAGTCAGCCGAATTAAAGATTAAAGGAAGAAATATTTAATGAGAAATATTAGTTACATAAAATTTTCACTTTATTGTTAGGAAATTTATAAAGACATCAGACATATATAGAGATATTATAATTAACTTTTCATAGACTAAATCTTACCATAGATTGATTTACCCAAAGAAATTCTACAGTGTTGTGTTTTAAACAAAAGAGAAACTTTTCCATAGAGGGTAACTTTTCAAACCACCAACTAGGTTTATTATATCTGGTGATTCTCCTTAATTAGAGCTTCAATATGGGCAATGGTCATTTTTTTTAGATTCATCGTGATCCTTAAAATTAACCATCTCCCATGAGCCAAAGAGTTGTTGAGAGAGAGTTTTGATCATTTGCTTGAAATGGGCCATGGAATTGGTCAACTGATAACACATAATAATTAAAGATATTTAATTACTTATTGAATGATCAAAAATCAAATGAATAACCTAGATGAATATATAGTAATTTTTAGTCCTATAGTTATACATAGAAGTGATAGTGATTAATCTTGACAACTTCTTTTTTTTTTTTTTTTTTGAACTTTGAAAAGGCTCAAGGAGATGTAGAGTGAATACTACTATCACAAGACATTTGCATTTTGACTCAAAGTCCTTCAAGACTTACAATTGTGTGCTCAATGAGAAAGACTTATGTATATATAAATATAGTTATTTTCTATTAAGGTTTCATTGACTTTAAACTAAGGATAGTCACATATATGAGAAACCATAATTAAGGAGAATATAAGCTAAGCATTAAAAGATTCAAAACCTTTATTATAATGAGTTACTATATCTTTGGCATAATAAAATTGAATCAATAAGCACTGCAACAAAATAAATGTTTAACAACATAATAAATTTTTTTGTTAAAATGAATGTCAGTAACTATTTAGAAGTTTTAATTATATTTAAAAAAAAATATTAAAATAATTAAAACTTTAAATTTAAAATCTAATTATTTAATATTATACCAAAAGAAACACAAATTTTCATTAATTTATTATACAAAACTTTAAAATATAATAAAAAATTTGTATTAAATTTCTCAAAATATTAATAAGATATGGAAACAAATATTACTTTAATGTTTGAAAATGAACATTATTTTTAAATCATAATTTTTAGGAAAATAAAATCACATATAGTAAATTTTGAAATAAATAACATTTTTTAAATATTATTAAAACTTTTAATATTTAATGACATTCTTTTTAACAACATTTGTTGTTATGTTGGTAAATATTTATTTTGTTGTAGTGAAACTTAATTATAGCCCGCCATAGCCTTTATATATATCTAACCAAGTAAATAGCTCTACCATGTGATTGCTTGAGGCGTGATTGTTCTCCATTATATTGGACATTGACTAATTGCATAATTACACTAAATTTGATACCAATGCTTTAAAGCATTATTAGGTTCAAATCTATCGTAACTATTATATAGTGGTCGGTGCACTTTATCTTGTAGATTGCCATGCATGCTTATACAAAGTGCAAATCTTGTTGATCACATGCCACATTTCATCACATGTTTTCTCTACAATAGACATTAGTTGAGGTAGCAGTCGATTTTAGAATGAGAGGTAATTTGAAGCCTATTTTTATACAAAGGAGTTTACAAAAAAGGACATTTTGTCCTCACCTAGAAAATGGCTTTAACGATATATAACATATTTTTTTGTCCTTTGTGATGATATTTGAACTAATCAGTAACCTTCCAATCATTGCATACATATATATGGTCCACAATCGATAAGTTAATAAATTCCCCACAATCGATAAGTTAATAAATTCCAAACTCTATTGGTTGGACTCATATGAAGTCAAATTAAATGACATTTTTTCAATGTATTCAGTTAGACTAAATCTTTGCATAATAGCTAGAGTAGATGTTCACATTTCTATATATATATATATATATATTTGCTACAAAATATAACAGTTGTAAAGGGATAGAAAATTTAAAGACCATAAAATAAAATTTAGATAATTTCAATACCATAACAATAAGTATTGGATTTCTTAAAATGTTATTGTATCCATAATATGATACAATACACAGACACACACAAGCCATGATTATCAATATTAATGAAACACACATGTTTGTGATATTATATGATAATTAATTAGTAGACACTTGTTTAACATTTTGCAAGCGCAATTTCTTTTATCAGCTAGTTTAATTTTTCTTCAGAAAATATTAGCTTTCCATCTTTTTTGCCCTAAGATTCTTTTTTTTCCAAGTATTTGCTTAGTTGCAGTTTGAATTCATCAATCTTAATTTACTACAACAAGAAGTGTCATTTGATACATACATATATATATATATATATATATACTATTGTCTAAAGCTAGTGAATGAAATGCTATTGCATTATATTTTTTGTAGGACAATATTTTACAGCATTGAAATAATTTCAATCTCTCCAATCCCCCGTATAGTGATTTATTCGATTGGCATACAAGACGACCTTTATTTCCAGCTGCTTTCTTTCAACCTTCTTTTGAACCCCTTTGCAATTTCTTCGTTCATGTAATTGAACATCAGTAACTTATCATATAAATAAAACTTAATGATTGGAATTGTTGTTGTCTTAATGTTAGACTATGTATATATCATCTATCATCAATCATCAGCTTTGCTTTCTTTTCTCGATAACAATAGATTGTTCCCTTGTTAATCAAAATATTATTAACTCATTTCTAGAACAATAGGTCTTTGATATATTAGAAAAATGTTATGAAAGACTTTGCTATTGAAAACTAATGGGATATTTTAATTTGATGCACCTTTTGTAGCACCTTAATTTTACTTATTTTATGACTAATAGATGAACTATGATCACCATATATATATGTACATAATTCAGTTTGAAGATTAATAATTTACTCAATTATTACATATATAATTAGTAATTGATGAAACTTGTGGCTCAGATGCATATGTGGGGGCATGGATCACAGTACAGAAAAGGACCAGAATCACTCAAAGAAACACAACCTTCAGCAATGTTAAGGCTACCTTGCTACTGCTGTGCCTATGGCTGCAAGAACAACATCGATCATCCTCGAGCAAAGCCATTGAAGGATTTCAGAACTCTTCAGATCCATTACAAGAGAAAGCATGGGGCCAAGCCATTTCTGTGTAGGAAATGCAGCAAGTCATTTGCAGTCAAAGGTGATTGGAGAACACATGAGAAGCATTGTGGAAAGCTTTGGTATTGTGCCTGTGGATCTGATTTCAAGCATAAAAGGTCACTGAAAGATCACATTGTTTCATTTGGGAAAGGACATTTTCCAGTGCAAAGTACATGCAGAAGTAGTACTAGTAGTAATAGTAATGCTGTTTTTGAAGAAAATTATAAGACAGTACAAAGCTGCAGCACTGGATCTGATGATGAAGATGATGATATTCAAGTGGGCTAGCTAGCTCCTTCCTTTTGGTGCCTTGATAAGTATCTTTTTAAGACTTAAATTTCTTATTATTCTTAGTTTTTTATGAGTTGAGAAACTGTGTCATATATATATATATATATATATATATATATATATGTCTATCCCATTAGCCAGTGCTCGGTAATTAAAAAAAAATTCTCAATCAAAGAAGTGTGTTTGTTGCAAGGAACACCAGGAGAGAAGTTTGGTGCAGAGCACTTGCTAGAGCTAGCCGTTTCGCCAGGTTATTAATTAAGCAGTATTGTGCATGACTTCTTCAAGCATGTCATATCTGCCTCTTTGTATATATATCTATATATGTAGTTCACTGAGAACAGTACTGAATGTGATTCCGATTCCGTGCATAAGCAGTGGAATCGAAGATATGTAGGCTTTTCGAGCATGCATGTTAATGTCCTATATATTATTATTGAATTTTTAAATAAATGATTTTAATATGAAACGAACTATATTGTAATTGGAGCACTTTTGTGTACTTAACTACTCAAACTACTCATAACTATATTGTATTTTAATAAATGATTTTAATATGAAACAAACTATATTGTAATTTTTCCAACTCGTGCTTTTTATCTACACTCAAACCTTAATGTATATCTTGAATTATGTATGTATGTGTGTGTAAAATAGTGAATTTATTTTATTTAATTATTAATATAGTTGTTATTAGTTAAAATAAAAAATGTTAAAACACTTTAAAAATATATATAATTAAACACTAGCAACACACGGCGATCGTAACTTTGTGTGTGACATATAGTTTGAATGAAAATATTTTTTGATTAAACTCAAATTCAACGGTTTTTTTTTGTTTTTTGTTAACCGGTTTTTCGGCACTTAGGTGGTGTCCTCCTTCACTTTGCGACGAGACTAATCCACTTGAACTCGGAAGCGTGCAAGTGCAATAGCAAGGGCGTCCCTCCTCAGGATGAGTGAGAAACACTGGGTGCACAAATTTGACCGCAGTTTAAATCAAACTTATGACCTGACAAGTCTCTCAACCCATGTGCCCGCCCTCAGCTCTGCGAACCAACTAAGCTACCCATGGGTAATGGATTTAAGATCTTCGTTTACAAAATTTCTTTAAAAAAAAAATAAAACAAAACAAAAAAAGGATCTTTTACAATATGGGTATACATGAGGAGGAAGAAATATCTTGTACAACCCAAATGTTTTAAGGTTGCAGCTATTTCAACAATAAAAAGATCCACTTTACACCATAAAAAATCACTTATTTTAATTTTTAATAATACCCTCACGTGATTATACCAAAATACCCCTACTTTTTTTTCCCAATTTGAAAAGTTTTTTTTTTTTCATTTCTTCGTCGTAGGGTTCGATCTTACATGACCTAACTAAATGTTCTAGGTTCGGTCGCACACTACCAAACCAAATGTAAAAATATTTTTTTTTAATTATTTGGTCGGAGATGATAAAATCTAAAATATTAGGTTCGGTCGGAGAGGACCGAACCTATCGCGATCGGTTCGGTATCGCAGGTCCGAACCAATCACGATTCCTTCTCACCCACGCCGGTTTTCTTCCATTTCCGAAAACGTTTTTCGCAAACAAAAACACTAAAACATTCGATTTCACATAATCTAAACACTAAATATAATAATAAAAAAATAATAATAACTTTGTTGTTGATTTAGTGATTTAGGATTTTGGGTATAGTGATTTAAGGTTTTGAATGTTGAAAATATAAAAAAAAAAAAAAAATGAAAAGGATGTTTTGAAAATATTGAAATTTGAGAAAAACTGAGAATGGCGTTTTGAAAAATTTAATGGAGTAAAGATAGCAATTTTTATATTTTATGGTAGAAATAGAAAATGGTAGAAAAAAAAAATTGTGGTTTAAATAGCAGCCCATGTTTTAATATTCCTGCATGAAAGAAAGCCCACCTGTCGTAACTACATGAAACAAGAAATTCTTTTGGACACGTGTTCCAATGAGAGCATATAGGCAGCACTTGTAGTTTGGTGAGAACGACAGAGGTGCAAGAATACATCATATACGTGTCTTCTCATACTAAGTTTGCCTACACAAGGAGATGGGTAAAGTTTTATATAGAAATGTTCTATTCTGATTGGAGTTTTTGTTCCAAGTAGCAGCTGGTATTGAAGTTGCTGTTAATTTCTTGTGAAAATAAGAATACGTTTGAAGGTTTTTTGGGTAGCTAGGTTTTTCAACTAGATCTGTTCAAGCGTTTCAGCTGGAAGAGCCGAAGATGAAGGTGCATATACATACACATATATGGGCTCTTAATTAAATTGCTCTTTCAATAGGCTTTTCTACATGAATGATGAGAATAAATAAACATGTTTTATATTTTTAATTTATTTGTTTCTTCTCTTCTCATTCTTTAGAAAAAAATCACATAAATTACTTAGCTACTTAATTTCTTATTCTCTGTTAACTTTCATATATCCAAATTGATTCAAATTAAAACAAAATTTATTTACAAGTTAAGTTCTGTTAATAGGGGAAAATGATGGGTCAGAGAAAGATATAATTAAGCACTTAATTATATAAAACCAGTAGTCAAAGAGAGAAGTCATTCTAATTAATTTCCAAAATTTCTGAAAAATTATATACCAAACTCTGAGAGGCAAATAATAAATAATATGGAAATGGGTTTGCTCAATCTCTATAAAATAAATTAAAAGTGTTTTTATGCCTATTTTCGATTCAAAAATAAAAAATAAAAAAATTTGGGTTATGATATTAGATTAATTCCCTAAAATTCTGAAAAAAAATTATATAACAAAACTCAGGGAGGCGTAAATTAAATAATAAGAAAATGGGTTTGCTTAACTTTGCAAAAGATTATCACCCACAAACCACAAATTTACATTTCTTGCTATTTGAAATATAAATTGTGTGGTGAAACTAATATTCTGATTTGTGATTTGGGGCCTTAAT
This sequence comes from Paratinospora sagittata, assembly GCA_035771175.1. Classification (NCBI taxonomy): domain Eukaryota; kingdom Viridiplantae; phylum Streptophyta; class Magnoliopsida; order Ranunculales; family Menispermaceae; genus Paratinospora; species Paratinospora sagittata. The sequence goes on along the minus strand of CM069593.1, from coordinate 560,764 downwards.
TATCTTTCTGTTGCCAAAAAACAGAGAAACAAAAAGGCTCCTGAAACGAGGTCAAGGGCTCATGCAAGTAGTAGTGCTGCTGAAGATGAGAAGATGGGAGCAAGAAAGCACAAGACAGAGAGCAGTAAGGCTCAGGAGTCGACGGCAGAGGAAAAGCAAAAGAAAGCTAAGTCAGAAAATGATGATAACGATCCAGTTAACGGTAAATCAACTGTAGAACACGTTGCAGCTGAGTTTGAGGAGTTTTGTAAGTCTGTTAAAGAGCACTTGTCGGTTCAACAAATGAGGGAAGTTTTGGAAGCTAATGGGCAGGACTCGTCTGGACCAGACGATGCTGTGATTCGCAGATGGTAATTTTTTTAGCTTAATTAACAAACCACTTAATTAAATTAAGAAAAATATATATTTTTTAATTTTATTTATTTTCTTTTTTCTCTTGTTTAAATGATATGGCCTATTAGCTTATGCATGTATCCATGCATGCATGGTCTTCCATAAGAATGTTCGCACTAGGGACATGGCTTTCTGCAACGTGTCTTGCATAATCTGTCCTTCGGTCGTTTCTCAAGTCTATTGTTGCAAGCATCCAACTACTAAAACATGTATGTTAATGGGACAAAATTAAATGGTTCTAGTTGATTTTGGATTGGACTTAGTTGAAGAATTACGAAAGAAAATGAGATACGTTGGCAGTTTTGGTTAGGAAGTTCCATTCTAGTTTTAATTGGTGTTTGATCACGTTGGCAGCCAAGACATGTTATTCTACGTGCCACTAGACTAGTGCCCAGTTTGCAATGGCTACTTGGAGTGCACCGGAAGTAACTACTCGTGCAAAGGGGCATATAGTGAGTGGTCAACTTGCACCTTTAGCACAAGAGACCCACCAAGGAGACAAGACAAGATCAAGATACCCGATTCCATAACCGGTGAAGCAGCTAATGTGAATCTCACTAAACCTTCTGTTTATTCTTATAATGTTGATTCTGCTCTCTCAGTTGGAATTACCAAACTATTTAGAACAGTAATGAATTTCTTCAGGCAAGTTTGTCTTCAAGTTTATCTTGAAAAAGATCAAGAGTTTACTGCTTCTAATTCTTAATTTTGCAGCTAATTAAGAGATATCAAGAACCTATTGATCGCCCTCATCGGACATTGAGCCCACCAGACAAGCCATTCAGCGGAAAGATGATTTCTCTATCCGGTCGTCTTTCTCAAACTCACGTTAGTACCCATTTTTTGTTCTTCATTCCCTGCAATGTCTCTTTAGTGGCAATAACCATCTTGTGAACAATATATATGTATGTAGCAATACTGGAGAACAGAGATAGAACGGCATGGGGGGAAAGTTGCCAACTTGGTTCATGGTACAACTACCCTACTTTTTCAGTACCTAGAAGCTCTGAATTTTTGGATATTAAATTGTGCTAAGATGGTTAACTTGCTATCCTTCAATTCCACAGGTGTTACTTGTCTGGTTGTATCTCCCACGGAACGGGAGCGTTGCGGGTCATCTAAACTAGTTGAAGCAATGTTAGTTTTTGGAAGAAATATAGATTTATCATACTCTTATCCTTATTTTTATTTATTTTTTTATTTTTATTTTTTTTGGAAAAGCTATCATTACTCAATCCTGTTAAGTTATTTTCTCAACAACTTGATGTATTCAACCATTTGTTCTGGAAATAATTATGTAGGGTGAGAGGCATGCCTGTGGTGAGGTAAGCTTGGTTAGCAGACAGTATTGTGAAACAGGAACCCCAGCCATTGGAGGCTTATGATGTTGTTTCTGATCTCTCTGTGGAAGGCAAAGGAATCCCACGGGACAAGCAAGATCCTAGCGAAGAAGCGCTCAAGTCTCTTTCAGCAGAAATATTATTTTCTATTATTGTTTTCAGGAAGTCAGAAAGATAACACTTTTTTTCTAATCATAATGATAAATGCTTGCTTGTGGTTGCAGATTAAGCTTTTATGGTATGAGAGGAGTGTACACAGCAAATTGCAGGAACAAGGCGGGGAGATTTTTGAGAAGGATGGGATTGTGTACAACTGTGCATTTTCCCTTTGTGACCAAGGGAGGGGGCTGAACGAGTACGAAAATCCTCTCACCATCTATTATATTTTAGCTTTAACTGTCAATGGGATGAGGAATTTCGAAGAGTCTCAAATGATAATGGGAGGAGAATGTAAATCTAACTCAAAGTTATAGATTAGACTGTGGCAATAGATATCTACATCTATACATCAAATGAAATGGGATGACAATTACTTGTATATATATACCTAGTAGGATAGAATTCTTGTTTTAAGTTGTGATCACTTTTTCCTGCTTAAAAAATACCCAAATAGGACTTGTTTTAAGCTTCTGAAGTAGAAGCTTTTGCCATTCCAAGCAAGATGAAGTCTTATTTCTTATTAAAACTGTTCCAGATATGCCATTATACAACTTATAATGGTGCCTGAAGACCACCTGCATCTGTACTACAAGAAGGGAAGAGTTGGAGATGATCCTGGAGCAGAAGAAAGACTAGAAGAATGGGAAAATGTTGATGATGCAGTAAAAGACTTTGTTAGGCTATTTGAGGAGCTAACTGGTAATGAATTTGAACCATGGGAAAGGGTGAAGAAATTCCAGAAGAAGCCCTTGAAATTCTATCCCATTGATATGGTAATGTCTCCTGCTCCTTCCAATTACCCTAAGCATCAATATGGATAAAATCATGTGTTTTGTCTATATATATTGTGGGGGAAATCTAGTGAAATAGTGCTATGGCTGCTTGTTTACAGGATGATGGAGTAGACGTTCGCCATGGAGGTCTTGGTCTCCGGCAGCTCGGAGTTGCAGCTGCACACTGCAAACTAGAACCACTTGTAGCAAATTTCATGAAGGTTCTATGTAGTCAAGAAATCTACAAGTACGTGCCTAGATGACTATCTAGTTCAATACCTTATTCTTTTGCATTGCCAACCTATGAACCTGTGAATTTGAAACAGATGCTTTGATGGAGATGGGATACGATTCCCCTGATTTACCTATGGGGATGCTTTCAAATGTACATTTGAAACGATGTAAGAAAATCATACATATCCTTTAATTCACGATCTATGCTACTTCCACTAATCCAAATCTCACCAGAGGATGGTCACTTTTCAGGTGAGGAGGTTCTCCTACAATTCATTGAAACACTTAAAACAACACAGGAGGCTGGGCTGAAGTTAAATGCAATTTGGGCAGATTTCAGTAACAGGTGGTTCACTCTCATGCACTCTACCAGGCCTTTTATTTTCAGAGACTATCAAGAAATTGCTGATAATGTAAGTATTGCCAAAAACATAACTGAATCAAGAATTCTTGTCAAGCTTATAATTTGTATGTAACATTTGTTACTCACATAATGGAGTTTGCAGGCAGCGGCGGCGCTAGAAACGGTGCGAGATATAACATTGGCCTCGCATGTAGTAGAGGACATGACTGGATCAACCCTTGAAGATCCCTTGTCTGACAGATATAACAAATTAGGCTGCCCAATCCATCCAGTGGAGAAAGACTCGGAGGATTACAAGATGATCCTCAAGTATCTTGAGAAGACTTATGAACCCATCAAGCTAGACGACACTGTAAGGCCCTAACTTTCCTTGAGCATTCTATCAACAACATAGATAGAGCTACAAAGCATTCTATCAACTACATTGATAAAGCTACAAACTAAATGTTATGGTTCATGCAGAGCTATAGCATTTCAGTGGAAAACATCTTTGCTGTGGAGCCAAGTGCTGGTCCTGCCTATGATGAACTTAAGAAGTTACCCAACAAGGTCCTATTATGGTGTGGTAAGATCTCTCTCTTATAGTTGGTTCAGAAGGCTTATTTCTTCCTACTAGACTATAAATATAATACTAACACTGCTTTTACTCCTTTCCTTCAGGTAACCAAATCTTGCAAACTGCAGTTTGGCAAGTCAATTGTATGTTCTGACGCAGCAGCTGAGGCTGCTAGGTATGGGTTCACAGCAGTGGATCTCCCTGAAGGGTTTCTAGTTCTGGCAGTTGTTTTCCCTAGGGGATGAAATCATTGAGTTAGCGAAGCCACCAGAGGTTTTTCATGGGCTTTTGATTCATTTACATTGTTTCTTGGCTGTTTAGATTGTAGAAGCATTTCAGGACTTTGGTGGTGACTGATGCAGGATACAAAGTCCTTGGAGGAGAAGAAAGTGGGGGTAAAGGGGCTGAGCAGGAAGACACCAGATGAGTCAGAGCATTTCACATGGAAAGAGGACATAAAAGTGCCATGTGGTAGATTAATTCCTTCTGGGCACAAAGACAGTCCTCTTGAATATGATGAATATGTTACCTATGATCCAAAACAGGTAAGAATTCAATTTATAGCTATAAGAGGTACAAGGCATTAGTTATGCTATGCACGTGGCACAAGTTTTCAACAATGTGATGCTGGGGTTTGATGACACAGGTTAGTATAAGGTTCCTGGTGGGAGTGAAGTATGAGGAGAAGGACGTGGTTCAAGATTTTGTGGGGAGTGAAGTATACAGAAGAATAGAGTCAGAAGAGAACTACAAGTCACGAGAACAAGCTAAGGAGGGAAGGGGGGTGGTTCAAGATTTTGTGGGGTCAGTAGCAGTTTGAGATGACTTTTTTTTGTGGGTTTTGTGGGAGTCATCATAAAAAATGAAAAATGATTAGAGGCTTTTGGTTTCTGTGAATTTATATTCTGTAAATATGGAAGTAAGGACTTTCCTTATGAGACCAGAACCTATATGAAATGACATGTAGAAAAGCTTTAACTGTTGTTGATCAGATTTAGGTAAGCTGTCAAGCTGAGAACATCTTCCTACCAGAGAGTTTTAAACCCCAGGTATATACAGCTCCAATCCAGAAGTGAAATTTTTCGCTGAATATTGATATGATTGATATGAGAGGAACAAAGAGAATGGAAGAAATCTTATAACGTTCCATCAAATTTGAGATTGATCATCCAGAACTGAAATTCTTTGCTGAATGTTGATATGAGGGGACCCAAGAGAATGGGAGAAATCTCATAATATTCCATCACATAAGAAGATCAACTGATGGCCAAAAGCAGTATCAATCGTTACCACCACTGTCTGTTACTGGTACATCTTACGCGATGTAAGATGCTTCGAGCACATGTAAGAGAAATTTTATAGACTCAATTTTCACAGCAAGGACCCATCTTCAGATATAGACCATGGGATCATGGAAAATGTCGAATAGAGTTGTGGGAAACTATGACAGAGAAGAGAGAAGTTATGAAAGAGAAGAGAGAAGTTTATGGCATTTGTTACCATTTACAGAAAATATCATAATTTCAGTAGTTGTCATATCTTGTAGTTGCTATATGTGAAATAGTTGTTGTAAATGTGCAGCCCTGTATGTTAGTTGTTGTAAATGTGCAGCCCTGTATGTTTATTTATACGGTGATCTTCCATTTAGACACCACGAACAAGAATTATTCCCTCTTCTCTAGTGGACATAGACCATAGAGTCGAACCACGTGATATCTCTTTATTCTTTTTATGTTTTACAATATGGTATCAAAATTTTTGGCTCGTACAACTAGAAATTTTTTTGGCCTTCATCGCCAGAAGTTTTTGAGAATTTTTTTTTCAACCTTCATCGTCGAAATCTCATCCTGTTTGGTCTTCATCGTCGTTAGGGAAGTACTATCCTTAATCGTTATTGCGATCCATCGCGAAACCCCTCTTTGCGAGTCGTCTTTGCAAAACCCACCGTCGTCTTCAATACCGTTGTTGTCGCCCCTACTTCTGTTGTTGTCGTCTACGTCTGTCGTTACCGCATCTCCTTCCGCCGCAGTCACTCTCTCAATTTCTTTTCTTTTCTCTCGCATGCCCCTCTCTCTCTCTCTTTTTTTTCTTTCTTTTCTTCTCACACGCTCTCTCTCTCTTTTTTCTTTTTTCTTCTTTATCTTCTCTTTCCCAAACAAAACAAAACAAAAAAAAAGTCAAAAAAAGGAGTAAAAAAATGTCGATACTATCAAATACTATTAAGTCTGAGAAAGTAGTGTCCAATCATTGGTCGGGGAAACTACATAATATTCAGCCAGCCTATAAACTCAATGAAAAGAACTATTTAAAGTGGTCTCAACTTGTTCGTGCCTTTTTGAAGGGCAAAGGAAAATTGAGTCACCTTCTGGGAATCGGACCGAAGAAAGGAGATCCTCAAGTTGAGACATGGGACAACAAAGATTCGATGATTATGGCATGGCTATGGAATTTGATGACACCAAAGATTAGTGATACATGCATGTTCCTGACCACTACTAAAGATATATGGGACGACGTTCACCAGACGTATTCCAAGGCACACTATGCAACCTTAAGTGTATGAAATAAAGGTCAAGACGAGAGTCGCAAAACATATGAATAAAACAATTACGGAATACGCCAATGTCTTGAAAAATTTGTGGCAAGAGCTTGATCATTATCGATGTATCGAGTTCAGATACTTAGCAAGCGGTTTCTCACTCTAAATGAAACCATCTCCGTTATCCAAGTTGAAGAAAGCAGAATAATTGTTATGCTCAAACCTCGGAAGATGGAAGGCTCAGCTATGGTAGCCAATCGAGATAATGGTCAAAAGCCAAGCACTCGAAGAACAGAATCATCCAAGGCTCCAAACAGAGATAACAGAGGTTAACCTACGGTGTACCTACTGTCAGAAGGCCTGCCATACCAGAGAGAAGTGTTGGAAACTCCATGGCAAGCCATCAACGTCCAATAAAGAATGGGGCTACAAAGGAGGGCCGCAGAGAAACAATGGACAAGCACATTTATCCATTGATCAACTGGTTGCAGAGAACTCTCTAGAGCAAGCAGGATTCAACCGAGGGGATATTGAGTGACTGCGAACTCTACTCGACACTTTTGAAAACCCTCAGGTACCTGCTCATTAGCACATTCAGGTAAGTTTCCTATTTCTATTGGATTCAAAGTCTCGGATAAATCTTTTACAAACTTTTGGGCTATAGATTCTAACGCTACTGACCACAAGACCCATTCCTCTTATATATTTCATACTTATAACCCATGTCCCAATAGTCGGAAAACAGCCATAGTTGATGGGTCATTAACTACAGTTGCAAGCATAGGAGATGTTCACGTCAGCCCTACACTTACACTTAAAAATGTACTTCATGTTCCAAAATTGTCCTCTAATCTTGTCTCAATTCAAAAGCTTACAAATGATCTAAGTTGTAACGTAATTTTCTATCCTACTCACTGTATATTTCAGGACCAAGATTTGGGGAAGACGATTGGACTTGCTAAGGAACAACACGGGTTGTATTATCTTGAGCTACCAGTGAATGTCATCAAGAGAAAATCCTCTTTTTTCTCTGAGCACCATCTCTCCAATACAGATAAAGTATGGCTTCATCAGCACCGCCTTGGCCATCCCTCATTTAGGACCCTTAAGGTCATGTTTCCTTCTTTGTTTAGGACACTAGATATTGAAACCTTTCATTATGAAGTATGTGAACTGGCAAAACACAAGCGTGTAATGTTTTCAATTAGTAAATGAAAGAAGTTCAAAGCCTTTTGATCTTATTCATAGTGATATTTGGGGTCCCTCTCCTATTCCTAATGTTTTTGGTACATGTTGATTTGTATCTTTCATTGATGATTGCACTAGAGTCTCGTGGATTTTTTTACTCAAACAAACATCTGAGGTGAGCTTTGTTCTCCCAAATTTTCATAATATGGTACAAAATCAGTTTGGAGCAAAAATCAAAAAATTTCGATCTAACAATGCGAAAGACTATTTTAATCAAGTCTTGACTCCATACTTTCAGAAGGAAGAAATCATTCATGAATCATCCTGTGTCCACACCCCCACAACAAAATGGCGTCGCTGGGAGGAAAAATGACCACCTACTCGATACAACCCGAGCCTTCCTGTTCTAGAACAACGTACCTAAGTCATATTGGGAGGAAGTCGTCCTTACTGCTACACATCTCATCAACCGACTACCTTCTTGGGTCCTTGGCTTTAAGAGTCACATGGAATTGATATCCCAGTTTTATCCTAACCTTAAAACATCTAACAAAGAACAGCTACACATCTCATCAACCGACTACCTTCTCAGGTCCTTGACTTTAAGAGTCCCATGGACTTGTTATCCCAGTTTTATCCTAACCTTAAAACATCTAACAATCTCGTTCCTAAAATCTTCGGGTGTGTATTCTTTGTCCATATTCATCATCCAAACAGGGGGAAATTAGGATCCAAGAGCTCTCACGTGTGTTTTCATGGGGTACTCCTCAACTCAAAAAGGATACAAATACTATCATCCACCATCTAAAAAACTCTCTCTCAGCGGATGTCTTCCATAGAGGAGGACTCTATGGAAGACAAGGATCGGGAATTCTATAACCCTTTTTTGCCATTGACCTCCACCAATCTGCACCTCAGTTATCTATACCATCCTCCTCCACACCCGAGTCATCTACACCTTCAGAACCCAGTGATAACCAAAGTGGTGAACCCAGGTCGTCTGCTCTTGAGGATCGAATGATTGGACAAATGTACTCAAGGAAGAAAGCTATAGTCCCTGAACCTATGCAAGTTCAAGAATTTGAACCAGCTCCTAGAAATGAGGTAGCAGTCTCTGACCCTCTCTTACAAACCTCTTCAGAATCTCAGCTCGAAACAAACACTGATCAGAGCCTCCCTATCGCCATTAGGAAGGAAACTAGGGAATGCATTAAATGTCCCTTGTATTCACTTTCACATGTTGTGTAATATGAAAAAATTTCACCGTCTCATAAGAGTTTTCTTACAAGCTTGAACTGTATTCAAATCCCTACATCTTTATCTGAGGCTCTATCTAATGAAAATTGAAAACAAGCCATGAATGTGGAAATAGAGGCCCTGGAGAAAAATAATACTTGGGAGTTGGTAGGCTTGCTTGCAGGAAAGAAACCAATGGGATGTAAACAGGTTTATACTATTAAGTACAAAGCAGATGGGTCACTGGAACACTACAAAGCCTACATTACTATATTACCCTTTACATCAAACTATATTTTCAAATTAAAAAAGAACAATATAGTTTCAAAGGTATTTTTAGAAGAATGGCTAAAGTCATCACATCGAGTACTCCAACTTTTGACACTATAATAGAATAGAGATTTGTTAATATAATAAAAAGAATAATGTTAATAACATTGTTTTAAAATTTGAAATAGGTTACACCTTGACACCCAAAAAGCACTTCAGCGTAAACCTCAAGAAAATGCCATGAGGCTTACACCTCAATGTTGAGGTCTATGCCTTGACACCCAATGAGGCTAAAGTCATCACATCGAGTACTCCAACTTTTGACACTATAATAGAATAGAGATTTGCTAATATAATAAAAAGAATAATGTTAATAACATTGTTTTAAAATTTGAAGGAGGTTACACCTTGACACCCAAAAAGCACTTCAAGGCGTAAACCTCAAGAAAATGCCATAAGGCTTACACCTCAATGTTGAGGTCTATGCCTTGACACCCAATGAAGCTTAAGCTTCAATTTTTGCATATTAACTTTTTTTCTAAAGTAAAATTTTTATTATGGTTTTTGGATTTTTATAACTAATTATTTTGATTTTTAATAATTAGTTTTCATTCATTTGAGATAAATTGAAGATTTTTCTCTTAATCAAGCCAAGACAATCTCTAGAAAGGCCCCCTATTAACAATGTATTTTTAAGTGTATAAGACCTACAAATAATAGCATATATACTAACCTATATATTTTAAAAAAATTGACAAATTATCCTACTAAGTCAATTTGTATTAACTATAAAATGGAGAGAGGTGGCAATTGGCAAAGACAATATTTTTACAATGTATTTGCTATATTTCTATTGTTTATGCTTTTAATAGTTTAAAATTTTATATTTGGAAAGTGTACCATATGATACATCCTCACTTAATTCTTAATAATGTTAATGACAATAAACCAATTAATATATTAAGAGAAATTACTCAAGTTCTCTACACATGTATAAAACCAGTTCACATTTTTGCTTATTTTAGATATCATTTATTATTGACGCTAATCATTTTTAAAGATTTTTTTATTAATTCCTCTTAATTATTATGAATTTAAAAAATTGTGAGGCTTATGCTTCATACTGCCTTGAGGCTTACGTCTTGCCTCACAAAGGCAAATCGTCTTAATCATGTCCCGTGCATTTTTTAACTATGGGTAAAAAATTAAGTATAACAAATATAGTTAAGTTGCATGTGTGATAACTATTAATGGCAATAAAAGGGTGTACCCAATGCATAAGGCTCTAGCCATTGTAAGATCTAATGAATGGGCAATGCATGCAGCCTTCTCTCCATAAGAAGTTGTTTTCAAATTCAAACTCATGATCTCTAGCCCACAATAGAGTAGTGTAACCGTTGCACCAAGGCCCAACCTTTCCCAAACCTCACATCTATCATTATCATTAATTAACTAGTGATGGTAATGACAGGAGAAAATGAAGAACTAAAATAGTATCAGCATAGATGATTCATAATGATTTGATAGATGAAATGGAGGAATGGATGTAACCTACTCCGTCTCATTTGGAAAACGCATAAATTGAGTTGTGTTCTTAAAAGGAGGAAAAAGAATAGGTCATTAAAAAAAAACACTAGACAATACAAAAACTTGACATAGACAATTAGTCATTTAGTGAGTTTAACTATATAACCCTAAAACCTGCAGCATAGAAAATTTTCAACTTGACTGCCTATGTAAAAACAAAAAGAATGAAACACTGGAATCCTGCAAACATTGTTGATTCAAGATATCATTTTTTCCATAAGAAACAAATTTGACACGTACAAAAAAAACCAAAGTAATTAATAAACTAACATGCAGCATAACTCAATACAAATTACAATGAAGCAACTATTGTGATCTCAAGAAATGCGTGAATTTTAGTAAGAGAAACAATACCTGGGGAAGGCACTAATGGGCGATTGCAATTTCCTCTAGATTTCAGGTACTCATTTCAAAGAAAAACAAGATAAAATTTCATTGAAAGCACTAAGTCAAGAAGACACTTACGACTATATTAAAATTGGATCTCCACCTCGGAGCAGTTAACTGAATTAAAATATTATCAGCAAAGAGAATAGCATGTAAATCAAAAAACAAGCATAAGCAATCAAACCACGATGCTCGTCGCCACATGAAGCAAGATCCACCAAAAGACGCGTGCAAACCCTAGTAGCCCAAAGCACAAAAACCGCACCCATCGCGAAAACAACAACTCCTCCTTGAGGAACAAACAACGAAAAAGCCGAGAAGATCACCATCGGAAGCATACAGTATCCAATCAGACTCAGACACCGATACACATCCAAATTCCCATTGCGACCAGCCAACATGTTAAAAACCACGTACAAGAAAAGAGCAGCAACGGTAACCCATCCCAATATAATTCCGAAATGGAGCTTTCCAGCGAGCAATTGAAACAGACCAAAAGCCATGAGAAAGATGAACGGACCAGATAAATCAGCGTCTTCGTGGAGATCGGCGTTTACTCTGAAGGGATTCAAGATCGACACGGTCTTCCGCCAGATTTGCCGAGTGTTGATTCCAAGTTCTTCGAGTAAAGGCGGCTCGTCTTCGAAGCCAACACCGATATTCCCCATACTATTTGGTCCAAATACGGGAGCGGAAAATGAAGTCGATGCGGTCGCAGATCCAACATCGAATGACATGAAAGGGAGATTAGGGATTACAGGCCGCGGCGGCTGAAACGGCGCCGTAGGTACTCGCCGCTGTTGCGGACCACCGAGGGGGTTCCCGCCGGCCGGAAAAACCACCGGCGGAACATTGAACTCCTTCGCCATGGATTGAGAAATTAGAACGCAATAAAGAAAGAAAGATTTGTAGAGAGAATCGGAAAGAAATTAGGGTTCCGAGTTCTGTTATTCGAACAATTAAAGAACAGTACTTCGAAGATCAAACGCATTCACTGACAAGAAAACCGGCGGAATCGGAGGCGATTCAATGTGTTTATCGATCGAAAATTGTAACAAAGATTTTAATTGGACGGATCAAAGGGCGCGGGGCGCTAGGGTTTGGGAAATTGAAGTAAAATTTCTGCGGAAGATCAAGGAGCTAGCAGCTGTTGAATTGAAAATTTCGAGTTCAGTGAATGAGTCGCTCCATCCACGACGAACGACGCTGAGCGCGGCTTGTGCTTACCTTCTCTGCGAAGGAAACCGTTTAGTATTTTGAAGTAAACGGTTCGTTAGCAACGGTTCAATTTGCTAACGGTGCCAGCAGCTTCCGTTATGCCGTACATGGAGCTGTAATTCAGAGATTTTTTTAGGATTACGGCTGGAATACTATTCTAATTCCACCAACAGTAATGTTATACACACCATTTAATGTCAGTATTTAAAACTTTGTGCAAAAAGGTCAAAAATATCATTTTCAATCTAATAATTACGTGTACAAGTGTTGTAAATGTTATTTACTATTTAAAATCGTAAGTGTCATTTATAATTTAAAAAAATAAAAGTTATGATTTTTCTATTTCATTCATGGCTTCTTCGTTCTTTCCTCTACCTCTCTCATTTCTTGAATCTTTCTTTGTGAATTCTATCTCCCTCATCTTCTGGATCTGATCTTTTTGTTTGTTTTATGACAACATTAATAATTACATTTTTTTGTTTACCATATATTTAATAAATTGTTATTGAGAGATTTGCATTTAGATTAAGTATCCAAAATAGTTTTATGGATTAAATTATATATTTAATAATTTTTGGTTTTTATTTTGTTTTTTCATTTATTATCACAAATTATTGTTTGAAGAATTGTCACGACAAAAACAAATGTTAAAAAAACTTTATGATTACATCAAATATTATAATCATTATTCATTCGAATGTATGTAATTAAAAAAATCTTAATAAACTTAAAATTTCATTCTTTTAATTTAAATAATAAATATTTCATTATCTTTAATAAACTAAAAAAAATTATTATATGTAATAAAAAAGTTACAAATTTTAAAAACTTTATTATCAAATATTTAATTTATAGGTACTCAATTTAAGCATGTTATCATTATAAAAAAAGTTTAATCTTACTTTGTTATATATATTATTATTAAAATATTTTTTTTAGTAACTAATTTATTAATTTATATACGTCCGTGCAACGCACGGGTTTGTAAGGTAGTTGTACGTAAAACTAATGTTAAACTGGTCAAGATCAAAATTAAGTTATATTTGGTCATGGCTAAAAGTCACAAATAAAACAAGCTACAAATTTGGCATTAATTTAGACTTATATTTTTTAAATAATTATGAAAGTCTTTTTAATTTTTTTAATGTATTAACTACTCATTGTCAAGTTAATAATTAACTTCATTAAAATGTAATTATATTCTATGTATTAAAATATCATTGATAATATGTAATAAAATAAAATAAAATAAAATAACCCAAAATTATACCCATTATTCTGATGTGATGAGTGATTAGTGGTCACCGAATTTAAGTACATAAATTCATATAATTTGAGGGCATTTTAAGCTCGTGGTCACTGAATTCAATAACCTTAATTAATATTTAAAAGCTACGAAATTTTCAAATGGAAGGGAAAGATTGAGAAATTCTGCCATTAAATAGCACAAGTCAATTGACCCCTTTAGCAAAATTGAATAATCGAGCAAAAATAACACTACATTCATAGTCCGAGAAGAGCAGCTACTCTTGGTTGCAGAGTACTATATCAAATCCATCAAAAACCTTCAAACAAACAAACCCCTGATCTTCTCCGCCGTCTTCCTCAGCACCCTCCCGGGCTTAACGGACTTCTTGTCCTATAATGATAATTTTTTGATAAAATTTAATGACAAGTGTTAATCTAACAGCAAAATTTTGTAACTGTATAAACAACTATACGTATATATTCATTAGATTATTTATTAAATTATTAATATCTAATAAATAAACATATATAGTTACACTTATAATTATAACTTTTACGTTAGATTAGTGTTTTTAAAATTTAATGGTGATTTAAATTTTTAAAAATAAACAAAAAAAATATTATTCTAATTACAAAAAAATTAGAACTGCATTCGGGACTAAATGCCCAATTGAGGAGAGTCATCCAATGCTCATAAAGTATTTGAATGCGGATTAGTCTAACCTAAAGGACGAAGGACATACATGAAAAAAAAAAAAAACTACATATGTATATTCATTAAATCTAAGTGTTTTACACATCTCAAGATAATAAATAAGCCAATAAATATGCATATATAGTTACATATGTAATTATAACTTTTTACAAATAAATTAGTATTTCTTAATAAATAAACTAACTAATAAACAGTTTTAATAGAATAAAAGGTGTGATGTCGATTCAACTTTCTAAATTTAAATAAAATTCAGGTGTAATTTGTAGTATGCAATATCGTATTGGTTGTAAAATATTATTAATAATTGTGCTATTAATACACAGTAAGATTGTTTTTATCTTATAAGTTAGTTAATAAAATGCTAAAAAACACTTTCACGGTATAAAAATAGCTTTTGTTGAATTGTTTTTATGTAGTTTATATTAATTTAAATAAAATAAATAAAGATTTTAGTTTTACCGTAAAAGATAGATGAATAAATGGTTTATGTACTTAAATTGCAATCTAAATAACATGTTTAGAAAGTTTTTTCTAACAAGCAGAGCTACTGCGTGGCTTCTCTATTATCTTGCATTTGCACTGTGTTTAGAAATACTTTTAACATTCAATGAAATTGTGTTTTATGTATCCCTTATCAATGTTTCTACAACAATGAAAAAAGCTTATTTTTACATAATAATCAATATGTTTATTCTTTAATTCCCTTTGTTTTTTAAACAAATATAATTTTTATAGATTCATACGTAATTTACACAATAATAATTCTTTTTTATATAAATAATACTCGAATGGAAGGTAATGCTTAACATTTTTTCAATAGCGAGGTTTGCATGTGTATTGTGCAGCTTCCTTATAATAATACGAACATGAGATATTTACTTTTTCGCTCGAAGTTTTGCTTTGTTTCTAGCAGGCATCACTCATTTTATTATACAATTCCTATTATATTTCTCACTGACATTTTCTTTTTTATATTTAAGGGTATTTGAGTATATTAAAATATTGAACCAATTTTTTGTGCAAATCTTTTTTATTTCTTTAAAGGCTCAAACAAAAGAAAACTGAAAAAGTAGTCCATTTTAAGTGATATATAAACTCACGATTCTTATTTGAAGAGAGATTCGTATGGTAGAAAACGAAAATAATATTTTTACAATCTTATATTAAATAATCAAGACCTAATTCATTGAGATAACACACTAAAAAAATAAAAAAAAACATTTGTTTGGCTTAAATCAAATTGCATATTATTAACAAAGCAATTATTTGAGTATTTTTTTTTAGAGGAATCCTTTCAGGTTTTTAAATAGAGGGCAATTAAATAAATAACAAAAAATATATATTTTACACTACAAAAAAATTATCAATTTTAATTACAAAATGGCCTTATTATTTATTTATTTTTTCAATTTTCTTGTGGGGTTCAGTCTTGTGTGACCGAACCAGAATGTATTCATTCGGTCATACAAATTGAACCTATAATTATTAGTTCAGTCATACAAATCGAACCATTCATTTTCTTTGGGTTTTAACTACATTAAAAAAAAATTGTACGGTTACGTCGGTAATGATAGAATTCAAAACGAAAGGTTCTGTTGTTTTTGACTGAATCACCGCAATTAGTTCGGTATCGCAGGTCCGAACCGATCGCCGTCTCATTATTCCCATAGTGATTTTTTCGGACGCCCGACGACATTTTTTGCAAATAAAAACATCAAAACATACTATTTTAACATTTCTCTTATCGATTTAGTGATTTTTGTTTGTGAAACTTCAAATTGTAACTGACTTTTGTGTCAGAAAAATAATACAAAATCTGTTAAAATCATCGATTTTTCAGCTGAAGATGAGATAATAGCAAAGAAGTAAGTGATTTTGAGTATTTTGAATGTAGTGATTTATAATTTTTAGGGTTGAGAATGAGAGAAAAATAGATAGGATGCGTTAAAAAATGGTAGGGTTGGGTTGAAAAAAGATAAATTTGTTTAAAATTATGAGAAAAATATTTTAAAAAATTTAATGCAGTAAGGATAATATTTCTTTAAATTTTTGTTGTAAGAATAAAATGAAGTAAAAATAGTTTTTTTTTTATGATTTATTTAGGTGCCCTCCTCTTTAAACTACATATGTATATCCATTAAATTTAAGTGTTTACACATCTTAAAGTAATAAATAAGTCAATAAATATATATATATATATAGTTACATATGCAATTATAACTTTTTACAAATAAATTAGCATTTCTTAATAAATAAACTAACTAATAAACAGTTTTAATAGAATAAAAGGTGTGATGTCGATTCAACTTTCTAAATTTAAATAAAATTCAGGTGTAATTTGTAGTATGCAATATCTTATTGGTTGTAAAATATTATCAATAATTGTGCTATTAATACACAGTAATATTGTTTTTATCTTATAAGTTAGTTAATAAAATGCTAAAAAACACTTTCACGGTATAAAAATAGCTTTTGTTGAATTGTTTTTATGTAGTTTATATTAATTTAAATAAAATAAATAAAGATTTTAGTTTTACCGTAAAAGATAGATGAATAAATGGTTTATGTACTTAAATTACAATCTAAATAATATGTTTAGAAAGTTTTTTCTAACAAGCAGAGCTACTGCATGGCTTCTCTATTATCTTGCATTTGCACTGTGTTTAGAAATACTTTTAACATTCAATGAAATTGTGTTTTATGTATCATGTTTCTACAACAATGAAAAAAGCTTATTTTTACATAATAATCAATATGTTTATTCTTTAATTCCCGTTGTTTTTTAATCACAATAATAATTCTTTTTATATAAATGATACTCGAATGCAAGGTAATGCTTAACATTTTTTCAATAACGAGATTTGCATGTGTATTGTACAGCTTCCTTGTAATAAAACGAATATGAGATATTTACTTTTTCACTTCAAATTTTGCTTTGTTTATAAGAGGCATCACTCATTTTATTATACAATTCCTATTATATTTCTCACTTGACATTTTCTTTTTTATATTCAAGGGTATTTGAGTATATTAAAATATTGAACCAATTTTTTTGTGCAAATCTTTTTTATTTCTTTAAAGGCTCAAACAAAGGAAAACTGAAAAAGTAGTCCATTTTAAGTGATATATAAACTCACGATTCTTATTTGAAGAGAGATTCGTATGGTAGAATAACGAAAATAATATTTTTACAATCTTATATAAATATAATCAAGACCTAATTCATTGAGATAACACACTAAAAAAAAAAAAAAACATTTGTTTGGCTTAAATCAAATTGCAAATTATTAACAAGGCAATTATTTGAGTTTTTTTTTTTAGAGGAATCCTTTCAGGTTTTTAAATAGAGGGCAATTAAATAAATAACAAAAAAAATATTTTTTGCGCTACAAAAAATTATCAATTTCAATTACAAAATGTCCTTATTATTTATTTATTTTTAATTTTCTTGTGGGGTTCAGTCTTGTGTGACCGAACCAGAATGTATTCGTTCGGTCATACAAACTGAACCTATAATTATTGGTTCAGTCATACAAACCGAACCATTTATTTTTTTTGGGTTTTAACTACATTAAAAAAAATTGTACGGTTAGGTCGGTAATGACAAAATTCAAAACCCAAGGTTCTGTTGTTTCTGACTGAACCACCGCAATTAGTTCGGTATCGCAGGTTCGAACCGATCGCCGTCTCATTCTTCCTATAGTGATTTTCTCGGACACCCGACGACATTTTTTGTAAATAAAAACATCAAAACATACTATTTTAACATTTCTCTTATCGATTTAGTGATTTTTGTTTGTGAAACTTCAAATTGTAACTGACTTTTGTGTCAGAAAAATAATACAAAATCTGTCAAAATCATCAATTTTTCTGCTGAAGATGAGATAATAGCAAGGAAGTAAGTGATTTTGAGTGTTTTGGATGTAGTGATTTATGATTTTTAGTGTTGAAATTGAGAGAAAAATGGATAGGATGCGTTAAAAATGGTAGGATTGGGTTGAAAAAAGATAAATTTGTTTAAAATTATGAGAAAAATATTTTAAAAAATTTAATGCAGTAAGGATAATATTTCTTTAAATTTTTGTTGTAAGAATAGAATGAAGTAAAAATAGTTTTTTTTTTTTGATTTATTTAGAATGAAGTAAAAAAGAAAAAAAGAGGCGAGAACGTGCGCCACGAGGACCGCTGAAAAAGGCAACCAAATCGACAACGCACCGTTACTTTGTGCGCCACTCTCAACTCTGCCGAACCTAGTTGCCGTTCAAGTAGACAAACACAAGCAGACCAAGAATCAGTAAAGAAAAAGGGCAAAACCAGTAAAAAAGGTTGGAAGATTGGGAGGTTCGGCGACTCAGCTCGGAATATCTCTTTTTCTACGGAGAATTCTCAGCTTTCGCAACCGCAAGGGTTTCAATCGTCGGACATGGAGGAGGACGGATCTGTTCACAGATCAGTTGCAGTGGTGGCTTGTGCGGCCATGTCGATCTTCTACGTCGCGATCCTTTACGTTCCGACGCTGGTGCTCGGGCTTCCGCATCCCAAGTCCTTGAACGCTTTCATGATTAGGAGGTTCATCTGCGCTACCGTCGCTTCGATCGCGTCGCTTCTCATCTGTGCCTTTCTTCTCCCTGTACGCTAACTTCTTTCCCTCCATTTCCCCTCATTTTTTTTAAGATTTATCTTCTTTTTTTGTTTGTGGTTTCCAATTTTTAGCGTTTTGATTGGTGTTGTCGTTATCAGAGTTCAGCTTGGAGTTTTTTTTTTGGTATAGTTTTTGGGGATTATGGTTGATCTATGTTCGGTGCCAGCAGCCATAGTCGAGCATTTACGTATGAGTTATAGCTTTTTAGTACCGTGCTAATCTAACATGGTATAAGAGCTTTGGTTACGGAGGTCTTGTGTTCAAACTCTTCACAGGCATTTGCTCGTTTCTATCATTTTTTTTTTCTTTTGAAAGGAAAATAAACATATATTATTAATAATAGTTAAAAAGAGTTCAGAATATCGTCACCATTGCTTGTTTCTACGAAGAGGAGTGATAGTGCCTATGTTTGCTTGATCTACATAGTTGAGTGACTACTTATCGGCTATAGATTTTAGGTCCAATGGTGATCTAAAATTCTAATTATGCTTTATAGCTTGAGTGTTGTTAGAAATCGCTTGACTTAAGAGCTATAGCTAACTATGCATATTAAGCGAGAATGTAGATATTAACAAATGTGAGTTTGATGACTTGAAGAGGGTGAAGGAAAAATTTTCTTGTTAGTTGGTTGTGCAATGATGAATGAGACCAACGAGAATGTTTTGTGAAGAATTGCCTCTTTGTACTTTTGATCCGGCTGCAATGAACTTTCTCAAACTTTCTTATATACCCTTGAAGTTTTTCATGTTAGTTGTGGATGATTGGCTACATAGATGTTTGAGTCGCTATAGCTATAATGCGGTTTGTTGGGCGAATCCATGTTTTGTTGTCAAAAATATTTATTAGCGTGTGTTGTCAGCCACAAATTTCTAGGTAATAGATTTACTATGATTTAGTTTTAATTTTGTGCTTCTTAACGTGGGAAAACCTTATTTACAAATTGGGAAGTGTTTATCTTTTAAGGGCTCTGTTCATGACTATTTAATACCACAGAATTCTTGGAATTTTTAGCTCTACGCCACTGGAGCTGACCTTGGGTTTCCTTCTGGTAATGTCTGTAGATCAGAACTTGGGACGCTTCACATCTGTCTGGTACCTATGGCATCCGAGTGGATCATATGGTAAATCTTCAATTTCTTAGTTTATTTGTCTCTGTATGTCCGAAACCGGCAGTTGAATTATATAAATATACCAATATTTTTTCAGTATATAACTTGTATAGTTTATATCCCATCTTCTTATTATCTGCAGATTGGGAAAAGGGTGAATAATAGCTAAATGCATGCTGAAATGCAATTTTATGTATGGAACAGTGGCAAGCCGTGGTCTTTCCTCTCACCTTGACTTCTCTTTTGTACGCTGGATCTTTGGTCTCAAAGTCTCTATCTCTATTGAGGTCATGGAAGGGAGACGAACACAATGAATCTTTTGATCACACAGGAAATATCACTCAAAGACCCCTTGGGTGGATCACTTCAGTTGCTTCAAATGTTCTAGCTTGGCGTAATTATGTGGTGGTCAGTAGCATTTCCTTTCAAAATATTCTTTGTAAATTGTAGCCAAGCATTCATTTGTTACTTCTAAGTTCCATGACAGTGGAAACATCAGATTTAATTCACTTGTTTTGCAATAAACTATGTATATATTTTAATTCTCATATACCCTGTCGTCTCTATTTCCTCTCATTTATTCTTCAATATTTGTTTGACACTTGCCTACTATCACGCGCCTGGTGAAATAAGTGTCATTTCCTGTGTTGCATACAATTCTATCTTCTTTTATCTAAAATTCTTTTCTGTGCTGCTTGTGATCTTATACACATATGCTCGATAACCATGAATCTCTTCTAGTAGAATTATGCTAAAAAAATTTACTGACTTTTGTGTTTCAAAGCTAAGCGTCAATCTATTGTTTGTTACTTTCTCAAATTAGAACGTATATTTCTATTATTTCAATTGAATTGTATATTTAGATACTGATTATAATAGCAACCATAGTCTTTGACATGTCTCTAACACCATTGACATGTGCCACTGCGAGAAAATAACATCTTTGATTATGGAAATCACGTACTTATGTGTTAGAAAAAAAGAAGGTAATAGTTCATCCGTTTATCAGGACTCCCTTTATGAAGAGAATATTATTTGAGCGGACGAAAATGGGCAATTATTTCTCCCTTTTTGCAATCATTAAAGAACTATATTTCCCCTCGAAACTGTTTGTTGTGAGTCCACTTGTGGAACTTCTCATTTGGAGATGCTTCCTAGGACAGTGAAAACAGGGCAGTTTGGTGCACGAAGTTCCCGTCTATGTGGGGTCCCGGGGAAGGGTCGGACCACATTTGGGTCTAATATATGCTGCCTTACCTTGTTTTTTGCAAGAGGCTATTTCCATATCTTGAACCCATAACCATATGGTCACACGGCAATAACTCTTATCGTTATGCCAAGGCTCTTGAGACAGTGACTACACGTTAATTGTAGGAAAGAGCTCGAGTTTAATTCAAACAAAGAAAAAGACATTGTTAACACTTTTCTTTGTAGTCTATGCAGGCCTTTGTATGCTTAATCCTGACAAGGTAGTGAAAGACTACCACTTTAAACATAAAACTGCTGATAAACCCATCTTAACTCAACTCAACAAAGCCTTTTTTGAACCACTGTGGTTAGCTACATAAATTCGCTTCTTCCATTCCACTCTATCAAGGGTTAAAGTCTATAGTTATATTGTAATTAGCTATATATTTCTTGTTATCCATGCTTCTTGGGTCTTCCTCTACTATTACTGTTAATTTTTGATGTGTCATTATTCCTAATTGAGCATCTAATGATGGTTTTTGTCATTATTCTCTGAGAGTTTATCTCCAATTGAGGCTGTTTCTACTATTTCACAAATATGTTCATTTTTAATTATATCTTTAATGTTTTACCACATATAATTATTTTTTTCAGATTTATATTTTCTTCTATTTAAGTACTACTTTTAACGGGAAGGTGACCAATTTTACTTACCCGAACAGTTTGTTGATTACTTGCTTGGCAGGCACCAATTACAGAAGAACTGGTGTTCAGAGCATGTATGATACCTTTGCTTCTTTGTGGAGGTTTCAAAACACACAGCATTATATTTTTGAGCCCCATATTCTTCAGCCTGGGTAATTTAACACAACGAGATATTTACGCTTTTAAGTTTTTATTATTTTTCAAGTAGTCAATCAATAGTATATCTCTTGAGCACTATTTTCACATTGGATTATCATCTTATTTGCAGCACATTTAAACCACTTTTTGGAGCTTTATTGTCTGCAAAATTATAGTCTTCTCAAAGCTTCCCTGATTGTAGGTATGTGCTTCTTTCTTACAATACAATTTTCCCTGATGGTTCTGTCTCTCATGTGGTGAATAGTTGCAATCTTTTCAAATTTTAATTACCAGATGGGAGAGTTGGCAGTGCATCTTCTTTTCTATTTGTATGCCACCACTAGCTCTGGATTCTCTTTGACCTGTACGCTTTATACAAGAAATTTAATGTATTTACGCTTATTTTATATTGTGCTACCCAAGTGTTGCTGTACTTGTACATACCATCATACTTGTGGGGTTTCAATCTTTACCTATTGTTGGCATGATGAGATTCCATGCTCATTATTTTGTTAGTGCTTCTTTGCCTACCTTTAGAGTGTTGGTGTTTTGTTGATTCAGTGTGTCACCAGTTTGGAGATTTTAATTCAAGGACTGTACTTCTGCTCTGCATGTGAACCTGACACCTATTCTCATTGACTTCAGGCTCTTAATTATGTATTCCAAGCGGTTCTTTATCTACTGCCTTTTTTTTTTCCTTTCTCCCCACTTTTTGACAAGGCACTAGGTTCAATTAAAAAAACCAAAGAACAGGAAGAGATCAAGGAGGTTGAATAAACTAACTGGGAGCTGTTACAAAATCAATGGACTACAATACGTGAGACAGAAACCTTTGGTCCATTTTTGACATTGAGATTTTTTCACTTAGACGATTTTTTTATCTAATATGTGAAAATATTTCAATGAATAAAATTCTTATTGCCCTCAACATGTTTTCCAAATGCACGTTATTTTCTCATGGATTTTTAATAATCTCACTTGCCTACAATTTACTCTTCACTTATGCTAGATTTCTTTGTGTATTTGGTAGGTTTCCAGCTTGGCTACACTGTAATTTTTGGATCATATGCATCCTTTCTCTTCATCCGAACAGGTTCGTGGCTTATACTCTATATAATTTAAGAATGTGTTAATTCACCTTTTGCCTCTTTTATATGGTGTGGTTTTATCACTTCCATTTTTTTTTTTTTTTTTTTTTTTTTCTAGCATATGTTTGTAACAATGCTTGTTTTGGGTTAATGGCTTAAATAGTATATCAGAAATGTTTCTAACTTGCACCTGCCAACTGATTTCTTCCAGAAATTAGAATGTCATTTGTGCCATTGCATATTCAGGAAATGTATTTGTGCTTCGTGGTTTGTGAACATGTGTGTGATTTGCGTGTGTGGAAGGTGCTCATTGTTGTAACTTGATGGTACATACTTCAATGATGGGAACTTCATTCTCGGAATTTTTGCAGGACACCTAGTTGCTCCATTGGTCGCCCATATATTTTGTAATATAATGGGATTGCCGCTCCTGCCATCACGAGGAAAAGGTAAGACTTAATTTTCCTCTTTATAATTGTTATGAGCTTGTGGACTTTCTATGTTGCTTAATTTTTCAATTAATGCTCTTAAGCTTTCTATCTCTTTAAGATTTCATATTGAGATTATCGAATATCCTGAGGATTTCATGTGCACAGAGATTGTCACACCCACATTGGAGACACTGACACATCTTGCACCTTTCATGTGTATCTAGCTTGTGCTTCTCGACATGCCAGAAATTTTGAAACCTTGGGGACACTTAAAAGACATTGATTCATTTTTGATATAGATAATGTGCTTATGTTTGCCGGTTAATCTTAACTAGAAATACCGATCATTATTCTATCTTCTGAATAATTTTCCCTTATATGCTCAATCAATTCTTCTTTTCCTGCATCAGAGATCAAAATTTTTATCTTGATTGTTGTTCCAGGGCTAGCGAACTTTGCATTTGTGGCTGGAGTATGCGGTTTCCTCCTGTTGCTGTTTCCTGCCACGAATCCAGCTTTGTTTAATGAAAGAACAGATAACTGCAGGTGTTAGCATGGGTATTGTATTTGGGGATGAATATGTAAGTTGCAGTTCATGGGAACTCTTTAATGAAAAATATGATTGTATCTGTTCAACTAACATTTTGTATTTCCTTTATTCTCTAGTTACTCCATAGCTTATATTCAACTTTTAGTATAACACCCAGAATTTTCTGAATTTCAATGTGAACCAACTTGTGTACCCAATTGCTTGAAACTGATTTCATCTTATTGTTATTGATTCTGCAGATATGGTGGCACCTCTAGCAAAACTACTACATCAATGAAATTTTCATTTGTGAAGCTAATATTCATTGCCATGTGTTCAACTGCCATCACATCATTGATTTACCAAGTTGGTTTTGTAACATGCCATCAGATGATGAGGAAAATAATGTGATGTACACGAACTCCTAAATCCTTACAAAGAATGCACAGCCATGTATGAATATTAATCAAGCTCATAGCCTCGTGCCATTTTAAGATGTCTCTATCCATGGATCTGGATAGATAGAGAACTGTAAACGACTTTATTCTCTTTAATATACAAATTAAATTAAACCAATTTCTACACCAGAAAACTCAACTGAAAAAATTGGTTTAATCTGTTTGGTTCGATCATTTTAATTTTTTCTTTTATAAATAATTTAGTTAATGTTAGTTTGGTTTTTATTCCGACTTATTTCCAATATGAAATTACTATACTTTAAAAGCTTTTTTTTATTTATTAAAACTTAATCTCGGTTAAACCACCACTCTTGTAAAAATGTAACACCATAACAAAAGACATGGGTTAGCTGAGATAGTTCAATTTTGTAAGGCCCATCCAATTCATCTGTCTTAAGGCCCACTTGAAAATATCCTTCCAGTTCGAGCTCTTCGTCTGATCCGTATCGAGCCTCTGTTCTCTTCGAGTTTTCAACGCCATTGCCGCAAAGTTCAAATCGTTACAGAACAGAGCCCAGAGAAGAAGAGCAAGTAACCAGAACGGACATGGCGACGATGTATCGCCTCCAGCTTCTCAGACCTTCTTCTTCTTTTTCTCGTTCATCTTCTTCTTCTTCTTCTTTGATTTTGAGCTGGAATTCACTCCCGAAATGCCCGTATTTTTGCCATTTCACGAAACAACGACTTCGGAAGTTCACCACCACTGCTCCTCTCCTTCTCTGCTCCAAATCAGACCAATCTGCTGAGGTACTTTTTTTGTTTTTTTTTTTTTTTTTTAATTTATCGAATCATATATAGTTTTTCAAATAATTCAGTTTCTTTAAATGTAGTCATTCGACGTGCAGCGCGGTAATGTGCTTGGATTTGTTGGACAGACTTCGAGGCCAATTTCGGAAAGTCCATCTATAGTAGCAGATCTCCTGGACTATCTTAACGAGTCTTGGACTCAATTTCATGCTACCGGTGCGAAATCTACTCGTTTCTTAACATCTCAGTTTCTTTGTATTATTAGATCTGTGTAATTTCACTTCTGCTTGATTTTGATAATTCTTTGTCAAATCGGTATCTATTTTTAAGTTTCAATACAGAAGGTATTGAGAGTTTATGTATGTATATTGTAAGTTTTAGTGTTTTGATAATGATTTAATAGTAAAAGTGCTTAGTTAGAAGCTTGAATCAATTCAGTTAAGTGTTCTTTTTTTCAATTACTCTTATTGAGAACTGAATTCTGTAAAATACGGTTATTCTGGTGCATCTTAGTCTAATTTTTTTGATGGATTTGTTTGAAACGGCACGGCATCAGTAGTCACAGTTAGCTTGGTGTTTGGAGTTAGCCGATGAAATTAGGCTCAGTGATCATAAGCTCCTGATTTTTTAGTAACTACATTTGGAACATTGCCTGTCTCATTTTGTATTCTTGCATTGAAAAAACCGTGTTCTTGGTGACATTCAGCATTTGTATTTTCTTTTGCTTTTACGGGTTACTTTTATCTTGCACTTGGGAATGAAAGTTTTACGTAGTGAATGTGGCGTATTGAGGACGATGTATTGAGTGATGCTTTGATTTTCTTTTTGTGGACTATGATGTTCTTCCGTCTCTCTGATGCTCCTATATGTATTGTAATGAACATGGAAGTTAATAACACTATACCAGTATACCTTTTGTACTTGAGTATCTTCATTCATGTAAATAAGATTACTAATTCATGTTCTTTTAAATTTCCATTTTCTGTTTTCCTCCTTTCTTAGCTGAAGCAAAAAGACAACTCATTGCTGCTGGTTTCCATTTGCTAAATGAGAATGATGATTGGGACCTAAAGCCTGGTGGCCGCTACTTCTTTACTAGGAACATGTCTTCTTTGGTTGCTTTTGCTATTGGCGAAAAGTGAGCGAAAATTTTCCATCTTTACTCTATTTAAATCACTAGCAGTTTAATAATAGTTAGTACTTGGTGAAAAGAACTATATTCTGAAGTTTTGGTGTTGATTTAAGACTAAGGTGAAGAAAAAACAGATGGAAATTGGCTCACTTAATGACAATGAAAAACTAGACTAGTTATCGCCCTCATCTATTGCTTGTTTATTAGTTTGCGTGATAATCACCTCCCTTTGAATATCTGAAATCCTTATGCTGTGGAGGGTTATTCCTTTGCAGCATTGTGTTAACTTCTAGGAAAGGAATAGGAGATACTTTAATGTGTAGAAGGGTTACAAGCCACCCAATGATGAGGTTAATATTAGTAATTACTGATTGTGACAGCTCTCAAAGCTCTCTAATGCCTTGAAACTTTTTATTTATTTATTTAATTTTTCCCTTGAAGCTGTTATTTTAAGATTGGGAGTGGGGGTCTGGAGAGTAGCATAAGGGTCAATTCATTCTTGCTTTATTTGCTTTTCGGGAAAGTACACCTCCTTGGCCTACTCTCCTGCATTTTGCCATTTTTTTGGAGCTTACAGGCGCTGAAGAAGACTCAAACCTACCACTGATAATGAATCAATTAACCCCCTTTAACATTATTTACAACTTGATTATTTTTTAAGACATGACTTGTTATAGTGGTTTATAAGCTTGGTGCATCTATTTGTTTTGCAGGTACAATGTGGGAAGTGGTTTTCATGTAATTGCTGCACACACAGATAGCCCATGTCTGAAACTAAAACCCAAGTCTGCATCATCTAAATCTGGTTATCTTATGATGAATATACAGACTTATGGAGCTGGTTTATGGCATACATGGTTTGATAGGGATTTAGGCTTAGCAGGAAGAGTTATAGTCCGAGCTGGAGATGGGTCCTTTACACACAAGCTTGTCAAATTGAAAAAACCTTTGTTACGAGTACCAACACTTGCCATTCATCTTGATCGGTCTGTCTCTTATTTTACCATTGCCTTTTTTTTTTTAAAAAAAAATGTTTATGTTCATTGCTACATCCTACATAGAATGAAGAATTTTCACTTCAATGGTGTCTCATTGGAAGCTAGGGTCGTGGGTTGGGTGGTAGTTGGTTCCTGTGACTTTCCAATTCTGAAAAGACAGATTTGGATGGATGTCCACTACGAGAGAACACCTTCTCTATGGGCATCCTTTTTCATTTTGTTTTGTTTTCTATAACATGGGAATACCTATTGAGTGGCCGATTCATGCAGTTTTCTTCTAAAAGAAGACACGTGAGAACGCCCACTTTGATTGGTAGTATGCATGAGCTTGAGGATGGGACTCATTAAACAATGATATAGAAATTTCTATGTAAGTTTCCAAATTAATATTGGAAAAGTGGTTGCTTGATGAAATTAAGTTTGTTGTTTTTGCTTTAGTATTTTCTTGATTTGGACTTATATATATTTGATTTGTTTCAGTAAATCATTTTAAGTGATATCACTTATAGCTTAAGCAACAAGCCCATTTGCTGACTCATAATGCCTGCTTTACTTTTTTGTTGTAGCACAGTGAACAAGGATGGGTTTAAACCAAATCTGGAGACACACCTAGTCCCAATTCTCGCAACAAAACCTGAGGACAAGTCTCTGGATTGCAAAGAGAAAAGTAAGACGTCTTCAAAAGCTGCTCATCATCCATTGCTACTGCAGGTATCTCCTTTGGTCTTCTATTGACTGATTAAAAACCTAAGATGCATGAATGATAGGTTGTTATTGTGCCTTCCTAACTTAGTAACTTTGACTCGTAGGTTTTGTCAGCTGAATTGGGTTGTGGCATTGATGAAATTGCAAGTGTTGAGCTGAATGTTTGTGACACTCAGCCCAGCTGCCTTGGAGGTGGAAATGATGAATTCATATTTTCTGGAAGACTGGACAATCTTGCTTCAAGTTATTGTGCTCTTAGAGCTCTTCTTGATTCAAGTACATTGCCTGGAGATTTATCAAGTGAGCATGCTATTCGGATGGTAGCTTTGTTTGATAATGAAGAGGTAACTTCTTGGAGTTAAGTAGTTAGACTTTTATCTAATTCCTATTTACGTCTGCACTTGTCCTTTTAATAAATGAACTGGCTATGTTGTTTGAATGCTTTAATGAATGGTTATGTTGTTAAGAAATCCTAAATTGCTGCTTGAGAAAGGTTGTGGTCCTGTAAAGGATGATTCACAAAAGATGTGTGCGAGAGAAAAGGAGTGCAATACATTTATAATTCAAGCGAATGAAGAAATGTTAAAGAGCGAAGATAAATTTAGTGATGGTTAGTTTTGGCTTGAGCACAGTTCTTGTTCGGTAACCATGTGAGTCTTGATTTCTTAGGTCATGTCTTTGTTGCACAGGTTGGATCTGTTTCAATACAGGGAGCTGGTGCACCCACCATGTTTCAGGCAATGAGACGCATAGTTGATTGTTTAGCTCATGAGTATGTGGGTGAAGGTGCCTATGAACGGGCAATTCGCCAATCATTTCTTGGTATGATTTGTAATTACATATTTTTACCTTCCTTATATCATATATGGGTCTTTACATCTATTCTATTCACTTTATTATCATGAAGCAGTTCATGCTCTTAAGTATCTTTTATTTGTGTTTCATTGAAATTCCTCTGCAGCATAAATTAACTCATTAAAAAAGTTTGTAAGCAAAACAGACTCTACATTAGTTATATATAATTTTTCTGCCTTTTGAAATATGTTTAGTTTTATGTAATGTATTCCATTCATTTTCTCTCCTAAGTCAAGAGTGTCTTTTGAAAATATTTTGTGGTTTCCTCTACAGTTTCTGCAGACATGGCTCATGGGGTACATCCAAATTTTATGGATAAACATGAAGAACACCATCGGCCACAATTGCAAAAGGGAATTGTCATCAAGCACAATGCAAACCAGCGGTATGCTACAAGTGGAGTTACAGCTTTTCTTTTTAAAGAAATTGCAAACATCCATAACCTCCCAACTCAGGTAATCGCATTAAATTTGTTTTCATAGTATCTGTTCCTGTTAGTTCACATTATGTAGTAAGTAATGCCACTTTCCATCTAAAATGGTATTTTGACAATAATTCTTTGGGACTCTATGCATTCAGTTTTTTACAAATTCAATCACCAAGTGTGGAACACAAGTAAATTCATGAAACACCACTATGTCATACAGATTCAGCATTTCTTTGCTGGAGATTTCAAATCACTTTTGCTGAACTCAATTAACAGTTTGGCCCATGAACATTCTGACAGTGAAGCCAAAAGGTTCAAGAACTGCAAGAACTCTAAACAATGTGACCAATCTGTCTCTGCTTCAGACTTGCAAATTGCCAGTGTAGCCTCCTTTGGTGCTGTCATATCCATTAGTTTTGCTCCTTATGAACTTAATTTTATTAAATATAAGATATATTGTACAGTGTAGCTTGTAAAACTTTGAGTTACTTCCTCTTCATAAAGAGAGACATGTTGAAAGTGGTCATCATTCTCAACACAAGGCTTTATCCCAACCATTTTAGGTTTGTTGAAGCCGAAACTTATTGACTCGAGTGCTACGGACCATATCAAATGCATAAAATGACTGTTTGATTGAGTTGACAATTAGTGATAACAAAGATCCAATCCATATCTCAACTCTCAAGTTATTTGAACCAAATCAACAGCAATCAAGTATTGAGCACTATTGTTTGGTCTTAATTAGATTCAGTGTCTTTAGATAACAGAGATTGGACTGCAAATATGAACTCTTTCTAACTCATTGATCTTTTAATAGGAATTTGTAGTCAGAAATGATATGGGATGTGGGTCAACCATTGGTCCCATACTTGCATCGGGAGTTGGCATTCGCACTGTAGATTGTGGCATTCCTCAACTATCCATGCACAGGTATCAATTCCTATTTTCCTACTAACTTGTAATTATCATACCATATATCATTTACTGAAGTTTTGAAGCATATCTAAGACTCCTGTGCTTGTAAAACAGTTTCGCATGCACTTCATCAATAAGTGCATTCCACCATTAAAAAAGATAGTGCATCAATTAAGTTTTTTTTTTATTTTTTTCTCATAACTTTTTATTTATCAATAAAAGATTAGTTAAATATGATGGTGAGTTGACTTTTGGACCTAGATGGATTTCTTTTTGTAGGATGCTGAAGCCCAACAATTTCCTGCTTGCTTTCCTATTTATGTTATCTTGTTGAGGCTATGCAGTTGTTTAGGGACATTAACCCATCTACCTCAATAATAGGCAATTATGTTTATCTTTCCTTTTGTTAACAAACTGTCACCCCTTTCTATTCTCTCCTTTTAAGTCCAACTTACTCATTTTTATTGCTTTAGGAATTGGACTTGATTCCCAATAGCTTTCCTCCAATGTCATATTGGCCTGTTTGGTTGAGCATTTACGAAATACCTTTTTAGTTTTGAAGTCCTTTAGTGACACCTGCCCATGGCCAAACTGTTGTGAGAAAAACATTTTTTTTTTTTTTTAAGAAATCAAAAAATACTTTATAAAAGCACTTGTTTATTGTAGAAGCTATCTCAAACGGAGCCAATGAAGTAGGAGCAAATACCAAAGAATTACGGGCGACCTACATATTGGGTTGCCGGGCCTTTTCTTACATATTGGGTTGCCGGGCCTTTTCTTTTTGGTCTCGTATGTTCCACTTGAGCAGGCTTGCCTTGGTTCTCCGCGGGACTTAACTAAAATTTTAAGGGTGGGGGGTGGGGGATAGGTCACATTCCTTACCGAATGTACCACTATGCGTACGACCATTTGCTTAGATCTTGCAGAGCCATTTTTGTTATACCAAGAAAAGAGAGAGCTTAAAACAAAATGGTTGTAGTGCATATATTTAATGAGAAGACGTCAATTCCTTGACAGGAGCCTGCCGCAGTTGTTACACGTACAGTAGCGGGTCAAACAACCATGAGACCATTTCTTTATATATTCTCTCTTTTTTCAAACTTAAATGAACCCACATTGACTTTAGTCGAATCTGTGACGTTACCTCTGATTAGTTAGATCCTCCCATCACCCTCTTCACAGACATAATCTAAATGAAAAGCTACTCCTGTCTTTCAATTAGATCCTCCTAATATTTCAAAAAAGTAAAATATATTTTGTATTTGTATTCCTTGTTACATAAATGACTGCACTGTAGCAGAAAATTGGTTATTAGTGTCTTTCTAAGTAATAACATTTAGATTTCTCCATCATTAATCATACCATACCATGCATAGATATGCATTTATTATTTTATTATATAATAACAACAGTGTTTATATTGTTTTTTTTTTTTCTCTATTACTGCAGCATTAGGGAGACGTGTGGCAAGGAAGACATTGATATTGCTTACAAGCATTTCAAAGCTTTCTACCAGACATTCTCAAGCATTGACAGGAAGCTATCTGTTGATTAATTTTCATTTCTTTAAGCTAAGTCAATATCTGAAACTGACAACAAAATAACATTAGTTTAAGACTAAATAAAGATTATATTCTATTCCTTTTTCTCTAATACATCTATATTGTCCAGCACTTCATGATCTTCAACGCCCAAAAGAAACCCATTAAAAAAAGAAAAAAAAAAAACGATGAGATACATGGGTAGACCTGACAACTGACAAGACCCTGGTAGAAGAGACAAGATACTACTGCTGTCCTATTATATAACTAAAACTAGATTTGCTACCTGACTCCTATTATGTTTTACACAAAAAAAGGGTGGATTCGTTTCAGAATGACTTCATTTTTTGATCAGGGCTTGCTGGAAGTAGAAGGATTTTGGCTTGAAGGAGAGCTAAGATTAAGGTCTGGTACAGAATTTGTCTTCCCCTTTTGATTTGCGTTGGAGAGCTTTTGCTTCAGTTCAGATAATAAGGCCTGGTTTTCTTGGTTGAGTAATTGAGCCTTCTTCCTCAGCCTCTCATTCTCTTGGATTATGTAGCAGTTCTGCAAGTAGAGCTTTGAGTTCAACCTCTCCATGACTATGAAATATTCAGGTGATTTTTGATACCTGAAATTACAAAACTTCTTTATTATTCATAGGAAATTAAACAAACACACAAGAACTCATCAAATATAAAAGAAAAAATAAGCAAAAATACTTGAATCAATTGCTTCACCACTCAAAACAGAGTTAATTGCTCAGTATTACTCAAGATAGGCTGGGTAATTTGCAATGGAGAACATAGGAAACTGAAGAAGCATGCCATTTAAAGGGAAAAGAGGCGGCACTTCCTGAAAAAAAATGCTTGTTTCGGTTGTAAAGGGAGTAAAAGGAGTAACTAGAAGAAGTAAAGAAAGAAGGCTAGAAACAGAAGAGGGAAGGCAAAGCAGAAGAAGCCAAGAAGAACTAAAACATGATCCTTGCTAGGACTAGTAAATAAAAACACTAAGGGGGTTAGCTTTTAAGAGGAGGAAGACACCTAAAGAAAATGGAAACAAGTTTTAACAAAAAAAAAGAAAAAAAAAACACAAATTCTCCAAACTTGCACTCAACTGAAGGATCTAATCTGCCTTTTTATCCAAGTAAAGAATAAAGCTTATATATACATAACATAACAGGGGGTGTGAGTTTCAAAGACGAAAACAGAAGCAAAATTCACAATTCTTGCCTTACAGACACAGATAAAAAAAAGAAAGGCCTCCTTTGAAACAAAAGGACCCAAAATCCAACTGGCTGGCATGCTGTAAAGAAAGAACAAATATGTCCATATAGGAGATCCCAACATGCAGAAAAAAGGGTAAAAAAAATAAATAAAAACTCGAAACAACATTGTGCCAGTGCTAAAACAATAGAAAAGACATTAAAAAATTAGTGGGTCTTGGGCTTCTTGTTTGACAATGTTTATTTTTTAAAAAAATAAAAAAAACAGAGGAAAACAGAATAAAATAAATAAATGAAAAAAACCCAATACACAACTAAATTCACAAATGCCCATGTGTCAAAACCCCATCTATCTACCTACTTACCTACCTTAGTGGAAGAAACCCAACAACAAGAACCAAAGTACAAGAAGAAACAAAGGGGCAGCAGCAGCAGTATATAGTAGTAGTAATAGTAAAACCTTAATTAAAAACAAGGAAACAAAGAGGAGACAGAAGAAGCAGGGGAAGAAGATGACTAGAATAGAATGTCCTCTAATATAAAGAAAGAGGTGGGGCCTTTTTGCTATATATACTTTATCCATTTTTTCTTTCTTCATTGCTTTTTCAAAAAAAGATCACCTTTTCAATGTGGGTAAGATCTAGTATTGCTTGTGGAAGAAAGATGACCCAACTCTTCTAATGCTACTAGTGCTGCTGTTGTTGTTGTTTGCTGTTGCTGCTGCTTCTGCTGCTGCTGCGAAGACGCTCACACAGACACACAAATACAAAGACAACACAGAAGATAGATAGATAGATTGATAATTTGAAGAAGAAGAAGTTGATATAAATAGATAGATAGACAGAGAGAGAGAGAGAGAGAGATATAAGGGGTGGTGGGGACGATGTGCCTGGTTCTGGCGCAACAATCATGCATATGTAAGCACGGAAGGCGGCCGGTAGGGGCGAGGATTTAATGTTCGGCATCATCATCATCATGATGGATGATCATGACCATCATGCTCCTCCTCCTCCTCTCCTGTTAGTAGTAATAGTAGCGGTGGTGATGAAGGAGAATGGGATGGCGTCATGTGATGATGATGATGTGCAGAGAGGGAGAGAGAGAGAGAGAGAGGAGAGGAAGAGGATTTTGGGAAAAGAAGAGGGGTATTATGGGGAGTTAAGAAATTGTGAAGGGGGTTTAAGTGGGAATGATGGTGAACTCGGCCGTCCGAAGATTCGCAATGATGGGTTGGATAAGGGCTCGAACCGACGCAGCCATCATCATACCCTCCACACCCCCCTCTCCATCATCGATGATGCTCTTTTGTTTTTATCTCTCTCTATCTTATAATCCCTTCCCCTCTTTAACACTCTCTCTCTCTCTCTCTCTTTTTTTTTTTTTGGGGTACTTTGACCATTTTGCCCCACTTGGGTCATTATATTTATCAAGGGCAAATCAGTCATTTTACATAATATCAACATTATAAAGTAGCTATCATAATAAGAATAATAATAATAATGACAATACTCTATGATGTATTATTAGTTCATTTATCAAAGTAGTGGTTCTCCCTCTCTCCCATAATTTTAAGCTTTTCAACTTTGAAGCATTTGTTTTAACTGCTCATTATATGTATTGTTCCTCAACAGCAATCTCTTTAATCCTTACTACGAATTTTTTTTTGATAGTTTTCAAAAAAATAAAATAAAATAAATTGACATAATTATTCAATTATTAATTGAGATTTTATTTAGTCATCACAAAAGCTAATCTGGTGGGGGTGCATAACGAAGCTCCTAGTGACAAGGATGAATCGCTTGGGAGGATGGATATTGTTGATGGAGGGTTCTCCTCTTAAAGCCATGTTTGTCCATTTTTTGGTCTTCGGTAGGGGTGGGTAGCCTATTCTATCTTGTTTTTATGGATTGTATGATCTGGAATTGTCAAGGGAAGATGCGGGGAATGTGTATCTTGTCTTCCCCTCCCTTTGGGTTCTTCAATATTTTGAGGGAAGATGCAACTGGGGTTACTTGGCCTAGGAGAGTTTGAGATGTAGTGTACTAGTTGTTCTTGCTGGGTATTCCCCCTCTTTTCCTTTCCAAAAAAAAAAAAACAAAAAATAAAAATAAAATAAAATAAAATCAAAAATGGATATTTATTATTTACTATCAACTGACAGTTATGCCCATGTGAAATTTGGAGGGCGGAGGGTAGAGCGGTCATTTGGGCACGATGCTTCTTGGGGCTCTTTTCATTGGCCACCTGGTGTGTATTTTTATTTTTTTTTGTATTTTGATTCAATGGGCTGAATTGAATGTGGGTTCAAAAGACAGTATTACCCCCCAGGAACTTGTTTTTGCCTGCTGTGCCGTTGATGCTGTCTTTGATTTACGTTATGATACATAAATATAATAATAGCGAAAATAATAATGATGATTAATAATAATGTGGTGTTGTGTTGAGTTACGTTATGCGGTTTGCAGGGCGTAATTTTTGAAGTTGTCGCTAACTTGAGCCTCATGGGTTATGAGTGCTTAACGTGAACATCATGCTTCGGCTTATATGCTTCACCGCTTCAGATGCCTTCATGGGATGGGGATGGGGTTAAAATTGTCATTTCTCTCATCTGCCTCGTGAGGCTTGCTTGGACTAGCAAGGTTTGGGCTTGGCTTCTTCCAATGCAATTATGGCTTTCCTCTAAATGGGCTTAGTCGGTGTTAAACGTACCATTTTGCCCATTAGAGTAATTTTTTATTTTTATTTTTAAGTAATAAGATTAGTAATTTTATATTTTAAATATCATTTGAAATCTAAAATATGTTATTATTATTAATTTAATAATTATTATTTTTAAAAAAATCAGCAATGGAATTAATGTAATAATTAAAACAGATTAACCAACTTCTATTCTCCTCGTGTTTATTTTTCTTATTTTGAGCTTAATTTATATATAGTTTCTCCATCTTACTTTTTTCAATTCTATAGTAATTTATTATTTTCAAAAAAAAAAAACATTGTTCTTCTATTTTTTATCAGAAACAATAATATCAGTAAGATCTAAATTTTATTTTTATGTAGCTACAAAAAAAAATTATATAATAAAATCATGTATGCAACACACGCACACACTAATAATTGAAAAGCTTATTGAAAAAGAAGAAAAAAGAAAAAGAAAAAGAAATATACAATCATAGGATGTGTAATTCATGTAGAATCACTTGTGAGATTATGATAGCATGTTGTAATGCACCTAAATGTGAGTTTGAAAGCTAAAATACTAATTATGATATCAAAGAAAAAAAAAATTAAGAAGAGACAAAAATGTAAAAGAAGAGATATTAAAGTCAAATACTAAATAGATGAATGTGTGGGTATTGCCCATGCTACTCATTACCATAGTTGGAAGTACAAGAATGAAATAATATATATTATTTCAATTTTGATTAAAGGAGAGAAAAAGTATTTTCAAGTTTCATTAAATTACCTCATTTTTGTTTTGACTATCACGTGTAGCGTGTGCCAAGCATTATATACAGTAGGCTCCATCACATATATTGCTTCAAAGAATTTAGACTTTTTTTTTTTTTTTTTTTTTTTTTGAGGCGAGGGGTATGGGTTAGGGTACCACGACTAATTCCTAGAGCATGACTATAAACACTTTAGGACATTATTGAATGAGTGGAGAAACTCGAACTCAAGATCTATATAAAACTTTATGCCCTTTAACTCCGTTACTCGTCTAACCTAATGCTGGATAAAAAATTTTAGACATTTATACCACTTAAAACAAATAAAATAATAGTAAATAATGCCTTTTTGTTTAATTTTGAAGATAGTTATATATATATATATATACCAAAATTGAAAGCCTAAAATACTATTTTTGGTTATGTGATAACTATTATTATTTAAATTCAAAAAAAAAAAATTACTGACTATAAAGGCAACATTACACTTTATTAGTGTTGTATGTGGATCTCTTGCTGGAATTGGGTTTTTCTTTAGCTTAGGTCAAATCTATATTTCTTTATGTCCTATTCAAATCTTGGTCTTTTTGAGTATCAAATTACCCTTTTATAGCATACAATGTGCATATAAAAAGTGTTAAGTATAGAACATAGCTTTTGTCTAACAGTAATTATAACAAACAAATATATGTTTAGCTTTATATTTGAAACACCATTAGATAATAAAATAAATATACTACTTCCTTGATCTCAGTTGATTAAAACTAACAATGTTGATGACATCCTATTTAAGATGAAAGTGGGACATCTCATAAAATAAAACTAAATATTAATATTTAATTTAGTGCAGTCTTTTTTATTTTATTTTTAAGAGTAATGCTATATGTACGCTCGTACTAACGCTATTTTCCGACGATGACATTTAGCTTTTATTGAATATTTTAGAAATGCACGTATATTTAGGGCTACACGCACACTCGCATTTTCAAAACATCAAAAAGAGTTAGGTGCGAGTGTCAGAAAATAACGTTGACACCCAATATATATAAAATATATATTTTTTTTAACCACTTAATTTTCTTCCTAACTTTGCTTAATTAAGGACTAAATCCTTAATTATGTCACACGTAGTAGTATCTTTTTTTTTTATTATCTCGATGCATGTAACATTAAATCATTATTTTTCTCTATCTTAATATTAATAATAATTAAAGTGGTGCTATAAAAACACATTTAAAAAATACATATTTTGTTAAATTGCTTTAAATCACGAGATTTAAGAATAATCGATGAGCTTTTCAAAAGGAAGCAAAATTAATGATGCAAAGATGCGAAAGGAGTGAAGTGAGAAGACATTGAGGTCCAGAGGAAGCAAGAATAGCTCTTGAAACAGCAAAATATACTCTCATCAATTGCAGCAGCTAGGTACCCAACAAACATGATCATGCTTACCTATCACTGCTCCTTCCTTCTTGTGGACCTCATTCCCATCCATTCCATTGATGATGTTCTTGATCATGTAATTTGGCCCATTCAAAAACTTCCCTTGCAATTGGACAATTCCCATCCAATGCTATTTGAATAACTGTCCAAATCTCTGCCTCAAACTTATTATATATATCCACTTGCATCATTCTCCATCACTTTTAATACATTTTTGTTGTAATAATCAGATTATATTGCCTGCTCTCACTCTAATAATCTAAATCACAATGCATTTCCAAAAACACAAATTGTATTAAATTATTTCTAAAAAGTTATTTAGATACATAAAATTAAAAAAGAAAAGAAAAGAAAAGGGAACTTGATGTTATGTTTGGTTTGTGATTAATTTTTTTTTTTAAAAGGGTACAATTCAAAAATGAAAAATTCAGAAAAACATTCTTTATTGTTTTTGAAAAACAAGTTAAATCTCAAAATATATATATATATATATATATATATATATATATATATATAAACAGGGGCCAAAATAATCATAGACCTTGATGCTCAACTATGAATCATGACGGCACCTAGGTGGCAAATTCTCAACTGGGTAACACAAAGAACAGGCAAAAGTGGGCAAAACACTTTAAGTATTACACATCAAAAGCACAGTATAGAGTAAATTATCAAACCAGTCAAAACTGTGAAAAAGGGTCATAAGCCAACCTAGAAGCAGTGTGAAAACGATGATGGATTTTCTATCTAAAAGAGATTGCAAAATGTGAGCTGAACCTATAACCAAAAACAAAAACAAAAAAAAAAAAACAATGATGGCCAACCCTAATAATACATATCTCTCTTTAGCTAGCAATCCTTTCTACCCCTCTTTCCCCCTCTTTATTGTTTTTAAATTAAATTTTACTTTTTTTGCAGCAACGTGTGTTGCTGGTCTCTAATAATTAATGGGTTTTCATGATCTATCATCTAGGGTTAGGTCTCTCAATAAATGTACAGCCTTGTTGGGGTAGAAGATTTGCATGGCACTCAATTGCACTTTTCTCTCATCTCTTCTCCTACTTGTTATTCTTCTTATTGAGAGCATGACCTCATCAACAGTGCAATCCTATTTAGCATCTTCTTCTCTATATGGGACCAACCATTAAATCATACCACATGATAACACTGCATGGTGAATGATGGGAGTTAAAATTATGAGGACCAAGTGTCCTGAAACTCTACAGACTCTTTAAAACAAATAAATATAAAACCCTAATCCTTAAATACACATGGATTTGAGATATAGGAGAAGGGTGGTCATTGGTTGCAATTACCATGTGTCACCATAGCAACCTGTTGATGTTGGCCAGAGGTGGAAGCATCATGGCAGGAAATAAAATAATACAAGTACAAGGATGATGAGGGGGTGGTTTTTGTCAATGGGGCTAGCTTCAGTCTTGAGTAGTAACTATGTTGGTGGAACCCATTTCATATTTTGGACTTTTAGGCCTAAAATTCAGTTTTATAATTTATGGATGTCAAATGTCAATTAGAATACATCAATACCCTGTAGCCTTAATTTATGGAGCAGTTTCATTTTTTTATTTTTTACTTTTTTGGTTGGTTCTTGACTTATGACGTGCTCAGTGTTGCTTCTAACATTATTTTATATTAATAGTCATTGAAAGTTGGGTTCCAGAATTGTAGTGTGTGAGTGATTCATGAACTGGGACTGCCAGTATGGTAATGGCTCAAGCTCAGGATATTATTGCCTTAATGGCCCATATTCCAATTTTTCATCTACTCTATTGATTCTGCACAACAGAATTCCAATCAGAGCTGTTTAAAAACTTGGCTTCATTGCCAGAAATCAGGATACCCATGATCAGAACAGGAACCACAACAAAGTTAGAACTGAAATGACAGCCCTAGAGATACAAAATGGTTTTGTTTCCTCTCTATATGATATTATTAACCAGAACCAGAATCTATATAACTTCCAAAAACCATCTAGTTCTGAGCTTGCTCATCTTCAGCATCAGGCTAATACTTAAAAAAACCCCAAAAAATATAATAGTACCTGTTTATTGGATCTACAGTTTCTTGTTTATGGTCCTAAAATAAGGGTTTTTAAGGGATCACAACAGAGAAGGCACTAAACCAGAACCAGAATCTAACTTCACAATCCACATTTCTCAACCAATGCATATAGGACAAATGGAAACAGCAAAAACATAACGAAAACCAGATGAACGCTTAAGTGGTCACAACAGAGAAGGCACTAAAGAACAAAACTGTCCTGCAACTGGGAAGAAACTTTCCAGTAACAGTTGGGAGTAAATTTAAATGGGCTGTAGAACAGGGTACCGACATGGTTCTGTAGCCTAATGAAAATGGCTATTGGACAAAAGGACAATTAGGTCTTAGGGGTACTTGAAAGCTTGATGACCTCAATGTTCTTAAAATTCAAGTTCTTACAATTAGGCCTACCCAACTTCCAGTTGGAGCTGCACCAAGATATTATATATATAAAACAAGAAAAACAAAACAGAATAAATAAAATGGAGAACATATCTCAATGGTCTGGTCCACCATGGGACTCCTGAAGTACACCTAGATAACACCCGTGAGGCTTTGGGTTGCAAATTTGGGTATATATATATATAAACAATGAACAATTAAAAAAGACTCAACTTAAGCTTTTTTCTAAAGCTATAGTTTTGAAACTCCAAATCAGCATATTTGCGTATCCTTGAACATAGTTGGTTCCAAATTCGAATAAATAAAGAGAATTGTATTAAATAATTAGTAGCTAACGTAAAACTTTGTTAAATCAACAATGACATCAATTTACTTAAAAAGAGACTAGTTCTTAGATTTGAAAAAGAAGATTCCTAACCCATGAGTGCATATAAGTCTGAGTGGCTTCAAAAGCAACAAAAGGATGGATTATTAGTAGTCATAAGTATCAATTATGAATGACTAACAAAGCAACAATAAAGAAGTAACCAAATACATAATAAATATTACAAAAGGCTTATGATATTAGGGGAGATAAAAAAAAAAAAAAAAAAAATACTCCTGTACCTGTTTAGTAGGAGCATACAATTGTTCACATTTTTCATATGCATACATGCATATATATTAAGTAATGATAGAAATAGAAAAAAGACATTAAATAACATGAATAAAGATAACTAAAGAAAAACATAACTTCTTGTAAGGTAAATGCCAGCTTAACTCTTGATAAAGTAAAGTGGAGTACCAAATCCATGTAGTTATCCCACGTGGTTGAGAAAAAGTTTTGTTGAGCTGAGTCTGAAAACTGAAAATAAATATTTCTGCCTCATCCTTCCTATTTTTTTTTCCCAAAAAAGGTAAGACCTATACCTTGGAACTGGATTAACTCTTTGATTTTTCAAACTCCACTAGGCAAAGCTAGAGAGAGAGATTGGAAGTTCTCCCTAACCAAAAACATATACATACGGAAAGGATCGATGTATGCAACTTTTGCCCCACAACCCCATATTGTATAAAGTCTATTTTCGAATTCAAACTACAACATCTAGGTCGTAATAGATAAACCTTTACCGTTGCACCGATGCCCATCTTCCTAAATTCTCTCTCTAGCTAATCTACTAGATTCTTATCTGTAGCTAACACCACCAACACATTAGCAACATTCTAAAAAGGACAATGCGTGATCTTAGCACCAGGTGAAGACAAAAGGGCATCAATGAAGAAACACAGCAGCATGGATCAATATTTCTACATAAAAGCAAAAGATACTTTGAAAAATAGGAGGATGTGAGTTCTAAAGGATAATCATTCCATGCAAAAGAAGCTTAAAAGGGGGGAAGAGAGAAGAGAAGGGTCTTTTGAATAATCCAATAACATTATTACAAACTATGATGTAGGCCATGTTTGGCCGAGAAACACCAGAATGTTGTGAATTGAATAGGATATCACCTAGAAAAAGATTTAGAACTCTCATTTGGCATGTGGATGGTTTGCAATGTAGTCAATGAGATGAGCTGTGGTTGAAAATTTGTTAGCTTCGCTGTCAGGGATGTCCACAGCAAATTCTTCTTCGACTGCCATCATTACTTCGACATTTTCCAACATATCCAACTGCAAGTCATTTTTGAAATTTGCAGTAGGGCTCACCTGCCAAACAACAAACATCTTAATAAGATATTAAAAGAAAAGATGGATTAAAATGGTTAAGAACACTGAAGCAAGCATCAAATCTAATGTGACCATATATATATATAGGACCTTATATTCTCTGCAAAGGGAAATGTTATCTTTAGTGCTTTTTCTCTATCATTCCTGATTTGGGATCAGGCAGCAATATTTTATGTGAAATATAGATACTTTGACTAGCTTTATGGGTAAACCAGTTAACAGATTCTAAGATTCTAAATAGTTTTGGTGTCACAAGTTTTCACACAAATACCAAGCCCCCACTCTAACTTATAAAAATAAAGAATCATTTAACATTAAAAAAAAAGTCAATTAATTCCATGGATAAGCAATTACAAATACAACTTCATTCATACACTACTTGAGAGTTAGGTTCATAAATATAACAAGAAGATACTCAATTCCTAGCTCCACGTCTTACTCTTCAAAAAATAGAAAAAGAAAAAAAAAATGATAAAAAAGACAATTAATTTAATGTGTTAAGAAAGACTTTTACACAATCAGTTATCGACAATGACAGAGAAGCAACAGTGTTAAAATAAATTCAACATATTAATCATTTAATAACTGCTATAAATTCAGTATGTTAAATAATACAAAAGAATAATATGTATTTTTGGTGTCCCGGAATAGTCTCACATCAACTACAAGACTTCTTGGATTTTTATAAATAGTAGCTTCACCCCCCCTCCCATTTGTAACCAGCATATTTTTCCAATGAGATAAGCAAAGCCTAGAGAGAAGCATTTCGCGCTCTCACAAGGGCCATATGGAATGATATCATTGACCAAAATGTGGTAAAACAGTTGGCACCATCTGTGCAAGCCAGCGGCTGTGTGTGAACTGTTGACGCCAGCACTAACACTGCTA
Organism: Paratinospora sagittata; assembly: GCA_035771175.1. NCBI lineage: Eukaryota > Viridiplantae > Streptophyta > Magnoliopsida > Ranunculales > Menispermaceae > Paratinospora > Paratinospora sagittata. Next base: position 517,795 of record CM069593.1, on the reverse strand, counting down.
ATAGATATCAAGCTGACACGTAGCTCCATCTCGCATGCAGAGGGTAGAAAAAGAGATAAAAGGGCAAACAAATACCACGTGCCAATGAGGACAATGCAAATGCTAATAACAAGATTGATTCCAAGACCTCTCATAAACTTGAGCTTTAATATTATGCTATGAACTATTTGACTTAAAAGCTATAATTGTCGAGTATAGGCCCAATAATAAACATTAAGATAATACAAACACTTGAGTGAAACACGAGAAAATGAGAGATTGTGATCCCAAAACAAACTATCACCATGTGACAATGGCCTATCATGAAGACTACCCAATAACAGCAATAGCTATAAGGCCATCAAGCTAACACAAACAACTAAAACATGAGAAAAGCAAAGATTGTGACAAAAAGACAAATGACTTCTTTGTCTTTTGCTTTTGCAACCAGCTGCCCCTTTTTTACTTTGAAAAAAAAAAAAAAACTGCCTTCTTTTTCTTTCTTTTTTTTATTTTTTATTTATTTTTGAGAGGAAACAAAATAATTTATTAAAATAAGAATATCCAGTAGCCTACAAAATTAAGCACCAGTGATACTCTTGACCAACATAACTAAGCACCTCTTGTGTACATATGACACCAGAGCGTTGTACTGCACAGACATGGCCATAAACCCTATACAACATTGTCTCCCAAAAGACACGAATCAACCTACGTGCAGCTCTCCCAATTCCTAACCCACACAGATACAGACGACCCTGCCCAAGTTTGGAAACTGCCACCCAAGTAGACGTCTTCCCAAAGGAGAGAGAGATCCTTATAGGATAGTAGACTCTGGGATAACATCAAGTGGGTGGCTACTTCATGGGGGGTATGTTCTAAATTTGCTGCAGGGTTTTGTCGTCAGCTTGGCTTAGAGATTGGATTCAATGTTTGTAAAGGATAGGGGCATCTAAGGCATGGATTTTGTTCTTTGGATTGGGTTGGTTTCTTAGTACTACTTGTAGTCTGTATTATGTCTTGATTCCTGCTTTATTAATAAACAACTGTTTGTTTCTTCTAAAAAATATTACAATCAGTATATAACCTTAGTCTAATCCACTAAAATTACATTGATGTGTTTGGCCTTAGTCTTGCTAATGTCAGAAAAAGGCTTTGTTGAGTTAAGAACTTAAGATAAATCATAGTCTTACTAATTTTGACTTTAAATTTTGAAGTTTCTCTCCTAAGTTCAAAACATCTAATTTAGCATCAACTCTGAATTAATTCCATCAATTGGTAAAATTTAAAATATCATCAACAAACAACATACCCCATAGAGTATCTTTTTGAATATCTTTAGTCAATTCATCCATAACTAGTATCAAAAGACAAGATCTTACCATTGATCCTAAGTATGACTTACTGTGATCAAAAGTGAAGAGATATCAATGAGTAAAAATTTTAGGTATTTAGGATCTATTATTCATCAAGAAGGAGAAATAGGTAAGGATGTGAGTCAAAAAGTTAAAGCGGGACGGATTCAATGGAGGATTGCTTTTGGAGTATTATATGATCGACATATCCCATTGAAGCTGAAAGGAAAATTTTGTAAAATCTTATTAGGCCAGTTATGTTATGTGGAACAAAATGTTGGGCAATAAAGAAACAACATGTGAACAAAGGAAATGGTATGTTAAGATGGATATGTGGTAAAACATTAAAAGATAGACTTAGAGATGAACATATTCAAGAAAAAGTAGGAGTAGCCCCAATTGAAGATAAAATGAAAGAAAACCTATTAAGGTGGTTTGAAAACAAATAATGAAGACCTTTAGATGCTTTAATTAGGTGGTGTGCATAGACTTTGGCATCAAGCAACGCGGTGGGGTTCGGAGGAAAGTCTCCGGCAGCTTAGGTGGGTAGCGTGGCTGACTGTGGGCTTGGGTTGTATATCACTATGTCTAACCGTTAGTGTGGGGATTAGTCTGTCCCTAAGGGATGGGATATCCCATGGGGTGGGTCGGGTATTGGGTACGCCATACTTGTTTCTGTGTCAAAAAAATAAAAATAAAAAATGCTTTAATTAGAAAGAATGACCTATTAACAATTCACAATAAGTATAAAGGTAGAAGATGGCCTGAAATAACATGGACAAAAATAATTAAAAAAGATACAACTATTTGTAATTTAAGAGTCAACTCACATCGAGTGTAGTGGAGGAAATAGGTTTACGTAGCCAACCCCATGTAGTTAAAAAAAAGCTTAATTGAGTTGAATATAACTTATTATAATTGAAATCACTAGTTTCTCCCCACATTGTTTTTATAATTTTGTTATGGCTATCATATAGATCTTTTATTAGGCCAATTTATCAATTTGATCATAAGTTTTCTCTAAATCGTCAAAAATCATGTGAAGGCCTTTCATGTTCCCCTACACCTCACTATCAATCTCTATATAACTAAATAAATTTCTTAATTGATCCTTTAATCATAAATCCAAGTTGATTTTTAGACATTGTAGTTTCAACTCTTTTTCAATTTTTTTTTTTTTCAATTCTCAATTACTCACTTCACAATTTCATCATATGATTCATCAATTCGATATCCAAATAATTTACAAAATCTTGAATATCCTCTTTACTTTTAAATTTTAGTATTAAAATGGTTTTCCTCCATTCATCAAGGTTTTTTTTTCCAATTTATACAATTTTGTCAAACACAAAACGTCAACATCTCTTAAAATGTCTGAACCTCAATAGCAATATTGGAATACCATTTCTTCGTAACACTTTTGCATTATTTATTTTCTCCAAAACATTTTCATCTAAAGCATGCTAATTTTATGAAAAATATATATTTTTTCATTAGTTACTCAAAGTAATAATGATTTTCTACAATTGATTTTCCAAATGATTAATGTTTAAAGGTTTTATCAAAATGAGTTTTCCACATTTCTTTGATCTCATCTTCGTTCACTATATGGTTAAAATCTTTTTTTTTTTTTCTTTTTGCTAGTTTTGCAAGTTTATAAACTTTTTTTTTTCCTCTTCCCACTATAGATTATACCTAATCTACTATATAAATCATTGTTTGCTTTGAGTTTAGGATTACTTATTGGGTTTTTCGCTTTTACATTTGCATCTATAGAATTTTTAAAATTTTTATCATCTAGTCTTTAACCAAGTTTTATAACTTGCCCTTTTAATTTTTGGCAAATTGAACTTCTTCATTTTACCACTAAGTTTCTTTCATTAATGGTTCTCTCCCCTTTGATTATTCAAGAACCACTTTTGTTACATGTTTTGTGCATTTGATATCTTAACCCATACATTAGATACATCTTCCACATTCGAACTCTTTTCTTTCTAATTACTGTTCCTTTAAATGTTTTTAATTTTGTCTTCTCAAATTCCACAATTTAGTTTTTGGGTGGAAAAAAGTTTTCCCTTTTTAACCTAGATTTTAGTATACATTATTGTTATCCTATGTTGTAAGGTCAAGCTCTCTCTAGGAAAAACCTTATGAGGTTTTGTTCTAAAGATGATAATTTTAGTAGGTATTTTATTTAGCAGTTACTAAAATTGTAATTATTGTTATATGTGTGCATAGCCCTGTATGTCTATATATATATATGGTGTCCCTCCATTAAGACATCATCAAGAATAAGAAAATATTCTCTCTCTTCTCCCATGGACGTAGGTCATAGAGCCGAACCACGTTACATCTTTGTGTCTTTCATTATTATATTTTTACAACATGATATCAGAGATTTAGACTCGTACAACTGGGAATACGTTTTTTGTGCCGAAATCTTCTATGCCGGCCTTTATCGTCGAATCTTTGTTGTTGGTCTTCATCGCCATCACTGTGTCCGACTTACATCCTCTTGTCGAAACCCTCTGTCTTTTGTCGACGCTGTTGCACACCATCTCACCATTGTTACTTTGGTTCGTGTGACTGGTTCGCATCTCACCATCGTCGCTCTGGTTCGTGCGACTGTTCATCATTGTTCGTACTGCTCAAAGAAACCCGATCATCATCGTCGTTGACGATCTGCGGCTTCATCTTCGTCTTCTTCCAGATCTCTTCTTCATCTGCAGCTCCTGGTTCGTCTTCTTCGTCTTACAGCCAACATCGCCTGTTCATCGCATTTGGTTCTTCTTCTTCCTGCAACATCGTCTTCTTCATCGCAACTGTTCATCGTCTTCTCTTTGCATAGTCTTCTTCGTCTTCTTCTGATATTCTTTTGTTATTTTTAGTTTTATTTTTATTTTTTGAGTTTGTAACCTAAAAAAAAAAGGGAAAAAGAAAAATGTCGGTTACTTCCGAAACAGTGCAGACTGAAGAAGCAGTTGACAAAACGGAAAAAGGAGAACTACCAAACATTCAGGCAGCATACAAACTTAATGGAAAGAATTCTTTGAAGTGGTCTCAGCTGGTGTGCACTTTTCTGAAGGGCAAAGGGCAATTGAGTCATCTTTTGGGCATTGGACCTACACCTAGAGATCCTAAGTTTATAGTGTGGGATAACGAAGATGCTTCTATAATGGCGTGGTTATAGAATTCAATGATGCTAAACATTAGTGATATATGCATGTTTCTGACTACCGCCAAAAACATTTGGGATGTCGTTCATCAGACATACATACTCTAAGGCCCATGATGCAGCCCAAGTGTATGAGATCAAAGTGAAAGTTAGAACAACAAAACAAGGCAACATGACGGTCACCGAATATGCCAATGCATTGAAGAATCTCTGGCAGGAACTTGACCATTATAGGTGTATTGAGACTAAATGCCCTGCAGATGTTGTAGTTTTAAAGAACTATATTGAGAAGGATCAGGTCTATGACTTCTTGTCTGGACTCAATGCAGAGTTTGATCAAGTGAGAGTTCAGCCTCTCAGCAAAGAGTTGCCAACTCTAAATGAGACTATCTCTGTTATCCGAACTGAAGAAAGCAGAAGAAGTGTTATGCTCACACCTTAGAAGATGGAAGGCTCAGCTATGGTTGCCAATTGGGAAAATGATCAGAAGACACACACTCCGCGCGCTGAATCATCAAAGGTCCCAAATCGAGACAATAGGGACAATCTATGATATACTTATTGTCAGAAGACTAGACATACCAGGGAGAAGTGTTGGAAACTTCATGCCAAACCTTCAACTTCCAGTAAAGAATGGGGCTACAAAGGAGGACAGCAGAAGACCAGTGGACAAGCACATTTGTCTACTAAACAAATAGTTGCAGACTCCCCGGTGCCAGAAGGTTTCAGCCAAGACAACATTGAAAGATTGAAATCTTTGCTTGGCATACTGAACAAACCCTCAGGTACCTGTTCATTGGCCCATTCAGGTAACTTTCCTATTCTTATTGGACTTAACGTCTCGAATAAGTCTTTTGCTAACTCTTGGGTAATAGATTGTGGTGCTATTGATCACATGACCAATTCCCCCAATATATTTCATACCTACAACCCCTGTCCTAGTAGTCGAAAAATAGCCATAGCTGATGGATCCTTAACTACAGTTGTTGGCATAGGTGATGTTCACATCAGCCCCACCCTTACACTCAAAAATGTTCTTCATGCTCCTAAACTATCTACTAATCTTATCTCTATTAAAAAACTGACTCATGATCTGAGTTGTAATGTAACCTTCTTCCCCACTTACTGTGCACTTCAGGACCAGGACTTGGGGACGATGATTGGGCGTGCAAAGGAATAGGACGGGTTGTATTACCTTGAGACATCAGTACATCCTATCAAGAGTAACACTTCATTTCTCTCCGAGCACAAATTTTCCAATAAAAAAAAGTTATGGCTTCATCATCGCCACCTTGGCCATCCTTTTTTTCGAACCCTTAAAATCATGTTTCCTTTTTTGTTTAAGTCTCTCAATGTTGAAGATTTTCATTGTGAAGTGTGTGAACTTGCAAAACACAAGCGCATATCTTTTCCACTTAGTAATGAAAGAAGTTCATATCCATTTGATCTCATTCATAATGATATTTGGGGTCCCTCTTCAATACCTAATGTTTCTGGAGCGCGATGGTTTGTGTCCTTCATTGATGATTGTACTAGAGTCTTGTGGATATTCTTATTGAAACAAAAATCCGATGTGAGCTTTGTTCTTCCTACCTTCCATAACATGATACACACCCAGTTTGGTGCAAAAATCAAGAGATTTCGATCTGACAATGCTAGAAACTATTTTAATCAAACATTGACCACTTACTTCCAAAACGAGGGAATCCTTCATGAATCATCTTGTGTTCACACCCCACAACAAAATGGAGTTGCTAAAAGAAAAAATGACCACCTGCTTGATACAACTCGAGCCTTTTTATTTCAGAATACTATGCCTAAGTCTTATTGGGGGGATGTTGTCCTTACTGCAACACTCCTTATTAACCACATACCATCCCGGACCCTTGGTTTCACAAGTCCTATGAAAAAGCTCTGTCAATTCTACCCTAAGCACAAAATCTCCAATAATCTTATACCTAAGATATTTGGGTGTGTATCATTTGTCCATGTTCACCAACCCAACAGGGGGAAGTTGACCCAAAGCTCTCAAGTGTGTTTTTGTCGGATACTCTTCCACTCAAAAAAGATATAAATGCTATCATCCGCCATCAAAGAAATTCTTTGTCTTTGTCGATGTCACTTTCTGTGAACCTGAGCCCTATTTTTCCGCTCCTCCTCTTCCGGGGGAGAGTGCTATCATGGAAGACAAAGATCAGAACTCAAATCTCCTACACCCTCTGTACCCTTTTGATCCTTTTGACCCTTTTAACCTCCAACAAACAAAACTCAAATCTCCTACACCCTCTGTACCCTTTTGATCCTTTTGACCCTTTTAACCTCCAACAAACAAAACTCAAATCTCCTACACCCTCTGTACCCAATGATGAACCTAAGCATCGGATGACTGGACAAATGTACTCAAGGAAGAAAGTTGCAGCTCCTAAACCGATGCAAGTTCAAGAATCTGAACCAATCCCTGAAAATGAGGTAACAAATCATGAACCCTCCTTACAAATTTCATTAGTTCCTGAAACTAACAATGATCTTGTAGCCTCTGAACCTGACAGTGATCTTCCCATTGCCATTAGAAAGGGAACAAGAGAATGTACTAAACATCCCTTGTATCTACTATCTCATGTTGTATCCTTCGAGAAGTTCTCACCAACCCATAAGAGTTTCCTTACCAGCCTGAACAACATCCAGACTCCTACATCATTATCCGAGGCTTTATCTAATACAAATTGGAAACAAGCTATGAATGTGAAAATGGAAGCCCTGGAGAAAAATACAACAAGGGAGTTGGTAAACTTGCCTGTAGGAAAGAAACTCGTGGGATGCAAATGGGTTTATACAGTAAAATACAAAGCAGATGGGTCCCTGGAGCGCTACAATCAGACATATGGTATGGACTATCAAGAGACATTTGCTCCGGTTGCAAAAATAAATACAGTGAGACTTCTTTTGTCATTGGCAACTAATTATGACTGGGATTTGCAACAATTTGATGTAAAGAATGCATTTTTAGATGGGGATTTAGAAAAAGAAATCTATATGGAAGTGCCTCCAGGATTTGGCACCACTGATAAAGTGTGTAAATTGAAAAAGGCCCGGTATGGACTTAAATAGTCTCCGAGGGCATGGTTTGGTCGATTTGCCAAAGTAATGACAAATATGGGATATAGACAAAGCCAAGGAGATCACACTCTGTTTATTAAGCACTCAACTTCAGGGAGAGTTACAGCTCTATTAGTGTATGTTGATGACATCATCATGACAGGAAACAATGAGAACGAGAGACAAAATTTGAAGCAATGTTTGACCGAGGAATTTGAGATCAAGGAACGGAGATTGAAATACTTTCTAGGGATTGAAGTGGCACACTCTAAACAGGGAAGCTAGCATGCAAACCAATGAATACTCCTATTGATCTTAATCACAGGCTTGGAGAAGCTAAAGAAGCGTTGACTGTTAATAAGGAGATGTATCAAAGACTAGTAAGGAGACTCATCTATCTCTCTCACACAAGACCTGATATTGCATATGCAGTAAGTGTAATAAGTCAGTTCATGCACAACCCTAAAGTTATTCATTTGCAAGTAGCTAATTGTGTTTTACAGTATCTTAAAAGGACTCCAGGACAGGGCATCTTATTTAAACGACACACAGAAGTGGTTCTTGAAGCATATACTGATTCAGACTATGGTGGTTCAGTAGTTGACAGAAGATCAACTACTGGATATTGTACGTTTCTTGGTGAAAATTTGGTATGGGAATTTGGTGACATGGCAAAGTAAAAAGCAGAATGTAGTGGCCAGATCTAATGCTGAAGCAGAATTCCGAGCAATGGCACAAGGGGTTTGTGAGCTACTATGGTTGCAGATAATTTTGACAGATTTGAAGATACACTGGGATGGCCCTATGAGACTATTGTGACAATAAATCTGCAATTAGCATTGCCCATAACCCAGTTCAACATGATCGAACCAAGCATATAGAGATTGATAGACACTTCATTAAAGAGAAGCTTGATAGTGGATTGATCTGTACTCCATATGTGTCTATCAACAATCAGCTCGCCGATGTGCTCACTAAAGGGTTAAACCATACTGCATTTCAAGCAAATGTGTCCAAGCTAGGAATGGTAAACCTTTATTCACCAGCTTGAGGGAGAGTGTTGTGGAGAAGAACAAAATCTGTAGGATTTATTTTCTTTAAGGAAAGATGATAATTTTAGTAGTTGTTTTATTTAGCAGTTACTAAAATTGTAATTATTGTTATATGTGTGCATAGCCCTATATGTCTATATATATGGTGTCTCTCCATTAAAACATCGTCAAGAATAAGAAAATATTCTCTATCTTCTCCTGTGGACGTAGGCCACAGAGTCGAACCACGTTACATCTTTGTGTCTTTCATTATTTTATTTTTACAACCGTTATCATAAATGGTAGGCTATTTCATATACAGTATACTTACTTCAACTTTATTTCATATCCTCTAAGCAACATTTTATGCCTTACCCTATCTTTTCCTATATTTTTATTAAAATTCATGCGCGCGTGCGTGTGCATGTGTATTCTCTCCATGGTATCTTGAAACCCATGTCTACCTAAAATTGAGTTTTAGTCTGTTGGTTTATTCCTATTTCGGGTGCATATGCACTATGTTAATTACATTATTTTCTACTATAAAAATATATTAACATAATTCTATATCATTTCTTAGAAATATACTAACATTAACGACAAATTTTTGAAAATCCTTATCTACATTTACTTTTACCAATTTTTATTTTAGACTTTTGTTGTATAATATAGTTTGTACCTAATGTTTTCTATTTTTTATTATTTTCCACCCACCCATTTGGTTTATTGTAGACATTATATTTGCTTTTCTCCTAATCCTAGTATGTATTATTTACATCCCTAAAGATAATAGATATTAGTATTCTTATGTTCCAAATTGCAATTGTCAGCCATTATCATGAACTAACTTCTTTATATGAATTCATCCAACTTAGAGCATGGACCCTTGGTCATTTATCACCACAAAAACACACCAATGCAATGACTTTTTGAAACACTTAGAGGTAAGAGCAATACATCACTTCACAGGGAATTCTTAGCTCTTCGAGTAGTTTGATTCTCTCGATTTATGTTTAAAGAGGATCTAATGACATTTTATGTTACTTGTCAACTACCTAACACTCCTCCATCAGGGATAAGGTAAAGCCAATAAAAGCTCAATACAGCCAAAGTTATACTCATAAAAACTTAAACTAACTATTAGACTCTATAAAATATTAAAACTAGAACACCACTCAAAGGAAGCATCAAGAATCCTAATAAAAAAATAACTAAACAACTACAAATCCAACTAAACTCAAACAAGTTTTAATTAAACAATTAAAATGATACTTCCTCCCCCGCTATTCCTTCTCTTTCTCATCTTTGGAGTGCTCGTATTCCTGCTAAGGCGAAGTTTTTTGGGTGGCTATTGTTTCATTGGTACCTACTGTTGATGTGTTACAGAGATGTTTTGCTTCTATGTGCGTTTCGCCAAATTGTTGTATTATGTGTTTGCAAGAAGGCGAGACTGTTGATCACTTGTTTACTGCATGTTGTGTGGCTAAGTTCATTTGGACCTATTGGGAAGGTTGGTGGCTTTGGTTCCTTCGATCCCCTTCCTCGGTTAGTGACTGTTTTTTGTTAGGTCATATTCCATCCTCATCCTCAAGATCTTTCAATGTTGCTTGGATTGCGTACTTCGCTACCTTGTGGTGTATTTGGTTGGAGAGAAATCAGAGGATCTTTAGGAATGCTTCTAAACCCTCCTCTGTTCTTGCGGATGACATTAAGTTGTTGCCTGCAAGATAGGTTGCATCTTCTAAGTTTTATGGGGGATGCTCTATGTCAATATGGTTTAGCATGTGTGTAATTGTGTTTGGTTCTGGGTGATTACTTATTGTTCTGTTTTGCTAGCTATAGTTGGATTTTGGGAGCATTGTTGGTGCTCCCAGTAGGGCTGATCACGGGTCGGGTCCGGGTTGGGTTTAGTCCAAAAATCACCCGACCCGGACAAGTCGGGTGGCATCAAATTCTACCCAATGCCACTCGACCATCCTGAAAATAGGGTGTAAACCCAACCGGTCCTAACGCAGGTCGGGTCACCCGTCCTCTCCAAATACAGTTTTAAAAAAATAATAAAAAATCAAGGGATTAATATCGCTGCTTTTCATTTGTTGCTCCAGAAGTAGAGAGAAGCGGTTGTTCGTTCGTTCGTTCGTTGGATCGACCTTTTTGGGCACGAATGTTGCAATATCGCTGGCTCAACTTAATATATAAGAAAAAGAAAATAAGAAAAGATAGGAGAAGAAAAAGGGAAAAGAGGCTTGCAGTGCAGGTTGTAGAAGAAGAAGAAAAGAAGAAAGGATAAGGAGGAAGAAGAAGAAAAGAGGGCTTGCAGTTGCAGAAGAAGAAGAAAAGAAGAAAGGTGGAGGAGGACGAGGAGGAAGAAGAAGAAGAAGAAAGGAGGAGGCACAAACCTCATCTCTACCGGATTAGCTCTCCGGCACTAGCAATCGCAGGATCTCTCCTCTCCACTCCAACCTGGCCGTCGTCGTCTCCTCTCCCAATCGCAAACCTTAGATCTAGAAACCATTTTCTTTTACCTCTCTCCTCGCTCAATCGCAAATCTAATTTCTTTTTGGGGTCACATTAAAATAATAATTTATTTTAACATTACTAAGCAGGTCGGGTCGGGTGATGAATGAAGGTTGGGTTTTTGTAGAACCCGACACTCGACCCGATTGAATCGGATCTTATCTTTTAAAACCCGACCTATCCGATAAAGTGTAGCAAACCCGATCCGACCCGACATTTTTTGGTTGGGTCAGGTCGGGTATGCGGGTGAAGTGCTCAGCCCTAGCTCCCAGGTTGTAGCTCTTTTGTAACTCTGTTTGCTCTGTTTAATGCTATGTTTTATTTCCTCTCAAAACAAAAATGATACTTTTTTTTCTTCACATTCCTCCTTAAATGGAAAAACCGTAAGTATTATAAAGTGCTTCAATTACAAGTGCATGATATCATAACAACTAAATTATGGCACATTTAAGTTAACCACGCTTCCTTAGACAATGACCTCAACAGTAGTTGATTGTCCCATAAACTTCCAATGATTCTAATTCCTAAGTCTCTGTTCAATTTCTCTACTCTTTCATTAGAAAACGAGAGATGAGATCAAATCAACCGCTCCACTCATCCACTAGAAAACCTGAGAAAATTCACAGCTAAAAGCAATTGAGCTGCAACAAACCAGAATCCACAAGAAAACGAAAGATCGCCTCAGGAGTTCACTTCGCTACATTTATGCAAAATGCACAATCGCCATAAAACATCAAGAACAACATTTAACCCTAATTTTTATTTTTATTTTCTGAATTTTGTAGAAGAATGCAGTTAAAAAACTGATGAAAATTGCTCAGCGCTCACAGATATTTCTGTCATTCTCTAGCACCCAAGTCCTCGATAAATCAGTCATCCCTCAAAATTTCAACCGGATCGGGAAATTAGGAGGAAAAAAACGAAGGAAAAGAACAAAACCAGATGATGTTCACAGCAAAAAGTGAACAAAAAGATGAAAGAAAAGAGCGTGGTAGTACCTTGGCAGGATCAACGAAAGGAATAGATTTGAGAAGATCCACAACTCTGATTGTGACTTCTTGCTTGTCCAAAACTACTGCTGCTGCTGCAGGAGCTGATGCCAAACCCCTACAACTAAACCCTCCCCTTGCAACGCTACGAACGGAAGATGATCGGAGTATTCGAGATCCGGCTCGTACCACCTGCTCCATCTTTGCCCGCCCTCTCGGTTCGATTATGCTCCAACGAAAGCTTTACACAACCTACGTTTCTTCCAACCTCGCTTCTTCCCACTTCGACATCTGTCGCTACCAGCCAGCCTATCTATCTGGCGCACGTCGCGCAATGCGCACCCTCGTCCCTTCTCTGATTTTTTTTTTAAGTGCAAACGATTTTATGCTTGGTTTGAAGGAATAATTCTTACTATATAAGAAGACAACAAGATACTAATCTAACTCGACTACATGTTATTGTTCATGTTTCTTACGCTTGCAGTAGCGTTTTTCCTTGTTTTTTTGCTCTATTTCAGCCATGCAATGCTTATAATACCACTCTCCGGTTTTTTTTTTGGTTTGAAAACTCTATTTCGAAGTCAATAAAAAAAAAAAAAACAAGTAGAGCAAATACCGTGGCTTAGTATTCTTCTGACCCCATAATTTGTTTTACGAGCATTTTCTATCATGGTAGGGTTTATAATCAATACCCTCCCCATCATAATAGAAAAACCTTATACACCATCATAAATTGATAAATGAAACCTATAAATTTGTTTCAGTCTAGATTACTAATTAAAAAGAACTTTTGAAACCAAGATAGTCATGTACTCATGTCCAAAAGAACTCTAGAAACCTAGAAGCAAAAATTGCAAATGGCAAACGGAGATTGGTTTCCCACCCACCATACTACCCAAAAGGATTAATTGATCAGCAGATACCACACAAGATTATTGAGGGACGTAATTACAAGGGAGTGAAGAAGTTGTTAACAAGCACAGTATCAGGCAATACAGCACTCAGTGACATTACCGAATATGATGGAAGCATATGAAAGAAATAGCTAACATATTTTACACAATAGATTTCTCATCTTGCAGTAAAGTTCCATTGCGGACTCGTCATTGGAAACAGAGCTTTGTCCATAGAGCACCAGTGCAACCAACACAGCATATTTCTACAGGGCATCCACCAGAGCCAAAACGAATACCATGTTCTGATGAGCCACTCATTGATGCTGCGTAAAACCCAAAATAAAATCAAGTTCTGGAATAAATTAAGACATTCATGAAAGTAATAAGAGGGCAAAAAGAAAAACACCCAATATCAAAACGAAGGTTTCTTGGTAGCATACCTCCATCCTGACCAAGAAAACACATCTCAGCGCTCTGGATATTTTGTCTTCCAAGCAGGACCTCTAGAGCTTATCTCTCAGAGATGAATCTCCTGCTTATAAGGGTGGTAGGCTTCCGAGTATAAGAAGCATCCACCAAGACCAAGATTGCAGGAGTAGGCCAAATGGACTTTCAGAAGGTAAGTTGCCACTCCCAGTCAACCCTGGGTCCTTAAGCCTGCACTCCTGCCAGTTCAGTTAAGAGTGTGTGCACCTGTTGCTCACGGCCACCCTTCGCACTGGCGGAGTGCAGGCATGCCCAAGCCCCTCAACGGGGCCGGGCTAATCCAAAACTTGCTTCACGCTGTTGCTGATGAGGCTGCAAAAGAAGCACATACGCCAAGAGAGAAGTCAAGTCATGGTAAAATAAGAACCATGAGAAATAGTCTAGGCTTCACAACCAATATGGTAAAATTAAAAGGTGTAATGCTGCTACTCCAAGAACAGTTGGCCTTTTTTTAAGTGTGTAGGTGGTGGTTGGTAGGGAGGGTGGGGTTCTACAGTTGGGAGACGTCTGCACCTTTTGGTAATTGCCTTCTGATTTTGTCAAACACTTGCGAAGCATTTATTTATTTGGGTCCATTCATAAAAATTCAGATACTTTTTCACCTATGTAATAATAACAATAACAATAAAAACAACAACATAAACAGCACTCAAAAACAGGAACAAAATTGCAAAAAACCAAGTCAATGGCATCTAAATGTCAAAAGGATAGTGAAAAATGAGGAGGAATAATGATAGAGGGCTAAGAATAACAAACAGAAACAGGATGGGCTGCTCCTGTTGTTGACCCCTGCAATAGAAGAAAAAGCAGCTGACTTACCACTACTCAGCTAGGCCACACAATAGAAGAAGGAAAGGTAAAAACACAGCAAACGTCTGATAATGCTGTATTGAAGCTTTGAACCAAAGAAGAGAAAATTGGGATAATACAGAATGGGGATGAAAACAAAAGAAAATAACAATACAAGAGGGCAGAATATTATGAGAAGTGGGAATAATCATAGATATTTTTACAATGTATTCATGTACTTCAGTAAATGATGTTTCCAATAGTTAAAAACCTAAAATTTGGAAAGAATGTCATACGGTATGTGTTTTTCTAAGTAATGTTTATGATAATAGACATTAAAACAAATCACTTGAGTTCTAAATACATACATAAAAGTAGCTTATACATTCCTTATTCTAGACGTCTCTCCATCTATTATTGATACTTGTATTTTCTTTTTAAATGACTTTATTATCGTTTTCTACAAAAACCTTGTTTTCTATGTAAAATTTGAAAACAGTTCTTGGATTCCACCAACCAAATGTGCTTTTATACTTCCAAGTTGTTGGATATAGATCTCAAATGAGTGATGAACCTATCGCCATTTCTAGAGGAAATAGGATTGTACATCACACTGCTAAAGTAAGAACCTAAACTGCACCACTTCAACCAACGGTGGGTTGGTTTAGTGGTTAGGTGCAAGCACACCTACCCTGAAGGTCTCGAGTTCGAGTCAACCTGGCTAGGCTGCAATGCTTCAATAGAATGTGGTAGGATAGAGAGATCATAGCCAACATAAAACTTTCAAAGATGCCTGATGCATTGAATGAGCCATCTTGATAATGAATGCAATTGCATCCATGAAATAAAAATAATAGTACCACTGATTAGAGACTTTGAACCAGCTAATCTTGAGCTAAATCGGTTGGCTAGAAAGATAGTTATCAGAAGCTTAATAGATAATTAGATAGAAAGTACGAACCTCTTTGAACAATATGTCTATAGCTAAATGGTCTAAATGTTCACATTAGTCACATAAAAAGATACTGTAACTTTCGCATATACCATAGAATACCATAGAGAGGGGCGGAAATTAGAAGATAACTTACCTGTGCAAAAGAGACGTGAACTTGTTCATGAGGATTCATAAACGGCATTCCAGGCCGTGGGCATGGATAGGGTGAAGAATGCACATATGCAGCAGATGTCGAGGGGGCACCAACATGACTAGGGGTCAACGGAGCCATCATTGTTTCTGGTGGACCATAACCAATTCCTGCATGACTTGAAGCACCCCAAGGCCCTCTTACATGTTGAGGAATAGGCCTAGGCTGATGCTCAATAGAAATCTGAGGCCTGTGAGCTGAGCCTAGCTGTGGGAACTCGGTATTATAGTTCAGTGCAGGGGAATACATAGGCTGTACAGTGTATGGTCCACCATTGAACCCAAAGCCAGGATCAAACCTTTGCATATACCTGCAAGTGCATGTTAATCATCCATATCAATCATAATAGCACAATAGTAGTAAAATTATGAATATCTTTGTTATATAATAAAAGAAGTCATCAAAGCATGTTTTGTATGTTTTGTTTAAACCATTGGCCAGGTTCACTTCTCAAGCACCCATAAAACTGGCTCCCCCACCCTCTTGTATTCATCTTCTTCCTTTTTTTATCATTGTTCCACCCTTCTTGGGCATTCTTTTCTTTTGGGCAGGGGGTGGGAGGCACAAGGCGGGAGGTGGCAGAGAGGAGAGAAGGCCAAGAGGAAATCTTCAATCCAATTAGTGTTGTCAAGGCGGCACCTAGGCCCCTTGGGTAGTGGCACCGCCTAGACCACCGTCTAGGCGGTTTGGGGAGGTCTAAGCAAATATTTTTTTTAAAGAATTTTTTTGAATTTTTTTTTTGTTAATACCTGTGAAATCCTCTCCCTTCTTCCACTTCGACTTCTGAATTAAATTAATAATTACATATAATTTAATATATAAATTAAATTAATAATTACATATATATATATATATATATGGAGTGAGGGACCAATGAATAAATAAATAAATTTTTCAAGGACCTCTACATAAATATTTTATATCCCGCCTTAATCTTGCCTAGGCCCCGCCTTGCCTAATTAAGGTTTACCTCCTACCACCGCCTTTTCGCCTTGACAACACTGAATCCAATGATATCAAAACTACTCCAACCCAAAAGTTCAACTTAATTTATTAAACATGACAACAGAACTAGCCACTCAAATGGACAAGGTAGACCTTCTCCAGGAAAAAGGATGGGTAGAATGGTTATTACTTTCAACAGAACCCACCCAATTTCTGCTCTATACCTGATTCAATCTATTATCTATGGTATCCTGACCCCCTTTGGACATATTACAATTTGTACAACATAATCAAACAAGGTGGTTATCTTCACATCTCTCCCAAGAATGTGAGACACATTGAAACTATCATAAGGAAAAAGAAATGAAATCTACTGTAACTGGACACTATCTGAAGAGCCCTATGAGCAATCAAAGTCAAAAGAAAAAGTTTTCCAAGAATAAAATTTCTTAACAGCTTACTTACCTATCGTAGCTTCTGTCATAATCAGGATCCTTACGGTCAACCTCTCGATCCCGAAAGATAGCGACCCTATTATTTGGCCTGTACCTACCAACTGGATCCTTCTCTGCCCTACCTCTACCAGATCTATTGCTGCCAGATGAAGAATCACCCAAACCCCTGACAAGACTCATTTCAGGTACTTCAACAACAGATTGTTCATCAACACTTGTTGACCCCAACGAACTGTGCTGAAAACCATCCTGCAGTATGGATTCACTTTCTGTTTTCACACTGATACTGCCACTACCACCACCAGGACTACTGGAGCAAAAAATCCGAGCACGGGCTTTATTGTATTCCTCCTTTCTTTCCTCTACACTTTTAGCATGATTTACCTTAGACGATTGCTGGTTAGCACTGTTGACAGTTGGCAGACGTTTCTGTGGTCTCTGTTTGATAGCAACTTTAACAACATTAGTACTCTCTTCTTGTGGTAAGTTCACAGGAATGTCTGCCAGTCGAATAGAAGGGAATCTACACTCATTAGAAGTCTTACGGACAACAATTCTGGAACCAGAACCATCAGGCAAACTGTTGTCTAAAGCAACCATTGACTGTAGGTAATAATGTTGAGCCACACGGTGAGCCGCCAACCTTAAATAGGATGTAGGAAGCTGCTGAAACTCCAGTTGCTGTTGGGTAGGATCTCGGATGAACTTCTCAACATCTTGCTCCATCCGTAGAACTGGAAGGGAAGAGAGACACAGATATTCACTTCCAGAAACAAAAATGAAAACTACAATGACTGCAATAGTTCAATCTGTTAACTAAATAAGGGGGAAATAGATGCTTAAATGTGAATCTCAATTCTCAAGGAAGTGGTAGGATGGTGGAGGGCAGCACAAGTACAACAATATGTAATATGGTCAAAGCACACCATCCGCTTGACGCTAGGAAAAAACAACTAGTGATATGGCATAGATTGATACTGACACTAGTGATCTAACCACAACCTGATTCATATGCGAAGAACTTCATATTAAATTAACAAATCTCCCACCTTCCTAATTAAGCTAGTTCTATGACATTAGAATCCCGCCCAAAATTCATCGCATTTTGTTCCTTTCTCAGGTGTTAATTTCTTTAGGTTATATTTGAAGCTTGAGGCATGTAATACAGACTTACCCCTACATACCAATATCCCACTGTTCAATTGTGCACCCCACATATAAGCACTCTTCTTTTGATTACTTTAAAGAATTGGCAAAAAACTTGCTAAATTTGATGTTAATATCTATATTCTCTTGATATACATAAGTAGGGCCTCCACCTATCAGCTATTTCTTTTAGCCAAATTGCTTAAGTGGTTTCTAACATGGTATCAAAGCTTTGTTATCATGAAAATCTTATGTTCAAACCTACTTGCAAATGTTTTCTTGTTAACTTATTTGTCTGGTCTTTCCTCATTATTATAAATCTAGGCCAGGTCCCATCATGCACATGAGTGGGATTGTTAACATCTATATTCTCTTGATATAAGTTGAGCCTCCCCCTATCAGTTATAGTTTTAAAGGTGAAGTGGTTTCTGACAATGGGTATGACACCATGTCTACTTCACAAGGCCATTCTAAACTTCAGGATAGGATTATCAGAGCTAAATACACAACAAAGAAAATTGATTTTGGCATAATAAACATGGAAGGAATAAGTCCAAATTTGTTAGCAATAAACAGCAGAAATAAATAAACACGCTCATAAATGTAGCTTATGGAGCCTTAATATGCTTTTTTTTTTCCTAATTAAACCACATTAAATCTACACCATCAACAAAATCCTAAAATTCCAGCGAGAATGAACCCGAATTCTCGGTCAACGAAAAGCATAAGCACCATGCACACGAACATACATAAATATAGAACATAGAACTTCAAATTCTATCCCCGAGTAGCAAATCTCAATCTCATGATACACAAGAAACAATCAATTCGGCGGACACAACCAAGAGGCGTCAGTCAATACAGTAAACAATGACCTAAATTCCATTACAGTAACTACAAGGAAAAAAAAAAAAAAAAAGAACAAATAATCATGAGATTTACTTGATAGACGCTCTCTAGGGTTTTGCAAAGCTTCCCTAAGGAACTGATCCACCTGATTGAACACATCTGCATTAGAACCACCGGAGGAAGACGAAGAAACCGAACCACCACCACCAGCCGCCGGCGGTAACGGAGAATCATCAACGAATTCCGGAAGCGAAAACGCCGTAGAAGAAGAAGAAGACGGAGTAGTAATCGAATTCGAATTCTTCTTCTTATTGCAAGAGACCATCAATCTGTTCATGCTCTCGTCCAAATCCGCCATCTCCCATGAATCTGGGGCTCCGAGATCCTCCGCAACAGAGCCCTCCATCTTCACGATGATTCTAGGGTTTCGGAGTTGAAGAGATCATGAAAATTTTTTTAAAAAAAAAACAGAAGATTAGCTAAACAAAGCTCTAGAGATTTCCATGTTGATGATGATAAGAAATTAGGGTTTGGTAAAATCGCGAAATATAAGTTCACGAAATTAGGGCTCGGAAAGAAGAAAAAGAAGAGGGTTTCTTGAAATACCTTCACCAGACGGGAAAGCGAAAGCGTAGAAGGAGGAAGGTACGATTTAGTGATAAGGAAAAAGATCCTCTGTTAAACAGCTGTAGTTTCTGTTCGTCTAGTCAACGTTTTTCGTGTTAAAACCAGTCAACATAGTTGCATGATTCTCCACGTGTTTTCTGATGTGTGAAAAGAGTGTTACTTGCGTACTGAAGGATTGGGAACAGAGGAACTCTTCCGGGAAGGACTTGACGCGTGCACGTGCTTCAAGAGAATAATAGAATCCTAATTTATCTACACCTTGAGTTTGTTTAGTTAAAGAGACATCCGCATTAGCGAGCGCCACGTGTTCTCAAACACTCCCGATGCGAAATAGGATTTGCTTTTAATAAAAAATCGTTTGAAAGGTTCATCATACAAATGATTCGCCCACCGTGTGGGTCGAACACACGACCACAAGGTTAAGAGCCTTGCGGTCTTCCGACTGAGCTAGACGGGCTGTTGATTAACGCGGATAATATGGCTTATTTCAACAAATTCCATTCTACAAGATGAAGTAATAGATCATTAAAAAGAAAATTAACTCCAAGTAGTCAAAACTTGAAATTTTAAAGGAAAAAAAAACAAGTCAGCACAAGTCAAAATTGAAAAGATAAAAATAGTGCATCTCTATCCCTCGAAATAAATTAGGTATAGTTAATAACTACTATTTATTTGTTGGCATATAATTAAGGTTTGGAGAAATTTTAAAATAATTAATTAGTCCAACACTAGGGGTGGAAAAATTCAAGGTAAAGACAACAACACTTTATATTAATAGAATATACGGTTCCGATACAAGCATGTTCATAAGAGAGTAAATTTGTATCAAGCAGGGCGATACGTACAGATATTGGTAGGTCACCTCGACCATGATAAGAGAGAACTAAACGAATAGCTCCCATATGGATATGAGTATAGCCATTGGCTAACCAGTGACGGATGAACGAAGGTTCAAACTCAAGGGTTACATATTGTTCTTGAAGGGTAGACTCAATTGTACAGTGAGTAAGTGCAGTGCTTTGGATATATTCCTTAATATGAGGACTCTTACGACTAATTAATTTTTTGACAGACGTTCATTGGGATGAATCAGAGAATGGCTGGTAGCCAATATATATAGCATGAAGGCGGAGAGGCCTTTGTTGGCATATCTTAGAAATATGACGTAGCCATGTGTGACGTGGAGCAAAAAGATCCATGCAGGAATCTAAGAGTGATAATGTAGAACATGACTGTAAATGTTGCTGTATTTCAGAAGGAATAAAGGTTAATAGCAATAATTATTATATTTTGTCACCCTTACCTGCCACAATTATTATTTAATATTAATGTCTAGACTCACATTATTCCAAGTCTGCAAATAAAATCAGACAATTGGTGCCGACAAGTTTGTTGTGAAAAAACACTCAAACCTTCTAATCTCACAGATTTAATAAATAAAAGAATAATAGAGATCAATAACCACAACTCAAAGATATACATAAAAAAACCCCAAAATTAGAAAAAAAAAAAACCACCAGCAAACAATTCACTATCAAATAGTACACAGATCTGGGACTTTGATAAAGAAGAATAACATAAAGAGAATACCTAAGAGAAAACTATAACTCAAACTACGTCACCAACACAAGTTTTAAACTCTACACTCTTTCACAAAAACTTTCAAAGATATGCAAGCCTCCCCTTGGTACAAGTTTCACCTTCTTCTTAATCTCTCACATATTGAGATTATCATATACAACGAAAGACCTCATATATATAGACTTTCTAGCCACAATATTTAGAAACCGTGACCAATAAAGATTTCTCATTCTTTACTAACATGGTTTTCTTATTCAAATACAACTACATCGTAAAACATTTATCTATATTTAAAAAGTCATAATTACTTTTTAAATACATGTTTCATATTCTAATTCAACAAAAAATTTATGTTTGAGCCAAAATTCAAGAAAGTTTTGTCACCCCGCACCGAGATCGATTAACCAAAAAAAAAAAGTTAATGTATATATTGGCAACTTTTATGTTAAGTCAAAGCAACATAAGAAAATGTAAGACTTTTAGTTTGAAAAACACGCCATAAACATTGAAACTAAACCTCTAGTTAGCACTAACATTTCTTCATACTCAACAAATAAATGATTTAAGATTGAAAAAAAAAAAAAAAAAAAAAGCCCTTATTTTGAAAATGGTGTGATTCAAGTACTCCCAACAATATTTCTCATCAATTTAAATGAAAATATATATTCATGCGTACACGTGAGCAACCTAGCTATAGGGCACAAAATATATATCAAATATATAGTACCCTTAAATCTATAATTTACAATTAGACTCAGAGCTGTGGCTTCTCAACCACACCGTATCAGCCATCACAGACTGGTCATCATCATTCCTGTGCCATGTCCACAATGCATGACTAGCATTTACCACCTCAAGCCGCCCATGCCCAAAACTTGCCTCTCTGAATGTTGATAGATTTGACTTGGGATTCAAATACCTGCACAATATTCATGAAAAAAATTTATAATGAAATATATCTAGTAATTAAAAAAAAAAAAAAACATAGCTCATGGGTTTGATTTGGTTCATTTAGTACAAAATATAAGTCATTATTGACTATTTATTGTTTAATAACTTTTTACATATTAACAAACTTAGTAATGTTATTGTAATCATAATGGTAATTATTAAATGAAAACATAATAAAAAATGCTAAAGTGACACTAATTTCGTATATTTAAAGTGTACATCATTATTAATGCATCATTGGATTATCTCGAATCATATATTAACACATGATTCGAAATAATCTAATGATGTATAAAAGTAATGTACACTTTAGATGTACAAAATGAGTGTCAGTGTAACAATACTCAAACATAGTTTGAACAATTTTGTATATATAAACTTGCCTTCCAGCAATGCCCTCGCGGTTGCCTCCATCGCCAATGGTGATATGAATCGGGCCACATGAATCAGCTTGATCATTAAAAACACGAGTCTGTGCCACAATATATTGCAATCATGAATAAGCATGATTATATATTTACATAAGAAAGTAACAATGGTTAATCAAAATGAAATTTAAATCAACTTGTTTTAATTCATTGTATAGATATGATGAATAATTTTAGCTATTTACTTACCAAATTTATTTGATATAATACCTATATGGCTATAATTAAATTTTATATTGATCAACTATTATTGCAACTATATATAGTAAATAAAAGGGATTGAACAATAAAACTTACAAATCGTTCATAAGCATGAACATGGCCAGCGAAAACAACATCAACTCTAGCTCCATAGAGCAACTTCTCCATGGCTTTCTTCATGCCTTCGGATTCATATTCTCCTTGGTGAGCAGCGTTTGTGTTGTACCATGGTGCGTGAATGAGAACAATGAGCCAAGGAGTTTTGTTTCTATCAATCTTAGCCAAATCAGAAACAAGCCAATTATACTGAGCCGAATTAGCTTCAAAGTTTGTGTAAGATCCCAACATGATAACATGTACACCAGACACTTCGAATGAGTAGTATAGATTCGAATCTGAGAGACTCTCTTCAAATGGCATATGCCATCTTGCATTGTAAGATGTGAAAGGCTCTCTATGAAGAATAGGGATTTTTTCAACTTCATGGTTCCCTTGAGTCACCATCCAAGGGCGTTGGCTCGCGAGCGGCTGGACAAGTTGCCCGAATGAGTCCCATAAGGGTTGGTATAAATCAGCATAAGATAAATCCCCTGGCAGGAGCATTACATCGTAATTTGATTCTGAAATGTGTTGGAGAGTTGACTTCGTCCACCCAGTTTGACCAAGATCGCCTAAAATATTCGTATAATTAATTAGTAAGTAATCTTAGGCCTTAGTTTATGATTAAGACAATTTTCTATATTTAAAAACTAAAAAAAAAAAAGCACAAAGAAACATTTTTAGTTGGTTGAACAAAACACAACCTTTGTTGGCGTTTCTTTAATTTATGATTGGAAATAAAAATATAATAAAAAAATGAATAATTCATAAAATAATTTTTTTTATCATTTTCGAAAACAAGCTATTATTCTAAGTAAAATCTTTAGAAATTATTTTCAAATTCAACCAAAGGATCAAGTGATTTTTTGCGTTCTTAAATTTTCAGATGAAGAAAACTATATCCAAATCAGAAATCAAACGAGACCTTTAACATCTTGATTATTGCTTGAATAGCCTTGTCAAAACATCATCTTCTTACCTACAACAACAAATTTGATGGGAAGTTGAGCTGGAGGAGTTTTGAATTGGAACTCTCGAGCAGTGTTAGAGCCACAAATGTAGTAATACATAGTCTCTGACTCCAATGGTCCAATGACGACGTCATGTATTTCTCCTGATTTGTACATTAGATACTTATAAGAATTTGTTGTCCCATTTGCGGTGAAATCATACACTCCCTTAGTTTTTCCATATTTGATTACGGCAGGAGTTTCATCGTCTGTAATCCAGCTTATTCTCATCTTGTTCTGACCAACCAGAGAAATATGGACCTGAAATTATAATTAAAAAATATGTTTTAAAGATATAATAATTTGTAATTTTGTTAATTGCCAATTAATTATCTTCATCTCTTTACAAACTTTATATGATTCAAAAGTGAAGTATTTTAAGTAACTAGATCCGTCACAATAATTCATATATTACATGCACATTTATTTATTATAAGGTTGTCCATGCATTTTAGGACCAAATCTATTTAGATCTTAATAAAAAGATCAAAAATATCCGTGATTGATTCCCGATTAGCTAGATATCAGAGTAATAAAATTCGATTTACATTTAAATCTTGTCCTTAATAATTTATATTTTATGTATTCTTTATTTTTATGTAGGCCTACATGTGGACATGTTAATTTCCATGCATCTATAATGGGACTTGTTTGCCATCTATTTTTAGCTTACCAAATGAATCAGATATTTTATCAACCATCTAATTAATTGACTTAAATTGGTAAGATTAGGTTTTCTAATTTCCACTAAATTTCTTATAATTCTGCAAGTAACTAAATTAAGTAGACCATATTAACGTGAATATGATTTTATGTATAATTTTTATGTCATAAAAGTATTTCTTAATTAAAAAAAATTATACCAAAACTCATCGGCTGCCTTTGGTTTGTAACTCAAAAACAAAATATTATTTTTTTTTAGTAAAATTCTTGAAAATTATTTTCAAATACTTGTAAGCGTTTTCTTTTGTTTTCGAATTTTTTGATACAAAATTCGAATAACTACTGATTATATACGATCTGTGCTCTCAGCAGTAAATTAGCCTGATACGCAGGATAAGAAAATCTCTGCCACACATTCACGTGAGCCCATACGTGGCATCCAAAGGACGAACTAGAGCTATCTAAGCATTTCTAACACTAAAAACACGATTCAAGAAATCAACCAGGGATTCATGGATATTAATTCGAACCTGTTGAGGAGAAGTCGAGTTAAGATCCTCCGTCAATTTCGAGATCGAAATGGTATCTCTTGGAGGCGGCCGATCGTACGATGTAACGCATCGAAATGCGAAAAAGAATCCAAATGCCAAAGCTAGAACCAACAACGACGCTTGTAATCGTATCGCCATAACTGAACTAGAAGAAAACGAAGAAGAAGAAGATGAAGAAGAAGAAGATGACGATGATGAAAATTTGCACGAAACTCACACAGATATATATATATATATATATATATATATATATATATAAATAACGGAAGCCTAGAGGATGTGAACGATGACGGAGGGAAGAGGAACCAGTGGATCAGGCTTCGCGGTGTTTAATATTGTGTTTAGTCGGTTTTGACATTTTGTTTGTATTGACAGTTGGGAATGAGGGAGCGACGCGTGTGGGGAAATATTCGAATATGAGAAGTTAAGAAGGAGTGTCACGCTAATCTTAACGCGTGTTACTTGTACTGGATCGGTTTGGCGCGGCTGTGTTAATTGGTTGGGAGTATGGTCCACTGTACGGTTACAGAGGGCCAACGTTGTTACTTATTGCTTGATACTTTAGGGCATGTTTTTCATGAATTGCTGCCGTGTTCCTTTTTTTTTTTTTTTTTTTTTGTAATGTTTGAATTAGTAGTTTTGGTTAAATTTTCAATAATGATAACAAAAAGATCATGTTCTATATGATATTGAATTCATTGGATTTGTGTCAAGCCTCAAAATTAATGAATTTAATTTTTAGGAGGCATTTGAGGAATTTTTATAAGAAGGCAAGTCATTTTAAAAATATTACATATCTCTGTGCTTTGGAAAATATAATATATTTTGATAGGTCTATGTAATTCATGAATCATTAATGGGCATATATAGTGCCCAGGTTTATATTGGATATTTGCTTCTATGTTAGTGTAACAATATTTCTGATTTTGACATGTGAGGATATGAAGAGGCCATTTTGATTTTGAATTCCTATAGTTTGCATAACATGTTTTCTTGGTTATATATATACATACATGTGTGTGTTTGTTTGTTTTTTTTTTTTTTTTTCAACATGTGTTTTATCATGGGTTAGACCCATGGGACCAAGAAAATTTGAATTCTTTCATCAATGTTGTCATTCTGAAGAAAAATATGCATTAGATAACTGTTATCCGATCCTTGTACTTTCATTGAAACATGTTGTTGTTTTTGAAAAGTGTTGGAGAAATGCAATCCTTAATGCATTTTCTTATGTTACATTATACAACAGTGTGTCATGTAACCACATCTGGTCATTTTAAAAAAAGTTTTTCCTTCATTATATTTAAGCACTCATCAAATCAGCGTTGGTTGAGACTTAGTTAGAATATAACGTTGCTTTAGGATTGCTCTTTTCTATGATTTCGATTTCATAGCTAAACAATCATGATGGGCATGTTAGATACTTGCACTAATTTGCCAAATATATGAGGAGTAATTGAATGGAATCTCAAATTGATTCTTTATTTAAAGAGTAATGCTAAATGTATGTTAGGTACTAATGGTGACACCTAACCTTCCTTAGATGTTAGGATATAATATAATACATGCGTATTTTTAAAATATTCAAAGACGTTGAGTGTCAGCATTGAACAATAACGTTATAATTAGCGTACATAAAACATTTTTCCTATTTAAAATAACTCAACATATGACGCTTATTTGATTAGAATAACTTACCAGATCAATGTTTAGTATATATTATGAGCACTATGCATATAAGTAAAATTTCTAGGCTTAATTGTGGGTAATAGAATTATTTATAGTTTGTAGGATTAAAAATAAATAAATAAAGCTAGTTAAGAAATATGAATCTAACTGTAAAATAATATAATTACATATTTATGTCCATTAAATTATTGAGATGTGTAAATTATATACATCCAATAAATATGAATATATAGTTATATTATTTTACAGTTAAATTAATATTTTTTGATTTAAAAAAAAAACTAACATTTTTCAAAAAAAAAAAGAAAAAAAAAAGAAAGAAAGAAGGTAGCTTCATCGATCAAGGCACCCGTGTTATTGCTGCTAGGTTGGGTCGTGGTTGGTGAAACCGGCAAATTCTTAAATGAAATGGAATTAGTGGCTGGCGTTCACATTTTAGATTTGACAAAGCCATAACTTTCTCATAAATATTAGCTAGGTGTCAACTCATCAACAAATGTTGAACATGTCTCACATTTCTTATTTATACATACAGAGTGCTCCTTTAAATTATAAATGATTTGGTCCAAGTTAATTAGAGTGAAATTTTCCTTTCTTCATTTTTTTAAATATAAATACTAGTTTTGTCACCATTTTCAAAGAGATATGTCAATTCTTTATTATCTTGAATTGTATATCTATTTATGTATTTATTTATTTTTTTCATTTTTAGTTTATAATCGAGGGTCATACTCTCGATTTTAGTTGACCCTCGATTATAAACTAAAAATTAATGTTTTTTGAACCACGTACTAAAGTAATGTTACCCTTCAATTTTAATACGTAATTAAAGATCTATTTCAAAATTAAATAATTTTTAATATTTTTAAGCTTAATATCTTGCAATATCTTGATGTTTTCAGTGCTGCTCATTAAGGTCCATTAAATATGCATCGAGATACATATCTCACATACATTTAATAAACTATGGTAATTGTGTTGAAATTGTACATTACTTTATTTTTTTTATATTATTGTGTTGGCAATATATCACATCATGAGCAAGAAAAAAGAAAAAAGAAACATTTTTTAATCACCATACACCACATCAACATGAATATAATTTTTAGATCGTAAAAATATTTTTCTTAAGAATTTGACCATGCACGTGGAACATATCTAGCTTATAATAAATGATAAAAGCTTTATAAACTTAGCTAAATTAATTAATTAATTTGGCATAACAAAATTACAGTCCACGAAGGTTTTTTTTTTTTTTTTTTTCTATTTATTTTGTGACACACTGAGTATAATATTGTCTTTTAAAGCATACAACTCAAGAAAGAATCATCCTCTTGAAAATCCAACATATACAGGAAGAACCCTTGTAGTAATGCTATCAAAGAGGAAAATATCAAGAAGAATCACTCGTTGAAGACTGTATCAAAATCAACTTTGTTGGTATTGTATGTGAAAAAGATGATAGTAATAGGAGTCATTGTAAATAAAAACATGGAAGAGTTTTTTTTTTTTTTTTTTTTTGACTAAGCAACTGAAAATGTTCAAAATAATTAAAAAATAAATAAAATCTTGTGGTTGAAGCAATCACAACAAGTAAAGCTTCATAGTCAACTTCAGTGTTATATACAACCAGTAGATGATAGCTCAGTTGATTGATAAATTGAATATAAGTAGAGTTGAGGTTCAGGTTTTGAGTTCGAGTTTAGACGTGACTTTATTTATCCGTCCATGTTGGGACGGTTAGCCTAAATGCTTTTAATATGTCAAAATTTAAGAGGATTAGTCTCGTCCAAAAAAATTATGACATCTCTAGGATGCTAAAAAGTTGATATGAAAAAAAGTAGATATATGTGGATAATGTCATTAATGCATTGTTATGAATGAGTGTGCTAAGTAGTGTTACATAAATATTTTTAACTGATATTAACATAAACATCACCTTCGACACACTATTGAATTATTTTGAATAGAGCGTAAATTCATGATTTAATAAATTCAATTGTGCATTGATAAAAATATTTTTATCAATGACTACTAAAATATTACTTTAACATTTTTCATAATCAATAATTTGATTAATTAATTAGGCAAACAGCCTGAAAGAAAATTTTTAGAGCTCTTGTGTTACGTACCACACAAACTTGCTTATAATATTGTAGGATATGGGATTTGAATTTAGGATGAACTTAAAAATAAGTTATATGAATATATCATTTGCTTATACCAAAATACCAACCCCTCTCCATGTCTGTTCAATCTCTTCCATTATTTAGTGATTAATTATAAAGTTTTAATTGTTGAAAATATATAAGAATAATTACACAAACTTTAAAATTTACGTATCTTTTAATTAAAAAAACAACCCACTAAAAAATTATTTTAATTTTTATGTTCTTAAAATTTATTTTAAAATAATATTTTAAGAAATTGTAAATAAATCTTTTCCGGTGAAATCAATCTAAACTTTCACTGTTTTATTGGAGCAATAATTGAAATATAAAATGGGCACCAACATTTGATAACTTAATTGGTTGAAGAACCGAGTATAAGTGAGGTTGAGTTTCATGTCTCGAGTTGGAACTTATGTGTACCTCTATTTATTTGTCCTTATTAGGAGGACAAGCTCAAATGCCTCTACAATACCTGAATTCAAAAAGATTAGTCTCATTCAAAAAAAATAAGAACAACCTCGAGTACCAAAAAACTGGTAATAAAAAAAATAAAAAAAAGTTGAGGTTTTACTAAATAAGTTTAATGAAGAGGCATGTTAATGCCCACTTTTTTTAATTAAATCTATAAGTTTGAATAAACTATACCACATAAAATAAAAAAAATGTCTCAAAACACTAACATATATATACTTTGGAAGGATGTTAACGTCAGGACATTAGGATATTTATTAACTAAATCAAGTCCATGGAAGTGTTCATTAATATAAAGTACATTGATATTGATCTAAATGATAAAGTAGTAATGTTCATGAGGAATGAGACGTGTTTGAAAAAAAAAACAATGGAGGAGAAAAAGGCCCGTAGATATTAAAAGTGACAAAACTAGAAAAAGAAAGAAAATGACAGATTTCTTAATGGGGTGGGCCTAGTATGTGCATTAAGCAAGAAAAATTTATACATAGTTGGGCACATGGACTGGCTGCCACGTGGACCAATATGAATCTTATCTAAAAATTTAAAAAATGAAATTCTTACATCAAGTCAAACTAAGGACATTAGTCATTACATAAGTCTTCGTTCTAATACCGCAATTTTCCATGATCAAAACCGACGGTTCTGATCGTTAGCACGAAATCTGCAGTGCCAGTCCAGAGATGCAAACACAGCTAGGATTTGCCAGCTCAGCGTAACGGCATGGAGTTCGTTACGCACGCACGCACGACGCGTGCGAGCATGCGAATGGCTCACGTGCGAGATCGTACGCACACGATTCACGCGCGTTGGTGCGGACTGCGGAGTATAAATACGCAGTGGTCACTAGTGGTGGAATGGGCTTTGGCTCATCAAATTGCAGTATTTTGTGAACACAGAGAGACCTGTGAGAGACGGAGAGAGAGAATGGATTTGAAGAGCTTCAGAGAGCTGAAACCGATACTTCACTTGTTAGTTCCTCTAATCTTCCATTGGATTGCAGAGGAGATGACGGTTTCGGTGCTCGTGGACGTGACGACGGGAGCTCTTTGTCCCGGAATGACGACTTGCAGTGAAGCAATTTACATCACTGGCCTTCAGCAGACGGTAATCGATCGATCGGACTTTTTTGTTTTTGGTTTGGTTTGGTTTTTTACGTGTGGAGATCTTGATCTTGATTTTGTTGTTGTTGTTGGAAGTTTCAACGTTTTGATCTTGGCAGCGATTAAGATGTTTGGTTTGATTTTTTTATTTATTTTTGGTTTAATTTTTTTGGAATTTGAGTAGATAAAGTCTTTCGAGTTTTATTTTTGGTAGCTTATGCTTGGAACTTAGTGAATAATGTTGTTTTTGTTGGCGAATAATGATGACTTGATGAAGAAGGTGTATTGGAAATTTGGAATCTTCATTTCTTAAATTTTGATTTACTTGAATTAGAAGTATGGTTTATGCTTGATATTGTCATCGGGATACGAAGTGGATGATGATGGTGGTGGTGGTACTGATTGAGTGCAACCTGCTTCAAGGTTTATCCGCTCTGGTTCAGATAAACAGGGGTTGGAAATCAGCTTTGTGAAGATCGGCTTTCAGGATACACTGAAACAGAGGTTAGAAGCCTGTTTATAGCTTTTGAGTTGACATCCCGAACGGATAAACTAACAGGAACACGTCTTGTAACGATTCACTGAAGTAATTATCCGAATGTTGCTTAGAGGAAAAAAGAGATGTTACTCTTTACAAATTTAACTGTTTAGAGAGAGCTATATTACTGATGGACCAGTCACATGCTAAGATTTACTAAAGAGAAAGATGGAGTCTCTAAGACTGGTGCCTTAGAGTTTGCTAAGCGTCATTCAGATGGTGAAAGTTAGCTCCAAAGCTTATTGCTGATGCCTATGGAGCTTAAATGTGCAGCATCATTCACTGCTCAGTCTTAGGTCTCCATTTGGTCTAACAATAACATCTTTATAGAAACCATTTTGGAATTAAAAAAATTTGAAAAAAGAAAAATGACTTTGGATATTTGAATCTTTTGTTTTGTTTTTTTTTCCTCTTTTTCTTTGTGTGTGTGCGCGCGCGCGCGTGCGTGTGCGTTTATTCCTGCTCTATTGATGGACGAATACACCTTGTAAGTTTAAGAGATTGACATCAGTGACAACTTAAACTGTTTATAAATCTTGTTTTACCATTTATATCTATGCACGGTACCCATGCCTTTCCTCTCTATTCCAACCCAAAGGTCCTCAGCGAATTGAAAAATTATCAATGATTTTCTCATATTTTACTTAGAGATTTTCAATTGACTTCAGTTAATTTACATTGAAGTCTCTTGAGTTTGAAAATTGTATTGAAACTGATCAGTGATTCTGTATGACTTTGGGTTTTCCTTTTTATTTTTCCCTTCATGGAGTCTGATTAATATTTTTGTTTTCTTGTTTGTTGGCTTATGCGTGTTTACACTTAATGAAAAAGGAAGAACATAAATGCCAAAGCATGCTAATGAGTTTTCTCTTGACTGCATGCTTAATGTTCCCTGATTGGTATTTGAAGTCTCACATACACCAATCAGCATGCTTAATAAATGTTGACTTAGCTCTTGATAGACTGGAGTGAAGGAAGTTGCTATATGTAGTTGGTCTCATGTAGTTGGAAAAATGCTTCGTTGAATTGAGATGCAACAGTCAGCTTGCTCCTTGGAAGACCAACTCATGCATCCACTCTTTGTTCTAGTGGTCTTGCATTGTTTTCTATGTTTTTTTTTTTTCATATCTTAAATGGTTTTGGATTGTACCTTTTATTTGATTTTTGCACTTAATTTCTTCATTTGTCATTAAGGTTGGAGCATGTTATTTAAAGTCTAGTCCATTAGTTAGTTTACAATTTGCATTATCTCACTTTGACTACCTCATTGATGGTCCCTTTCTTTAATATTCGCCTTTTAAGGCTGAGATATATATTTTTTATTTCTAGGTTGTAGGTATTTTCAAGATGGTAATGCTTCCTGTCTTGGGTCAGCTTGCTGATGATTATGGACGTAAACCATTGCTCCTTCTTACAACATCAACAACAATAGTCCCTTTTGGTAAAATGAGTTTTCAAGTGCATTTGTTTTATTCTCATCATTCTCATCTATCTCATTCTGCATGAAGCAAATCAATGACCCATCAGATTCTCTGGTCTATATTTAGCAGGCTGTCTGTGCTGATTACTTTTGGCACCTCTACTAACATATGTTCTTCTTTCAGCTTTACTTGCTTGGGATAAGTCAAAGCCATTTGTGTATGCATACTATGTTCTTCGTACAATTTCATATATCATAAGTCAATGAAGCATATTCTGTATCGCTGTTGCCTATGCAGTAAGTGTGTTTTCTCTATGGGTATATTAGTTGCTTATTGCAAAAAAAAAAAAAAAGGAGAAATAATATCTTTGCTGCGTTTGGTAGGCAGATGTTATTGAGGATCATAAGAGGGCTGCCATATTTGCATGGATTACTGGTCTTTTTTCTGCTTCCCATGTTTTGGGAAATTTGTTAGCACGCTTTCTTCCTGGGAAGTATATATTTCAGGCATGTACATTCAAACTTTAGTTTATTGTTTTTTACCTGAAACAGTTTCTTGCTTGTATTATTCTGCCATCTAACTGGTAAAGCTGTACATTCAGGTGTCAATACTTCTGCTGCTCGTCTGCCCTATATATATGACACTGTTTCTTGTTGAGACTGTTAGACCAGCTCCAGCAGAGGATCGTCATTCATCTTGTTTGAATACGATCTTGAAAATCCTCTACGAACGATATAGATCAATGAGAAATGCTGTAGTTGTTGTTATTAACAGGTTTGTTCATAAGTAAAACTCGGAAGGAGATTCTTTATCATATTTATTTCTAGATTCATAGAGTATTTTTCGTTGGGTTTTACACCTTTTAGCTTTGTATCATGAAGTTGATGTTTTCTTACACTTTTGGCTAAAGTGCGTTTCACTCTGCAGCGAAACATTAAAGAAAATAGCTTTTCTTTCGTTCTTCTACGAGTTGGGAATGTCTGGCATAAGCAGTGTTTTATTGGTATGTCTCACTTCTACACTTTACAGGTTAAGCAACAACCCATCCCATATGTCAAGCTGTCCAGCTGATCCGATAAACACATGCATTAAGTTTGTAGTTTCACGAAGTATGTATCATATGGTTACTGAGTTTCACGAAGTATGTAACATCTAGGAGATGAAATATTTTCAAGAACAAGCAAGTCATAATTATTTTCATCTCAATTTCCAATCACCTTTTTATACAGTGAAACGGATTCATCAAGACCATTCTTATCAACATTTCTTTATTCTCGGCACTTTCTATTAGTTTGAGTTTGGTGCTTGGCTTGCTCTTATGCACTATTGAATTAACGATAGTTTGATACATAATAAATTGTCCATCTCATTTTATAGATAGATGAACCAGTTCAATAATCAAAATTTTGTTTCTTAATGAGTAATATTGAGGTAGGCATTCATCCTTGGGCTTTCTAAATTTTTCTTTGATTTTTCCCTTCCATTGGTACATGTTTTAGGAGAAATATTTCAGAGAACCTTCTCCAGTCAACTCCTCCCTCTGGTCCATGCTTGGCTATCAAAGAGAGCATGTCTATAGGCAATGGGAGGGGATGACCTCCCACAAATGCTACAATAGCTTATATCAGCTTCGCCATTAAGACTGGATCTGTGAGGCCCAAAACTGTCATATAGGCTTGTAACTTGTAAGAGAATGTGTCTTATTTGCTCAATTTTTTATGCGTTCAAACTACCTGTGCAGTATTACTTGAAATCAGCTTTTGGCTTCAATAAGAATCAATTTTCAGAAATTCTTATGATGGTGGGAATTGGTTCCATTTTTTCTCAGGTATGACTCTGATGGCTATCTTTTCCATACTGTAAAAGCTTCTGATGGTTTTGTCTCCCCACATCGTTAAAGTTTTGAGACTATTTAGTTGATTGACCTTGTTCTTGTGAACATAAAGAAGAAAAATGTATAAGCAAACCTTTATGATAGACTCCAAATATATCCGCTCATTCTTGTCATTGCTTTTAAGATTTGATGATTAATGGTGTTTGATCTGTAATTTTCATGTTATTTTAGTGACTTCACATTAAATATGCAATGCATGCATATTTACATTTCGTAAAACTGGAAGTAAATTGTATGCTATCGGTATCAAATTTCCAGTACATTAAAACCGAATCTTTTGAATAAAGCAGCAAGTCTTTTCCTTGAGCATGTTGATTGGAAACTTCTTGTTTCTTTCTTCATGTTCACTTCATTGAGGAGAAATCCTGACGGAGACTAGAGAATTTGGAATTAACTTAGAAGTCCCATTGAATCCCTATGAAGATTAAGTTTTTTCAGTAAATTGCAATTTATTATTTATATTATTTATAGTAGTTCTTAAGTTTACTAAATTTAATTAGGGCGACACAGATACTGATACCCTACCTTTTCTTTTAGAAGTTATAGTGTTTATATGAATGGTTGTCTAGTGTTTTCAAATCTTGGTGAACTTTTTAATTTTTGAGAATGATAAATTTAGTCTTAAAATTTATATAAAAATGCTAGCATGTTTAAGAATACAGTAGATAAATTTTGACCAACTGAAGGGACACACATAAAAGATGTGGTGTAAATCTATCTGTTTCGAAGGCATTAATTGCTGTTATTCGAATCGGTTCGTTTCATAAATATAGATAAATTTAAGTGGTGTGATTCTACTGTTCTTCAACACGTCTTTTGAATCTCTTCCTTATCTAAACTTAGTTTTAGATCCGAAACCTCTTAATTTTTAGCTATATCCGTATTGATTATCGATTAGTTCTTAATTGACCTCAATTTCTTATATGTCAGGACTCTATCGTTTAGAATTCTATATCCTTTTCCATCAATTCGAGTATCCATCCCAGCTATTTAAAAATTACACACAGAAGTGCTTGCTCTTGTTTCATAAATTGCTCTCATTTTTACTTAAAAAATGCTGTAATATCATGATGGCGTATTTCATTCCAATTGTCAAACATGCTGAGGTTTCTTGGCCACTTGTTTTCTTACAGATTTTGGTGCTTCCTCTAGTCAATCCATTGGTGGGTGAGAAAGTGATACTGTGCATTGGCGTGCTTGCATCAATAATCTATGTGAGCTTCCTGAAGATACTCTTGAGATCCTCTTCTGTATATTTTTACACAATGCAGTTCGTGAGTTGAATAATCATTGTTATACTCTTACAGGCAGTGCTGTATGGCTTGGCGTGGGCACCTTGGGTAAGTTCTTCCATGTTTATCTGTTGTTTTCACCTTTTGATGCATTTTGGTATTCAAACATTCGCTAACCTGACCATTGATACAGGTTCCATACCTCAGTGCATCTTTTGGAGTTATTTATTGTCTCGTGAAGCCAGCTGTGAGTATATAATGTGTATCAGAGCTTGTATCTCATCTAAATGTCAAATTATGTTCAATCTGTGCAAAGACAATAGGCTGTCTTCGGTTTTGATTCTTCTTTTTCATTTACTTTGTCATGTTTGACAGACTTATGCTGTTATTTCAAAAGCAACAAGCTCAACCAATCAGGTTTGTGGAAACCTCTCTATTAAGTATTTCTCTGTTCATTTGGTTTGGAAAATTGAATTTTTGCAGAAAATAATGTATTAATAGTCATGCTTAAGAATGTTAGAGCCTACCTAATTTTTGATAACGAAATCAGAAATTAACCTTCTAATTTGGTCATTGACTTAGCCAAAGAGATTCATTATCATTGTAATCATCCGGCCTTCATCCAATTACCTAGGCCAGAACCATTCAACACTATCATCAGCTGCTTTTCAGGCATACCGTTATTGAACATCTTTAAACATCTTGAACTCTTCGAAGCAGACTTGACAATTAATTTGCTAATCTAGCAATTCATGGCTCTCTGTATTATGTGGAGTACATGATATAGTTTCAATTTTCTGTTATGAATAAGACCAATACCTATAAATGCCCTTGCTTCACATACTCTAGCTGTCCTTGCATCCTTGTCTCTTTGTACTATATTCTTCATTTTTTTTTTCTAGAGGTAATTGTAATAATATGCAATTTCAATTCCCATTGATCCCAACCACTGTTCTTTTTACAGGGAAAAGCACAAGGATTCATTGCTGGCGTGCAATCAATTGCAAGTTTTATATCTCCACTTGCGATGAGTCCATTGACTTGTAAGTTGAAAATAAGGCCAATCTAGTCAGCATTATAGTGTGAATACTTGGGGTTGGAGAAAAAAAAAAAAAACCACAGCTGCAAAACTTGATTCTTCTACTCTTGAATTTTTTCAGCATTGTTCATTTCAAGCAAGGCACCCTTTAATTGCAAAGGTTTCAGTCTCTTGTGTGCATCAGTTTCAATTGTAAGTCTCTCTCTCTCTCTCTCTCTCTTTCTCTCTCTCTCTCTCTCTCTTTTTCTTCTATTTGCCTTTGTCTAACCGCAAGTTCTTCCTTGATGCTTGCAGATGATTTCATTGTGTTTTGCATGGCTTCTGAAGCCGAATGTGTCCTCTAAAGACGAGGCAGAAGACAGAAGCGAGCACATTGAATCACCACTTCTCTCATGATCTCTAAAGTTAACATCTGATGGTTTTTCCCATCACGTTCTCAGAGCATCTAATCAGCAAGATAAGTTGATTTCCATTTTCCAACTCACGTATTTGCTAAATCTTTGGCTCTCGCTTTTCCTTTATTAGGTATTTATAATGCATATGCCAGATGAGATGCTAAAAAAAAGAAAAAGAAAAATCTTTGTTGACTGAGATGCATCTCAATATGTATGTGGCATGATATAGCTTTTGAATAGGCCACACAATTTTCCAATGTCTGGCAACAAGTTGGTAATACTATCTGTATCATCGTACTAAGTAACTTCTCATAAGAATAATGTATACTATGCATCAACATGTTTCCCTTTTTAATGTTATGTGTGATTATTACAAATTGTGTTGAAAAAGTATTTACTCTTAACTTCTCCTAAACCCCCCCCCCAAAAATTACTTTTTCCTTTTTCAGAAGCAGCTTAAATTTGTACTATTCAGGTGCATTATATTTTTCAGATATGGCTGTCATTGAACACCATGGAGTTTTGCACGTAGAGTTTATTTTTATGTCTTCTTTTTCTTTATTGATACCCTCTCTTTTCCTTCTTGTGCTTTGGTGAGGGCGACAACCCCGACATAGTGATACCTAATAGAAGATTAGACAATTATGTAAATAGCTAATAGGCACCCAAAGTTGTGTAGTCTCTTAGTTGTGAAATAAGGTATAGGCTGTGGTAGAGGAATAAGGTTTCGATTTTAAGTTTGAGTTCGTGCTTATGCCTATGTGTTCACTCTAATGAGAGACTGTTAAATGTCGCGTACTGTTCTCAATTCTTAAATAATCTCGGTGCAAAGGGATTAGCAGTTAACGGAAATACTAGGGGTCAAAGACCAAAAAAAAAAAAAAAACGCTCATACGCTTATAGCTCTAATAAATTTCAAAACAAAAGAAAAATCCAAATAGCAATGGGAACTTCCACTTACCAATCCCACTTAAATTGTAGCATGTAGTTATCCATTGAGCCCCTCACCCACTTTTGACAGTGATGAGTTAGCGACGAGGAGCGTATTTGAATTGTTTGGCTACGAAATAATTGTTTTAAATGTGAAAGTGTCAATTTTTTATATATTTTAAAAAGTGGCGCAAATGATATTATCTTAAAAAAAACTTGTAAATTTTGGCAGTAATTTTACATCTGTAATTACATTACGCCGACAGAAACATTTTGACAGGTTTGATGAATATGGTAGCATTTAGCAATCAATAATTATTAGTAAATTTGATTGGTTATAATTAACAATGCAAAAATACTATTATACTTGTAGTGTGCTCATTTTTTTTATGATTTTCCCCATATATCTTTCTTATGTCTTGTTCAGAGGATTAAATTTAAAGAGCTTGCCAAGTATTTTTAAAATAATAGAGATTCACAAACAAAGATGGATCATATCCTTCAAAGTTCAAACTCTTTTTTTTTTTTTTTCTTCCCCTTCTTTGTCAATTCATGTCAAGAAATATTTTTTGCCACAATTTTAATATTTGATCATTACGTAATAATTAGTTGATGGTTGAAATATTAAGGGTAGGTTCATGGATCATATGGTACTGCTACGTATAAATGTCGTTCACGTAATTGAATAGACACAACAACAGCTCATGTTTCTGTCATTATCTCTTCAAGTTGCAGTCCTTGCCTCTTTAAATTAGTGATAGTACCTATAAACATTACTTCTAAGTTTTTCAAATGCAGGTTACGTCAAAAATAAAAATCAAACTATCAAATTTTCTCATTAAATACTTCAAACAAAACATATTTCCAAGTCCAACGTCGCTTTACTGTGCACCCCTAAGTCATATAATATCAATTTTATTATTCAACAATGACCAAAAATTCATTTAAATTAAATTTCAGTGAACAAGTGAGCAGGACAACCATAACCCCAATACCGATAATGTGATTTAATGTAGCTATTAACCCTCAATAATCTTTCCAAAAACAATATATATTCTATACAGAACATCTCAACTCATAGCCTTTGTGCTGTGGAAGCAAAGAGGAGGTGGAGGGCTTGTCCCTTTTGTAAGATGGACAAGGGGCCTTCCCCGCGGAACTAAAAGAGGAGAGCTGCTGATTCACCATACCTCTTTGATCCAATCAAAATTTTTTGGGTTAAATGATTTTTTTTTATTGTGGCATTGTTAAATTTTTTTGTGAGATGCTAAATATTTTTATCTTATTTTATTAAATTCAATCAAACTCGTCAAAATATTGATTTGCTAAGTCAATAAAAAATTAAAAGAATGACCGTCCAACAAATCTTTTTGAAAGCAAGTCATGTTATTTATTTTTATTTATTTATTTTATCACCTCAACTTCAGAGTAAATAGTAATAATTATATTAAAAAAATATTTTAATTTAATAAA
Organism: Paratinospora sagittata; assembly: GCA_035771175.1. NCBI lineage: Eukaryota > Viridiplantae > Streptophyta > Magnoliopsida > Ranunculales > Menispermaceae > Paratinospora > Paratinospora sagittata. Next base: position 478,475 of record CM069593.1, on the reverse strand, counting down.
AAATTTATTTTTTTACATTCATTAAAAATGCTCTAAACCCTAAAAAAACAAAGGAGAAAGAACTTCACGCGAAAGCGCCTCACATTACACAAGCTTCTGCTAACCACCATGGAAGACCATATTTTCATAATAAAAAAAACCAAAAAACTAAAAAAAATAAGTAGAGGAAAATATTTTCAACTTTGCATGCGTACAAGAGAAAAACCACCAACGACATAATCACTGATCATTGGCTTCTGTGTCCGTCCGTCTTAATGTATCACCGGCTCTGCAACACCGACGGACAGAAGAGTAGCAAAGTTATCCTCCATAAAATCTACGGTTCAGATCTTCTCGAGTCTCGAACGGATTGGCCCTGACGATGGCCTCTCGGCCGACCGACTTGATATCGAACGTGAAGCCATGTTGCACCATGGCACCGATGTTTTCCACAGAATGTCACGCCGCATCGGCACCGGAATAATTGGGGGAAAATACTTTTGTCTTTTTTTCTCTCAAATTTATTTTATATTTATAAGCACCAAAATCTACATCCTAAACAACTTATCCTGGTACTATAATGAAAACTAAATCAAACACATCCAGACACCCACACTTGTAATTAGAAACAAACCCAAAATTCTAATTAGACCCAAACTCTAATCTAACTTATTTCCGACACTAACCAATATTACATATATACAGATACACATATCCCCTCTCATGGGAGAGGCACTTCGAGGTACCAAGGGTCCCTCCTCCTGATTTACGGTTAGAATTAGGCCTGATATGTCAACCATCTCCTGCCACTTCTGCCTCGTTTGGAAGAGCTATTTCAAAATGCTTTTACAGCAACAAAAACACTTTCAAAGTGTTTTCCAACACCAGCTTCTAAGTTCTAACGATAAACTGCTATTGAGAAAAAACACAATTTTCTGCTTTTTGAAAGAAATGAAGAGACCAACTTTCTAAAGCATTTTTTCTACAGGCACTCCACTCTTAAGAGTGCTTTTAGAAAAGTTTTTCCAAACATAGCCTCCCCGGCAACAACAAAAAATATTATTAAAGGAGGACAACTCATACAGAACACAAAGCCCAAGAAGTCACGAGAAAGTAAAGCCACCTTTAATGGCACAATAAACATGAATAAGTATATATATGTTTCTCTGACACGAACAAAGATTGTAGGCAGACCCGCATGAACGCACAGCCCCACGACACTTGCCCATTTTCTCTTGTCAACGCCCAAACTACTGCTGCGAGTGCAGAAAGCAAAACTAAGTTCAGCCGCTCTAGAGCCGACATCAATGGATGGACCATAACCCCATGGTCCCCTTTTTTTTTTTTTTTGGTCCATGGTCCCCTTAAGTACCACACACATACAACTTTGGTATCCGCCATTTTCTAAGCAAATAATTAAAAACTATAAGCACACGATAGGATGCACGCCAAACACGCCATGTTCCCATTCAAACATTCATAGAAAGCAAACCAAATGCTAAACAAAACATCGTGATAAACCCAAGGAAACGAGAGAGAGAGAGCGCCTCACATCACACAAGCTTCTGCTAACCACCATAGAAGGACCATATTTTCATAATAAAAAAAAGACCAGAAAAAAAGAAGAAAATATTTTCCGTTTTACATGCGCACCAGAGAAAAACCACCACCGACATCGTAATCACTGATCACTGGCTTCTGTGTCCGTCCGTCTTAACGTATCACCAGCTCAGCAATACCGACGAACCGATTTGTGGCAAAGGTATCCTCCAGTATTTCAACGGTTCAGATCTTCTCAAGCTTCTCCGCTTTAACGACCGGATTGGCCTTGGCGATGGCCACTCGACCGACCGACTTGAAATCGAACGTGCAGCCGTGTTGCTCAGGGTACCGATGCGTTCCACAGAATGTCACGCCGCATCGGCACCGGAATCCGGTGAGTCCGACACGTTTCCGGCATGTAGAGCACCGGTTCGACTGGTTTGTGACTGCCGATGACGGCGAATCCGGCGATGTAGCATCGGATGCAGCGAGAACGACTGGAGTTCTCCGATCATCTGCAAGTTCTGCTAGGATGACGGCGGGAGAGGAAGGAGCTGTTGCATCGGTGGAAGAGGACGGTTCGGCAAGGGATTTCTCGACGGCGATTTTGGCGGAAGAGGCTTGTTCTTCTTTGAGGCGGAAATCTCGGTAGCATTTAGAACATAGGTTTAGCGTTGCTGGACTACCGAAGAATCCACAGTTGTTAGCGCAGAGGCGGTGGTTTTCCGGAGTCTCGCATCTGTGCTCTTCCGCCATCTTAGCAGATCTGATCTTCGTCGAGATCAATCAGTTCGACTTTCAACAGGTGGAGGAGCTTCCTTTAAATCAACCTGAGCAAAAGCAAAAGCAAAAAAGAATAAAAAATCTCGATGTTAAAAAAAAAAAACTAGAAGTTACGAAGATTTGGTAAAAAGGCACAAAAATTTAAAAATCCAGTAAAAACGATCCGAAGAACGTAATCGCTCGGAAAGAACGAAGAAACCAAAACAGAAATCATCTGCTCTTCTTCAAGATCTGATGTTTCTATTTAGAGAAAAATTAAACCAGCTTAAGATCATCCAAAAAAAAAAAACCTAAACAAACACCTTAAAAAAAAAAAACAGATCAGAAGATCCCAAACTGTCAGAAAACAGATCTTCCAATCGCCAAAAGAATAAAAAGCAACCTCAAAATCGGTTCAGAAACTTGAACCAGAATCAGAACAAAACAACAACAAATGAAAAACAAACAGAGATCTCAAAAAAAAAAAAAAAAAAAAAAAAAACCTCACCTCCTTCAAAAAACGAAAAATCTCTCTTAACAATCTACAATAAAAATTCTGATCTCTACGGATCTCTTTCTCTATATATATCTTCTTTATATTTCCGTGAAAACACAGACGCAAGAAAGAATTTTGAAAGGACGAAAAGAAAAAAGTAACAAGCGAGAGCGAGACAAACAAAAAGAAACTGAAACAATAGAAATAAAGAAGAAAATTACTTAGTGGAAGAAGACGGAAAGAGGAATCCAGTCTGGACTGGAAAGAACGAAGAACACCAACAAAACCCTTTATTATTATATATATATATATATATATATATATATATTTCTTAAAATTTAAAAAAACAAAGGAAAAAAAAGGCTGGGGACCACCGACCTTAACGAGGTAGAGATAGAAAGAGAAAGATGGGAGATGATGAGATATTGAAGAAGAAACCAGGAAAAATCCAACTTTTCTTTTCTTTTTAATTAATTAATTATTTATTTCTTGTGAACGAAAGCGAAAGCAAAAGCAAGGAATCGCCTCTATCACCAGAAACCACTAGCGGTTTTTGGTTTCTGGTTTTGAGAAGATTCCTAATGCTTTTCCTTTCTCTCTCTTTTGATTGCTTTCGTTTTCGGTTTTTTCTTCTTTTCTTCTCTACTTCTAATGTCATTAAATAAGGTTTATTTTTTAAAAATGCCCTTTGTTTTTGGTATTTTTACCTGTGCTGCCATCGTCCACGTCAATCGTATTATTGCTTTTTTTTTAAGACAAAAAATTCCAGAAGGTATGGGTGCCGTCAGCTCCCGTCCACCGTCGTACCTCGTTTCAAGATTCACGGCACAGGGAATATTAAAAAAAAAAAATTTAAGTAAGTTTCAAAAATAATAAATAATGCAATTATTGAGAAAAATAAATTTTAAAAACTTCTTGTTTTCTGATTTTAAATGATTGAGCATTTTTCTTGTAAAAAACTTCTTTAATTATTTTTTTTAAATAACAAAAAAGCCCCTAAATCAAAATGATTTTTATGGTACCAACCAAGATATTTCTAGGAATTTCAATATATATATATATATTAGGTATTAGATATTTAGGAGACCGAAATACAAATTTGTATTGAAATGAAGGTATGATTTCATGATCAGAACTCAACTAATTAAATGAAAAATTATTATCAAATATATAAATCTTTTATTGAATTTAAAGAACACAAGAGAAAGAGTGAAAGGACTTTGATGTGAAAGGCCATGAATTATTCTCTTTGGTAGATATGTGTTTAGATGTTATTGTTTGATTCCAGCTTGATTCCAATGGACAATGAGAAAAATTGTATAATTAAAAGTAGAAGAAAACAAAATACCCTTTTTGCAACCATCCTTTTCTCATTTTACACGTGGCACGTTTTCAAGACAACCAAATTTAACCATTATATATATAAAATAAAAAAAAACTGTACAGGTCTTAACTTATCTTGATTAGGGAAGAAAACATTTTATTTCCAAAAAACAATAAAAAGTTATTTTTCTAGATATTTTTTTTATTGTATTCTTATTATGTACTAGATGGTAAAGTTTACATTATCACTATAGTAGCAAATAATGGTAAAGTTTTAATAATTTTTAATTATTACTTTAAAAAATATAGAAATTTTACCTTTTTTAAAAAAAAAATTAATTCAAAATTTAACAAAATTTTTAAAAAATATTAGAACAATGATTTCCATTGAACTTTTAAAAATAGTAGATGATGAGATAAAGTTTGTCATTTACTATATCTTGTTTTCAAGCTTTATGTCAAATTCAAAACATATATTATGTACTAGATGAAGTTTATTTGATGTGGCTTAAAGGACATATTCGCTTTTATGGTGATCCACACACCTACTTTACATGTGGTCTTGACTAGTTTAATAATGTTTGACATTTTAATACATGTTCTTCTGAAAAGTAAATATTTATATATCTTACATCATTTTATTTTGATACTAAAAAATATTTATATTTATATAGCTTACATCATTTTATATATCATCATATCAATATTACTATTACTGTTTAACAAACTTTCAATTATTTATTTATTTTTTAGGTCTTTGACCCTGATATTGTCTATGAAAGGACGAAACTATTATAGAATCAAGAACGGTACATGATATTAAACAGTTTCTTTCCAAAATAGACGCATAGACATGAACATAAACTCGAACTCGAAACCAAAACCTTATCTCTCAATCACAGCCTATATCTCATTTTACAACTAACGAGTCTTCTAACTTTGGGTTATTTTTTCTTTATTTACTGATATGGGTTATACAATTAAAATATAATTAATATACATGATATCTAAACAAATGTCAAAGAATAATAAACCAAACTTTTTTTTTTATTTACTTTTTATTGGTCAAAGAGTACTTGAACCAAAAAAGTCTTTTTTTTTTTTTTTGCCCTTTTTCAATCTTCCTTATTTATTGTCTTATAAATCAACAAAGTGGTGATAAAATCTTCCATTTTTCAACTAATATTTTGAAATTCGGCAAGAAATTAAACATATACTTTGTGAAATCTCGACCAAATTAGGTGGCTTAGGTAACAAAGGCCAATAAAAAAATAACAAATAAAAGTTTGTAAAAAATAAGATTGCTTTTAGTTCGTAATTCAAAAAGTAAAATATAACTAAAAAATAAAAATTTTAAAAATAATATTTTGTCATTTAAAAAAAAAATAGTTTGTTTTTTTTTATTATAAATTTTAGTAAATTTTTTTCAGGTTTTAATGAACTAAACCCATATTTCATATTTTTAAAATTTTAGATAAATATTTTTTTATTAAATCATAAAACAAAATGAAAATAAGAAAGATATATTAATACAAATCATCTTTTCAAAAGACATTTGAAAAAATTTAAATTTTATATTTAATGCATTAATATAACTCAATATAAAAAACAATTAATCAAATATATTTCATTTCACCTAATAATAATATCAATTAAATTGATTTATCTTAATTACTTTATAAAACACAATTAATCCTTTTATCAATGAAAGATACAATTACGAAACTGCCATTTGCCTTCCTCACTTTCCCTCGCAAATCCAGTTTAAAAAGAGGTTAAAGAGTTTGTTCTTCGTTAATAGATAGCGCAAGAAAAAAAAGATAATAAATATCGAAATTCTTGTTCTTCACTTTGTTCTGTTGAGACTCTTTTGTTGTCTTCTAATTCTTATGCAGCAATGGCGAGATTGAGATTCGATTTGGACGGTAAAGAGATCGAATTGCCGACCATATGCTTGATCGAATCGAGTTTCATAGGAAGTGTTTTCCGTGGTTTGATCGCATTGAGTTTCATAGAATTAATATAAAGCATAATTCTCGCTTGGAAACTCTCATCAAGAAGTCCGACTTGGTGAGACTACTGTCCTCTTTTGTGTGATTCTGGTTGATTTAATCGCGTTTTTTTATTTAATGTTTGTTTGGTGCGTGTAGACGATTAATCTTGGCGGCGATTTGCACTCCGCCAGATTATAACACACGGCGGCTCGATACAATTTAAAGTAATTTCGTGGACGCAATTCCTGTGTTGAGATTTCGGAAACGATTTAGGATTTCTTGAATTGGATGCATTTTTGTTATTGCCTTTTAATTTTTTTTTTATTTGAGTTTTTCATTTCTTTCCTTATGTAAAATTCTGTTTTGTAATCTTTGGATTAGGTTAAATATTGTGCGGTGAACAAGAAACTTTTGATCCATTTTTCCACTTGCGAAGTATATGGAAAGACAAGGCCAAGACGAATCGGTGCGTACTCGAAAGTTTCTTCCTGAGAGAGTGTTCTCACTGTATGTGGGTTTTGTCTTCTCTTGTAGAAGTTTGAGATGGCGAAGGAAATTATTGATCCGTGGAGTTCTACGTCGTAAACTGAAGAAGAAGACAAAGTGTGGGATGTGGAAGAAGTTCAACAAGAAGTAGCGAGGGTTGATTTTAAGAGATGTCTTTATGCGACTATCCTGACCCCAAAGCCGGTAAGTAAGGAAGGGTTTAGAATGACTATGAATCAGTTATGGAAATCGTCCAGACCTGTTGTTTAAAGAAGTTGGAGAGAAGATGTTTATTCTCCAATTCAACAATTTGGTGGATCGAAAATGAAAGTTTCTATATGAAACAAGATTACATTCATCTTAATTGATAACAGAGGGAGTATGAGTATTTATACACATGCAAGATACACTTGTCATTCGTTCATTGGCTACACCATAACAACTTCCTAACTACATAATAGAATGCTAACTGTCAGACGCTCCAGATGCTTTTAGAAGACTATCAGTTAAGTTAGAGTTACAGGAGCTCAATGAGCTTCCCTTACAGAAAAAGAGTTCTTGAGAGGGAGCCCTGGCATTTCGATAAAGCTTTGGGTTTTCTTGCAAAAGTGGATGGGTTAAAGAAGCCTTCATAAATAGAGATGAGATGGACTAAATTTTGGGTCCATATTTTTTATCTCCCTATTGCGTACATGACAAAGGAGGTGGCCAAGATGATCGAAAATGCATTGGGGTATTTTGAGGAACTTTCAAAGAATCAACGCCAGTATTGCTGGGGAAAATCTCTCAGGATAAGAGTTAGTATGGATATTACTAAACCATTGAGAAGGGGAGTGAAACTTAAAGTTGCCCACAAAGATGAACCAATACGGGTTACAGTTAAATATGAACGACTCCCTGATGTATGTTATTTCTGTGGGTGTATAACCCGCACCGTGAAGTTTTGCGAAAAAGATGGTGTTGGAAGAATCAGAGATGAAGGAGATCAAGTATCAGTATGGATCTTGGCTTCGCTTCAATGATGGAGGTTCTTCGCCTTCCGGAAGCAGCTTCGAAGAAGCAGAAAAATAACAGGGGTCAAGTTCTCTCATGGCGGTGAGCTCGTTGGAGAGAGCAATGCAACCCAGTAGCTCCGACGAGTTGGGTGGTACGACTGACGTAAGGAGCTGCAACAAGGAAGACACGAGAAACATTTTGAATTTGTTACTTGTCACAAATCAGGCCGCGCCCATGTCAGATATGGATGTTCAAGATATCCAAGAAAAAAATATTTGATCAGGTGGAACTGAAGACAAATAAGGAAGAAATTGAATGAGGCAAGTGGGGAGGAAAAGTTGGGCCGGCCACACAGGCTCATTTAGTGCAACAGAAACACAATGAGGACATAAAAGATCCCATGGTATTATCTCAAAGGGTCTCACTATTTTTACCCACCTTTTTCTATCTCTTCACCACTTACTTTTTCTTACGTACATAAAAATTTAAAATCAATCATTTTTTCTTTCTTCACCCACCTAAATTCCTATTCTACCCTTCTCACCCCAACCTCCTAAACCTTTTTCCTTCTCTTTCATTTCTTCAAGTTTTTCAATCATTCAAAGGGTTATAACACAGTTAGGAAGATTTGTGAGTAACAACGCCGCAAAATATTGCAAAAAAATCAGGTTATTTTGGGTTTTAGGGGCCTCGAACTCAAAGTGATTCAGTGCGATCTTGATTACAAATCGATAAGTAAATCATGATTTTTACATATTTTAAGTTGATTTCAATATTATATTGTTGGATTTGAATATTTTTTTGTAAAAAAAAATGGGTGAAAATGGTCGAATGAGGGGACGAAAATGGGTTTTAGAAACTCATTTCGTGTGCCAGAATCGCAAACGTCCGACCTACCAGGGTCGGACAATGCATTTTTTGATTTTTTTTATTTTTCTTTTTTGTTCGGCCTGTTAAGGTCAGACAAATTTCATTTTGTCCGTCCACGCAAGGTTAGACACACCTAATTCGGGGGCCTTTTTTCTGGGTTTTAAAACTAATTTTTGCCTCTTTTTCTCTTTGATTTAGAATATGTTTTTGTAAAAATAAAAAAAAAATTCGAAAGGGTGAAAATGTATGTTTTTAATTAAAAAAATACAAAAAAATGACAAGATCGGAGATTGAGATGAGTTGGAGAGTTGAAGGGTTAAAGAATTTAGGATAGAGAGTGGTTGAGTGAAGAGATATGTAAGAAGGTTTAAGGAGTTTAATATTTGTCATTTTTTGTAACTTCACATTAGACTTTTTTTGTCTTTTTAATTTTTAAATGAGGTGAGTGAAGAGATGAAAAGAGGGTGAATAAAAATAGGCGGACCTTATCTCAAATGACCGTTACTATACGGTGAAAGAAAATAATTTCTCAAATCAAGCCCAACCAAGAGAGATTGAAATGTAGGATGTAGTAGTTGGATCCTTCTCTAACACACAAGCCCAAATTAACTTAAATACAGATAAAGGTGAGTCCTTTCCAAGCCCCAAAGCTCAAGTGAATGTTAATATTTCTCTAGACCAACGACTTCAACAGAAACATGACATGCCCCAATCTCCTCAACGACAACAAGTGAGATGGAAAAAGCTTGTGAAAGCAATACAAGGAAGTAAGTTTGAGATCTCAAAGGAAGCCATGTTGAGTAGAGGTAAACGACCTCTCCTACAGAGTGAAGCAGAACTAGAACCAGAAATTAAAAACGCAAAAATCTTATATTCTCTTTCCGGAGTTTCATGAGCTATCTGCAGGGTTTGCTCAGCAGCCCTGCCGGTCACCATGAGGGTCATCAATTGGAATGTTCGAGGGCTTGGGAACCCCCGAACATTCCACTCGTTGCGTGATTTGCTTAGCGCTCAAGATCCCGAGTTGGTGGTGGTTATGGAGGAGACTAGGCTGTCGACGGCCAAAACTGTTCAATTAAAGACGAAGTTGGGTTTTGATGGGCATCTATGTGGGAATAGGAAAGGAAATGACGGTGGTCTTCTTTTCCTCTGGAAGCATCCAATTCAAATTCATCTAAAGGTCATTTTCAGTGGGCCATTGTCAAATTGTCTCTCAATCTTGTTTCATTTTCATTCACAATCATCAAATATATATATCTATTACAAAATACAAAGCCTAAAAAACAGGAACATGTTATCAGGAATGTTATCTGGAAACATGTTCCGTAATACCGTAATACCCTCCCTCAAGTTGGAGCGTGAAGATTCTGAACGCCCAACTTGCAGAGAAGAAACTCAAAGTTCGCTTTCCCCGATTTTTTATTATTATTATTTTTTTTTTTTTTCTTCTTTCGTGGAAAAAAAAAAAAAAAACGGATTTTGAGGAATGCACAACGCCGACTGACGCGTGCTTCACCACGCGCGCTTCACCATTCGCACGCTTCACTAATCACGTACGCTTCACCAAGCACACGCTTCATCGCGCGTACGCATCACCGCGAGCACGCTTCACTAATCACGTACGCTTCACTAAGCGCACGCTTCACAACGCGCACGCATCACCGCGAGCACGCTTCACAACGCGAGCACTGTTCACCAAGCTCACGCTTCACTAGTGCGCACGCTTCATCGCGAGCACACTTCACAACGCGCACGCATCACTGCGAGCACGCTTCACCGCGTGCGTTGTTCTCCAACCGCACGCCTCATCAGTGCGCACGCTTCACCGCGAGCACACTTCACAACGCGCACGCATCACTGCGAGCACGCTTCACCACGTGCGTTGTTCTCCAACCGCACGCCTCATCAGTGCGCACGCTTCACCGCGAGCACACTTCACAACGCGCACGCATCACTGCGAGCACGCTTCACCACGTGCGTTGTTCATCAACCGCACGCCTCACCAGTGCGCACGCTTCACCGCGAGCACACTTCGCTAATCACGTACGCTTTACTAAGCGCACGCTTCACAACGCGCACGCTTCATAACCCATCCAAATGCTATGGGAACTACCATTACCCCCTTCAGGATGATGATAGCCGGCCCCTTGGGTTGCTCCAAGGGAGTGTCCAATGCATGGCCAAGCATGGCCATAAGGGAGAGTTGGACAACTACTCCTCCCCCTCAAGGTAGATGTTAAGCTTTAGGCTTGTTTCCAAAAGGAAACATCAAAATGTGAGGCCAATCATACTGGGCCATATTTACGAGATTGCCACCTCCGATTGAGACCAAACTTCACGGACCCTCTTCTTGAGTAACGGTGCATGTCTTGACATGACCGTGACAAACTACCCCACTTAAATGGTCGATGCCCTTCATCGACACAATCACTGAGTTTGTCTTCTGATGCACCTTCCAGACGGATCCTCTATCTGGCAACTCTATGCGCACCACTGATTGTCGCACCCCAACTCGTGGTTCAATTTCTCTGCACGAAGAACCACTCCTCTTCACTCCAATGATGATCATCTACCTTGGGGCATTGTGCTACTTCTCAATGTAGCAATGATCTCCCTTCTTGAGATCTTCAGTGTCCCCTCTGGGACGAGCTAGCATTTCCCTAATGTAGCTCCCTCTCGCACCTCCGTGCTTTGACTGTTCTTCACCCTGTGCGTCTTCTTCACTAGTCCCTCGAACCCACGCACCTCTGTGCTCGCCATCACCACGACGATGGTTCTTCACCCTGTGCTTCTGCTCGCACTAGTGCCTCAAACAAGTCACATTCCTTCCAGTCCCTCGACCTCAGTCTTCACCCAGGAAGAAATAACCTTGAACTCTAGTCCCTCGACATGACGTCTTCACCCTGAGAACAAGAAGCTCACCCCATTTGCACTAATGGAGCTCACTTGTCGTTGCCACCTCCCTCTGATGCTCAAGCGAGTCTGCCACATACTGCCATCGCACACAAGAGTTGGCAACACGGATGGCCAGTAGTCCTTACCACTACTCGGAACCATCTCTTCTGGAATGAGCTAGCATTTACCTGATGTAGCTCACCCACGCACCTCTGTGCTACCCCACTGGGTTCCCATCTGCCCACTTATCGGATATTGCTCGGGCAACTATTGTATCGAGTATCCTCCCACGATCGTGCAATCTTGCACTAGCTCACCACGAGGTTCGTGCAAGCTTGCTTCTGCTCTGATACCAAATTGTCTCTCAATCTTGTTTCATTTTCATTCACAATCATCAAATATATATATCTATTACAAAATACAAAGCCTAAAAAACAGGAACATGTTATCAGGAATGTTATCTGGAAACATGTTCCGTAATACCGTAATAGCCATATAGATGTGGATGGAAATTCATGGGAGGTGACTGGGTTTTATGGGAAAGCTGAAGTCCGGGATAAAACTATCTCTTGGGATCTGTTAAGGTGGTTAAATGATAACTCCAACCAACAGTGGCTTGTAATTGGCGATTTTAATGAGATTATTGATAGACAAGAAAAAAAACAGAGTGGAGCTCTAAAGCCGTTAAAGCAGATTGAAGACTTCAGCAAAAGCTATAGAAGATTGCGAAATGCTGGATTTGGGATATGTGGGGCCGAAATTTACCTAGTCCAATAAACGCTGCGGGGAGGAAAACATTCAAGAAAGGTTGGATCGAGCTTTCTATTGGTTGGAATGGAGGAATCTTTTCAATCTTGCTGAATGTATCCATTTGGGTTTTTTTTGCTCAGACCACAAGGCCATTATTGTCAACACAAAAGGGAGGAGCTTCATAAAAGAAAATTCAATAGAAAGAGATCGTTGTTTGAGTCTATGTGGGTTGGAGAGGATCAAGTGTTGGGGCGGCTAATCCAGCATGCGTGGTCAAATTCTAGGGACTCAATTGATATCAATAAGGCTGCAGCAAATTGCCTCAATTCCCTGCATAATTGGAGTAGGAAAACTTTTGGAAATGTTTCCAAATCCATTAGTAGGCTCCGAGACCAACTTGAGCTTCTGTATAATGACCAAGGATCAACTCATAATCATCAGCTAATGCGGGAGTTGGAGGAAAAATTAGAAAATCTGTACAATATGGAGGAACATTATTGGCATCAGAGAGCTAAAGAGAATTGGCTGGCTGAAGGGGTTTTGAACACTCATTTATTTCATTCAAAAGCTAGCGAGAGAAGGTGGAGAAACACTATCCATGGGTTGGTTGTTAAATCAGCAAGGGGAGTGGATAACAACTCAACATGGAATGGCAGATTTAGTAGGCAACTACTTCAAGGAGCTGTTTTTATCAAATGGCAATGCTAAGGGCTTAGTTGAAGAAGCTGTGAGGAATCTTCCCCAAAAAGTGACAGCGGAGATTAACAAGGAACTTCTCAAACCTTTCAATGAATCTGAGGTAAAATCTGCACTTTTCTTTCCAAAATATTGGAATTTAGTGGGTGAGGATGTTTGTAAAACTTGCTTGTCTTTCCTAAATGGAAAATCAGAGTTAGGTGATTTGAACATAACACTCATTGTTCTTATTCCAAACTTGGACTCTCCTAGGCTAGTGTCTGATTCCAGACCAATTAGCCTTTGAAATGTAATCTACAGACTAATAACTAAAGTCTTGGCTAATAGATTAAAGTTATGCATGCCCTATATTATATCTGAGAATCATAGTGCCTTTGTAGGCGGTTGGCTTATTTCAGACAATATCATAGTGGCCCATGAATTACTCAATTATATGAGACACATACGTAATGGAAGAAGAAGCTATATGGCCCTTAAATTAGATATGAGCAAAGTGTGTGACAGGGTGAAGTAGGGCTATCTTAATGTTGTCATGTTGCGTATGGGCTTCGATGTTAGATGGAGCTAATCATGAAGTGTATCTCCACAGTTAGATTTTCCATCCAAATAAATGGAGAGTGTTTCGAGGATTTTAGCCCTCATCGGGGTCTACATCAAGGAGATCCGTTATCTCCCTACTTGTTTTTTATATGTGCTGAAAGTTTGTCTAATATGTTGCAGGTAGCTGAACAAAAGAATTTAATAGAGGGGATCAGAATTGCAAGAAGAGGCCCTCAAGTTTCCCATCTCTTCTTTGCAGATGACGGCTTGATTTTTTGCAGAGCTAGTAAGGAAGAAGCCAAGACAATTCAAGGCATTCTCAATGTGTATGAACAAGTCTCTGGCTAGAAAGTTAATTTGGGAAAGTCAGCTGTTTTTTCAGTTCAAACTCATCCCAAGCAGTAAAAGAGGAGATGTCCATCTTGTTGGGAATTCAAAAAGGGGGTGGTTTCTCAAAATACCTGGGGTTGCCATCTTTCAGTCAGAGGAATAGAATGCAAATGTTCGAGAACATTAAACTGAAGATGTGGAATCTCATGCAAAGATGGCAAGAAAAGCTTTTCTCGGCCGGAGGCAAAGAAACTCTTATTAAAGCAGTTGCCCACTTATGTATGAGTTGTTTTAGGCTCCCCTCAAAGCTATGTAACCAGCTGAATTCTCTAATAGCAAAATTTTGGTGGGGATTTTCAAAGAATGGTAACAAAATCCATTGGAAGAAATGGGAAGATATTTGCAAACCAAAGGCGTTTGGCGGAATGGGTTTTAGAGACTTGGAGGCGTTCAATAAATCCCTTCTTGCAAAACAGAGATGGAGATTATTGAAAAATCCGGGCTCATTATCCTCTCGTATTCTAAAGGCTAGATACTTTCCAAGAGGTGATTTCTGGACAGCCAAGGTTCTTGAGGGATCTTCCCACATATGGAGATGTCTAATTTGGAGTAGGGACCTTCTAAGTAAAGGATTGAGATGGCGTATTGGCAATGGTCAAAAAGTTAGTTTTATGGGAGATCCGTGGATACCAAGGCCCTCTACTTTCAAGGTTTTCACTCTAGCACCAGAGGCAAACAACAAAATGGTGAAAGATTTCATATCTTCTGAGAGAAAATGAAATTTCAAGAATTAAAGGATTTAGTTTGGGAAGAAGACCGTCAAGCCATCCTCCAGATTCCATTGAGTGATAGAGATATAGAGGATGAATTAATCTGGCATTACACTCCCAATGGCCAATATTCAGTTAAGAGTGGCTATTGAATTGAAAAACAATCTGTAGATAAAGGAATTCCATTCTCATCAACAGGGCCTGATAAGTGCTGGAAGTTAATCTGGAGCCTCACTTTGCCTCCAAAAATAAAGGTTTTCTTTTGGAGAGCGCCAAGTAACATTTTGCCAACTAATGCTAGACTTTTTTCAAGGAAGGTAGCCCCATCTCTTTTATGCATGTTGTGTGGAAAAGAGAATGAAACCACTTCTCATGCTTTGGGAAGATGTAGGCATCCAAAAGAAATATGGGGAAGGTTTTCCTCTTTAATTGAGGATAGAAGCTTCTCAAATCTGATTAAGCAAGGAGAAGATTTTATTGGTGTGTGCTGGAATATATGAAATTCCAGAAACCTCCGGCTTCACAAGGATAATCATCCTAGTGTTTCTAAAACGCTGGAATCATGTTTGCATCTTGTGAATGACTTTCGGAAGAAACACACTATCTCTTTTGGAACGGTTCCTCGTTCTTAAGGAAAATGGGATCCTCCAGGGTGCTTGCAGCTGAAATTGAATTTTGATGCTGGAGTAAGATCTGGGTTATATTGCATAAGGATTGGAGTAGTTATTCGAAATCATGAGGGCTTCCTTGTTGCGTTAGCTATGAGGATGGAGGGATGTTTCTCAGTAAAAGTTTCAAAAGCATTAGCTCTGAGAGAGGGTTTGAAATTTGCAGCAGGATTGGGAATCAAGTTGAGCTTTATTGAAGGAGACTCTACTAGTGTAATCAATGCTCTAAACTATAAAGCTAGTGGAGTGGATGAATTCAATATCATCATTGAAGATTGTAGAGTTTTGCTGGAAAAAATTTCAAGTATAAAGCTGATGGCAGTCTTCAGAGAGAAGAATGGGGTAGTTCACATGTTAAGTCAGTATGCTCTATGTATTAGTTCTCAGGTTTCATGGAGGAATGTTATTTCAGATGTTGTATTCTGTGACTCTCCTTCCCTTTGAATGTAATTCAGTTTTCCCTTCAAAAAAAAAAAAAAAAAAAGTATATGGAAAGACGATTGCAAGCTTCCTAGCAGTGGATCATACGTTGAGACAGGTCAATCTTTCTCTTTGTTTTGATTTCTTTCCATTAGTTATATAATTCTCTACCATCGTTATGTTCTTGTAAATTTGTAATTTAACGGAGCAAAAATCTTTAATAATCAACATGAATTTCATTTCGATCACAAGTTTAAAAAAGTTTACCGATCCCTGAACTCAACTTTTTAATATGTAAAAGAGACTAATGGCCTTAAAAAAGACTCAAAAAAAAAGGAGTTGGAGTCGAGGAAGTGATAAGCTTAAATATGTTATAGATGTAATTTTAAAAAAGAACGTGCTATTCTTATAAAATGATATTTTTTAAGTGTTATTTTGTTAAATTTTTTAAATAAAAATAAAAACGAAAAGAAGAGAGAGAGAGAAGACAATTATGAAGTTCGTTGCGTGCACTTACTTAGCCATGGCCCATGGTGTGTATTTTGGCGGCTACCAGTGCGGATCAGAAGCGAAAGGTCAAATATACCCCCAAAAAAACAACTTGATTCAGTGCAAGCAAGACTTGATTTGTAACCGAACTCCTCGTCTATTTCAACCTTGCCATGAACAACAAGGTCACGTGCAAACTAGCTACACAACTTATGAGGAGCACAGGATCTCAGCAACTAAATTATCTAATATAGTCCATGGTAATCCACATAATCACGAAAATGCCCTTCTACGGTTGACTCAGTTGTCAAAGGTGTCTGAGCACATTAACAGACAGGTAGTTGCAGATCTTCACCAAAACAAAAACAAACAAAAAAAAATCTTCCGAAGATATATACTTCAAATTATTAGAGAACTTGAAATCTCAGCTGAAGTAGAAAATCATCCATTAACATGAGCAGAAGAAGTTGGAGTAGAGAAGATGTGTTGAGAGTTGTATTTGTTCTGTTATTGGGTCAACTGGTTTCTCTCAATCTTGCTGTAAATAGCTTCACTTCGTCTCTTTTATCCAATCTCGGTATCATTTTCTACATACCCACTTGATTATTCGTATTAATTTTTTGTATAATTTTCTCATATCTTCATTTTTTGTGATATTTCATGAATTACAAGATGTGGGTATGTGTGTTAATTTGCAGGTGTTGATACCCCTCTTACTCAATCGTTTTTCACTTACTTGTCTCTTGCTTTGGTCTATACTCCTATTCTTTTGTTTCAGCGTCGAAGGCTACTGGTAATTCTTCAATTTGTGGAAATCTTGTGTTCTTCCTTTTGATCTCAGTGCAGATAGGTTCAAGTTATAGTGGGTCTGTTCCACAACTGTTATTATTGGCTTATTAAATTTGTTTTTCTGTCTCCGTGAATGATAATTACATGATTTTTTTATTCTAAGCTTTACTTAGTTTTGTGGGTATCAGATCTTTCTTCTGCAATTGTTGGTTTTTAGTCTTAATTAGTGTAATTTACTATCTTGGGTTTAAGCTAGAATTGTGGTTACTATCTTTAATGATCATGAAAAAGGGAAATGGTTTTCAATTTCTTTATTATATGCTTCATCTAATTTGATTGGTGAAATTCTTTTCCAGGTTCCATGGTATTGGTACATTCTCTTGGGCTTCGTCGATGTTCAAGCCAATTATTTAGGTATCTTTTTCAGTACTATAAGTATCATGTGTAATTGGGGCTTCCACCTCATGAGTTTTCTTTTGGTTCCAAGATTATTAACAAGATTTTCTTTTGTTATTATTATTTTTTTTTCAGTTATTAAGGCATATCAGTTCTCATCAATCACTAGTGTGACACTCTTGGATTGCTGTACAATTGTATGGATCATGATTCTCACTTGGTTCATCTTAGGGACTCGATATTCCCCATGGCAGTTCATGGGTGCAGCTGTATGTGTGTTAGGCCTTGGTTTAGTGCTCCTCTCAGACAAAAAGTCAGGTGATTCAGGTGACCTTCTTCCCCCATGAAGTTCTAAATATGTTCATAAAATTTTTTTATGGCCTATAGCACTTTGATTTTTTGTAATTCACTTTTATAGTTACAATGGCTACCTTCTACTTCAATTTTAATCTTGGATTACCCATGATTCATGTTCTTTGATCTTTTTTTTTTTTAAATATAATTACTTATGTAAGAAGTGGATTTATGTATCAGACCCCTGTAGTTGGAAAAATGCTTTGTTGAGTTGAATTGTGTAGAATTACTAATGCAAGAGCAAGAGGGTGATTCATGTTGGTAGTCTTTGTGCTATTGCCTTGGTATTTTAATGATTTCTCCTCCTTAATGATTTAGAATACTGCCCAATCTTGCAGATGGGAAGAGGCCCATTCTTGGGGATGTACTTGTCATTGCAGGGACACTTGGTTATGCAATGAGCAATGTTGGAGAGGTTTGTCTTTGTCAGTCAATCTTAAAGAGTGATTTTAATTTCCCGTTTATTAGTGAAATTGTAGTAGCAAATGTAGAGTGAAAATTCAGTTCTTGTTCTAGATTTTCATTCGTGTTACAAGAACAAAATGTTCAGTTGATTTGCAGGATATAAGATCTTGAAATTATGGGCTTTTATAAGTTTCTAAATTTGTTGATTTGCAGGAATTTTGTGTTAAGAAAAGAGACCGTGTTGAAGTCGTCTCGATGCTTGGAGTTTTTGGGTTGTTAGTGAGTATATGTCAAATGTATCCTTTACATGTTTTGTGAATCTATACTCCAAAATATTTTCTATTAGTTTCCTTTCTTTTAATTAGCCCATAGCTTCAGCTGTTAATCAACGCAATAGGTTGATCGGAATTAACAGTTTTCATTTTCATAACACCTAAAGATCTATATTTGAGAGGAAGAATTTGGAATCTGTCAAGTGGAATCCAGAAATTGTAAGTAATTTCTTTCCCAGTGATTTCAACATGAACAGAATGTAGAATAGCTTCATTGTGGTTAATCTGAATATTTCAGTAGTACTGATTCTTTTTTCCTGTCAATGATGACCTGAATATTGTTATTATTATTTTTTAGTTATCTTATGCAAGTATAAATCATAATATGTAAACTGAGGTTAAACTTGTTTTTTGGTTTTCAGATATTACTTTTTGTTGGCTTTGCACTCTCAACCTTTTTGTTCTACACGATCGTGCCGTTTGTTCTGAAGGTCAGTCTTTGAAGCTTTACTATAAGTTCTTTAATATCATTACTCAGGTTTCACCAATGGGTATTATGAATATCATATGAATCTTCTCGTTAAGAATCATGGTTTCATTTGCCGCCATGTAGTTTAAACATATCTACTTGTATATTCCATGTGAGGGATTAATGAGCATGGCTTCCTTAATCTTTATGAGGGAATTCTCACAAGCTAGTACACATTTTCTTTTGAAAATTTCTTTTCAATTCTCATAGACCCTTTTTTCTTTCTTTCTTTTTGGTTTATTCAAATTTCTGAATTTGAGAAGAAATTTACTATGGACTATGGAGATGCATGTTATTTCATAGCAATACATAGCCACTCATAAGAGTGTTAGCTACCTATAAAATTTCCATGGAGCTAGATTTTCCTGACAGGACTATTTGGCACACAGATGGGTGGATCCGCACTGTTGAATCTTTCGCTTCTAACATCAGATGTGTGGGTAGTTCTAATTCGCCTTTTCCTCTACCGTCAGAAGGTACCCTTCCTAGTCGTACTTCAAATTGTGTTCTCTCAACACACAGTGATCTCTGTCTTGGTTTTGTGATTACTAATAAGATCAGGTATTTAACAACTGTTGTTGCAGGTTGACTGGTTATACTACCTTTCTTTTGCTGTTGTGGCTGTTGGACTTGTAATTTACTCTCTCACGTATGGTTCTTGACGCTAGAATTCTCTTAATCACTTATTCTAATATGATTGTTTCATCTTAAATCTATGTATTTTTAACTCAATCTGGTGCCTGGATTTATTTAACAGAGAGAGGAAACCGAACTCCACTTTAGATGTAGAAGATGGGTATGTTTGCAATGAATACCAAGTTATCAATCAAGAAGAAAACCCAGATTCCAGGGCTGATGCTGTGTCAACCTAAAGGGTAAGTAGCTCAAGTAGTGATGGTCAATATTGATGCTTTTTATTGCTATAATTCAGGTTAATTCTAAGCTAATGAGATGCCAAAATTAATGTCTCATTTTTCTTTTTTTTAGGTTTCCTTGACATGTAATATAAAACATTTCTGTACCCTAATATTCAAGATCTCATAGCTTACATATAAATCATCGAGTTGTTCATAATTTTCAATTTTTCCTTTTTATATATGAAGCCTCAGGCTCCTATTTTCTCAATATTAACAAATATTCTCCAGAGAAATCTTCTTTGGTGGAGAGATACTCCTTTAATGTTATAGATAATGCTTACTACAATTTTAAAAAGTACATAATATGATTCAAATATCACATGACAGTGCAACAGAATTGTTAATATGACATGCTCTGAACACTGCTATTATCATAAGGTGTACTAGCAACACCATGTTTACAACTACGCTAATTATCTCTTTAATAGGCAACGATTATCATTTCGCTATCTGTTTATGGGTCCTCCATGTCTTCAAAGACAAGCCTGTTTCACATGAAGACAATAAAAATCTAAGAATTAAAAGAAGAAATGCAAAAGGGTCAGACGGGCAATGTGGGATTTATCATTGACAAGTAAGAATGGATTAAAAATGAAAGATTAATACTAGCCCGGTGTTTGCTTTCCAATGAGATGCCAATGCAAGGTAGATGATGACTCCGTGCTTCATGCTTGAGCTATTAGCACTTTTAGTAACGGATAAAACGCAATACAGAAGTTAAAACCTTTACTTCCAATTACTGGAAAACAATACAAGGATCAAGTACCAATCCCAATTTCACCTGTTTTTCAATTGTACATGACAGAGTAGTTTATGTAACCTTTCCACGCAGAAGAAGCTTCAAGGATAGAGATAGATATGTTCTATCCAGTCCAGAAATGAAAGAGATACACATGATACCTTTTTTTCACAGTAAATGGACGGGTTCTGATTAGGTTCTTTTCAGCCCTCCTCTCCAAACTCCTTTGTGAATCTCTCTTGCACTTCAAGATCGCTTTTGCTTACAGTTGGCCTCTGTCTTGCAAGTACCTTATCAAAATCTGTTCTCGTGATTGGTGGGGGAAGAATCTGCACAATCCAAAAATAATTGCAATTGAGAACAATAAAGGTTTCTAGACTTAAAATTAATGAGAGAATATATATCTATATTATTTTAAAAAAAAGGGGCAAGCAAAACGAATGCCAATAGTTGAACCTTTGAGGCAAGGCCTTTTGCTGCAAGTTCTTGCATCGTGGTCTGAACAGCTCCAGATTGCTTTGGTCCGCAAGGTACCCACATATCATTTGGCGTCTTAATAAAGAACATCGCATCTTGAGTTTTGCGAACGGGTTCAAAGAGAACATCTTTAACCTGTAAAGAATATAAGAAGTCAAAATAAATAAGCTACACTATACCAGCAGCTCATGAATAGATACAGGCAGCAATTCCAAGGTGTACCAAGAGATGGAAGAAATGAAATACGAAAAATAAAAAAATTAAAGAAAGGGGAAAGAAAAGAGTGCAGACCACTTACGCAAACAGAAATATCAGAACCAGTGAAGCCCTCTGTCCTGCGAGCTAAGATCTCAAAGTCACTTTCAGTCAAGTTATTGGGGGTATCTCCAAGATGTACCTGCTCAAAACAGTCAAGCTCAATGCTGGAGATATCTGAAGCATAATCGTAAAATAAAATCCAAGTGTTTTTTCACAAATACTGCATTGACACACAATATAATGGCAATGGGTACAACACTGGAAAGTATCATTAGGAAAAAAAAGCCAGCAAGGGTGGTGCCCACCTTAAACATGTGTTGCCTAGCTTTCACATCAGGTAGAGGAATGTAGATTCGCTTGTCAAATCTTCGCCTGATGGCCTGTCAATCAGAGTCTGTCAGACCATAGCAATACAATATATGTGAATTCTTAATCTTGACGCACTAATACTACTGGACTTCCATACTTGATCCAAAGCGTAGGGAGTATTTGTGGCCGCCAGAACAAGAACTTTCTGATCATTATGTCCCACACCCTGAAAACTTTCGAAAAGAGGAGTTAAAACCGAAGAAATAGAAATGTGCCTTAGAACTGATAGTTCAAGTTCCATAACAAAAGAATACACTATAGCCTAAACTTGTTTATGCCAATCTAATAACTTGAACGAATGATTTGACAACTCAAAACTCAAACTAAAAAACATTATTGTTATCTCACTAGACGCGTGTATAGATAACAAATCCTTGGCCCTCCAAGACGTACTATGGACAAATAGTAGACTGAAACATTATAAGTCAATCATAATGTTAGCTTATCTCTCACGGAGAAAATTTAACATATTTATTTGCTTGAAAAAGCAGTACTTGCTTTAAGGACGGACAATCATGAGAGTGTGCATATTTTAATTTTCAACACTTTCTCTTGTTGAATAGACTTTCTTTTGTACCATTTTTTTCTTGCATTCGTTATTGCAAATTTGTAAGGAAAAAATGAGTTAACTATCCTATTATACCATAAAATGATCATGCTCATTTAATTTTCTTCCTCATATGTTCTAACACAATAAGAAATGTGGACATGAAACAAAATGACAAATAAGTGGACCTTTAAATCTATATTACAGATGCAAAAAAGCTGATCCAGTCTACGAATCTACTCCAACTATCAACAAATTCCTAAAATTTTAGGTGGAATTGGGATTGTAATTCTTTCTACTTCTCGAGGTATAATGACAGACAGCGAGGCTCGACTAGAAGGAATTGGAGGAGAAATTTTGTGTTATATATGTTAATCCTTAATAAAAGAACACAAATTGATTCATGAAGGTTTAATCATTGAATCACTTCCCAATGGCACGTTCTGGGTTTGTTTAGATAATGAGGATCTGATTCTAGGATGTGTTTCAAGAAAAATGACATCTAAGTGAAACATAGTCAAGGAAACTACGAGAAATACCTGCATCTGTACAAGAAGTTCTGTTTTAATTCGCCGTGAAGCTTCACTCTCATTTCCTTCCCCTCGCTGGCCACATAACGAATCTATTTCATCAATGAAGAT
Organism: Paratinospora sagittata; assembly: GCA_035771175.1. Taxonomy (NCBI): domain Eukaryota; kingdom Viridiplantae; phylum Streptophyta; class Magnoliopsida; order Ranunculales; family Menispermaceae; genus Paratinospora; species Paratinospora sagittata. The sequence continues at coordinate 455,776 of CM069593.1, read as the reverse complement.
AATTGAAGGAGCACTTTCACGGGCCATCTGAAAAAGGTTAGAAACTAGCTTTTCACTTTCACCCATCCACTTTGAAACCAGATCTGATGAAGACACACTGCAAGAAACAGCATGAGATACTTTTAAAATTCATTTTACTATGTACATCTGCATGCCTAGATAGTGAAAGAAATCAATCAAATATATATATATACTCACACACACACACACACACACACACACACATATTTAAGAATACATACACTTGACCAAATAAGAGGCATAGCTTGCAAGCTCGGATGCACCAAATATTTTGTATTTGGTAAGTATCCCCATGTTCCACAAATAATCAAGAAACTAAAAAGACGAAGTCAATTCTAAAGGACAATCCAGATAACCCTAATATCATTTACTTAAGATGACTTTAAAACTTAAAGCACAATGAATGCACAGTTCTCATTTTTGCAAGGGCAGTAGATGCAAGTAAACCATAGCCATGCATTTGAACCACCATTACACAATTTCAGCAATTAATGAGAACAACCAAATTCAAAAAGACTATCCATAGACACCAGTTACATGTACTTAAGATGAGAGCTAAGCACAATGGTACACATATTTAAATAGATTTAAGAGTCTGACTTACCAGACATATTGCTTCGCACAAGAGACCGCAAACAGGATTATATGCTTAAGCTTTAAACAATTTTATTTATTTTTGTCATTTATTTTCCAGCTTCAAAATATCTTATTTGATAAGAAAATTATATTTCAGTGCCAGACAAAGTTTATTGATTAGAACATGAAACCAAAAAACAACAAATCATGGGCCTAAAACAAAATCTCTGAATTGAGAAATAAGTCAAAGCAGCTATTTTCTAACAATTCAAGTTAAAAAAAAGTGACAAAACATATATAATGATCAATAAAGTACCTGAAGAAGGTCGAGTCTGCTTCTGTTGCAACAGCCTTGGCTAGGTAAGACTTTCCAGTTCCAGGTGGACCATATAAGAGAAAAGCTCTCCATGGCTGCCTCTTGCCTAGAAGAAGCAAAAATCAAGTAAAATTGTCAAGTATGAGATGACACCAAGCATCACGTGATAACACATTCAAAACAAAACTAATATATAAGCGAGTGAAGAGGTTAATATTGAGAGTTTCTTTCATCATCGATTGATGATATCAGGTTCAATGTGGACAGAACTAAACTAGTCAGGGAGGTTCAGGAACACCCACGCAAAGGTTTGAGTGCCAATAATGTGGTATGCAACTGCTTGGACAAAATTGACCACAAAGGCTATAGCCTGTGCCAGTAAAGATGCCACAGAGCTCTTCTCTCTACTTCATCTTAATTATTTACTTCATGTCAAATAACTACACATAAATATTTATCCCATTTGATGTGATCCTGTAGCTCTAATTATTAAAAATAAAGTCGCAAATTTAGATATGTTCCATCAAGCAAGCAACTAGCAGTCTAGAACGTAGAACGTTATTACATCAAAGTACGAAGGTGGAAAAATTCAAGTAGGAATTCTTGAGGTTTTAACAAAGGGAATAGGAGCAGGAACATAGTAAACAATCAGACTCAACCAAATATTATCCAACAGACTCAACGAAGTACTTCCCAACATATATATAGATGTGGATCTTGAGACCACTCAAAGTTTTTGTTTTCTCATAGTACTAGATTAACTTCAATATCGTGTTTGAAACTTACTTTCACCCAATACTTACGTTTTCTCTTTTGGAAGCACAATTTGCAAAAAAGAAGGACCAAGAAATTGAAGTAAGAACTCAAAATATTGATACCAGTTTAGATAGTGAGAAAGCAAGGGAACCCCTTGACGCCTAAGTGTAAAGTGAGGCACACGTCCCAGTGAAGCAAGAAGCAATTAATAAATAATAGTAAATACATTTATTAGAACTATGCCTACATTTGAACTAAGGGATTGTTTCATAGTTGAAAAAATGAGGATTTAATGTAAAATTACCAAACAGATGCTATGTGTTTTTACACCAATAAGGGATCTCTTTTGTCCTCCTCCCCCTGCCTACATCTTTCTTTCTTTAGCTTTGTTTTTTAACACTATAAAGAAAATGAAGATGTAAATCCAAGAACAAGAAAACAAGAAGTTGAGGTACAACAATGGTAGAAAAGCAACTAACATGAGAAAAGAAGATTGAAAAGGCACAAAATAACTACTCTTCTTGAAACATGACAAAGCTCCACTCCAACGTAAAAGCTATGAAGGTGACCCACTTGACTCTTCATTATCATTTCTGGTTGTTATGTTCAATCCCATAAAAAGAATGTATTCCTACCTTAGTTCATCAAGGTATTAGAAAACTTAAATCATAACAATATTTTTCTCTTAGAAACTCCACCATTGAAATTTCAACTTTTATTACTTACAAATTAGTTATAAACAAGTACTTCATCCATTTCACACTGGTGAAGTGACAAATCAATAACTAGGAAAGAATTTAATTTTAAAAGCTCCAAAAAAATTTCCAAACAATATCATCATTGCATCATCTACATAGGTGATGGCAGAAAAAAGATTAAAATCTGAGTTAAGGAATCCAAGAAAAACAAAAACCATAAACCAAAGCTCGGACCGACTCAATGACTGTAACTAACCAGTAAAAAACTGTGGGAATTTGACGGGCAAGATGACCGCCTCTTGCAACGCCTGTTTGGCACTCTCAAGCCCAGCCACATCATTCCACTTCACATTCGGTTTCTCCCTTATTATAGCCGTGTTAAGCCCCGCCCTCAACTTTGCCTGCTCCGGATCCTCCCCATCCCCTCCGCCATCTCCATCCTTAGGCTTCGTCTTCGGTCTCGTTGCAATGGCAGAATCGCCATTCGCAGCTGGCCCACCCCCCCCATCATCAAGAACCGCGCGAATCTCCTCGGCCCGCTTCAGATATTCAGTGAATTTCTGAGTTATAGCTTCTTTAATCTTTGGATTCTTCTCATACTTCAAATGCGTTTTAAAATATTCTAAGGCGTTCATATATAGGGGAAATGCTTTACTGTAATTCCCGGCATTATCTTCCAGAACAGCCTGCTTTACGTACTCTATAGCCTGCTCCTTGAAATTGCTATACATCTTATAATTCCAACCAATTGCATAGACAGCAAAAACCCTTTTCCAAACCAATCACACACAAAATAACAAAAAAAAAAAACCAAATTTTCTCAACCAATCCCCTGCCTTTTCAGATCAAATTAAATTGCACATAACTAGGGTTTCTCGCTTAATTTCGTAAGATCAAGCCAACGGTAAGTTACACATAATCCCTAGATTTTGATACTCTATAAACTCCCGATGAAATTTATCACATAAACAAGAATCATCAACGAAACAGAAGAAACCAAAGAACTCAGACCTCGATCGCCCGTGATTTCTCCGGGGAGATTTACAGATCGATGGTTGATATCTTCCCGAAACCTTGCTTCTTCTTCTCGTTTTTTTTTTCCGATTTCTTGAGAAACCCTAATTTGGTGATCAGAAGAAGACGAGAATCTTAGATAAAGCAATAAACAAAATGTAAGAAATTAACAGCAACCAAAGATCCAAAAGAGCGAGTAATTCTTATTCGTCACTGGAAATCGATTTCGACAGCTCGTATTGGTTGATCAAAATGGGTCTCTCTGACTCTGACGATACCGTTGGATGGGTTGAACTCATGTTTTAAGATTGACTCTGATTTAGATCAGAGATTTGGGCCCAGTGAGTCAACGGTGTATGATGGAGATCAAGCGCCAAGCTGTCCCATTGATGCATTCATGCTTTAAATTGTCGCTTTCTAACAAGAGCAACTTCTACGTGCAGTTTAGGTGGGCCTGGCTGTGTGGTGTTCGTACTCCTGAGTGTTGGTTAGTTACCTAACCCAAGGCTCAAGGAACTATGATTTAAGGATTTTATCCATCAGACTTGATTAGTTTCTTAATTGGGCTAATTTATCTGGCCCTAAAATGGGCTTCAAAACTATTGAAGTGTAGTGACTGTGCCATGTAGTATTGGTGTTAGTTGCTTAACGACGGAGGTACCGGAAAGGAGTCAATAGTTATTATGTGCACGTGAGAATGAACACGTATGCACGTACTATTTCTCTCGTTCTGTGTTTGAAAAATATGAGTATAATCCAACTTGGTCAACCACCAACAGATGGTCGATGATATGTGTAAAAAGTAATTAAGAGATAAAAGTCTCAAGATCGAAATTTGTACTCACGTTAGTTGACCTCACTTAAAAAGAACAGTCCAATGTCTCTGTAGTGGTCAGACGCAGATTAATCTTGTCAGAAGAGTAGGAACCGTGTGGGAAATAAATAAAAAAATGAGTATAGATTTTTTCTTATTTTTTTTCAGTTTGAGTATAGATAATAAACCTTAATATTGACAAAATTATTTCATGAATGTTACTTGGGCTGCCCACGACATGGACAATTTTTTTTTTTTTTTTTTTTTGGGTCTATTTGATTTTATTCAGTTTATTTTTGAAAACTTAAAGTTTCTAAAATGGTCTTGTCAAAAAAAAAACAATTAAAGGAAAAAGACAAAAAGTTTCCAAACAGGGCTGGTGTTTAAGTTTAGCCCTTTTGGTCATCTTATTCTTACTAAAGAAAGATCTTGACTGTATCTCTACTTACCTTTAATGAAGGAGATGGCCCAAAATCAAGTCTAGCCCATTTTCTACACTGATTCCAACCCAAGGCCTAAACCAACAAAAAAAGAAAAATGTCCAACTTGGCCAATCTCTCTCTCTCTCTCTTATTTTCTATTTATTTTTTTTTAGAGACAAGCCAATCATTATTTGACTAGCTAAAATAATAATTTTTAAAAAATAAAATAAATTTAAGGAAAGAATTTAATATTTAATAATGAATGAATTTAAGATCATCTCAAACATTTTAATGCATATTTAAATTCCATTTTAAAAAAAATGTCATTGACAAACAACTATGGGCACCCTTTTTCCCAATCATAACCAACTGAGGTGAATATGTTTGTTTCTCATAAAAGTTAATTCAGAACACTATATACTATTAAATGAAAAAAGTACAATGTAATAAGATGATGAAATGGTTAAAGCTCGTATTTATGATATTTAAGGAGAACATGAGTTCGAGTCTTCTCAAGTGGAGTGGATGAGACTTTTGTCTAAAGAAAAAAATCTTTTACATCATGAATTACGTGTAAAAGTACTTGTTTACCCACTAAAGGGATGCTATTTTTTACTCTCTACTCTCATTAGAGCTTGCCTCTGGATATTAATAGATGCACGTAAGCTACACCAAATATACCCAAATTATCAAAAAAATGAATAAAATGAAAAATAATTTTTAAACTACCAAAAGTGTAGTGTGGTAAAGAACTAATTGAACAGTCGTGCATGCTCCAAGTTCAAATCTCGGTGACACGCATAAGCTGGCCCGACCATCTGAGTGGACACCACCTTGATAGTATGTGGAGTTTTTCTTATATATTTATATATATATATATTAAGATCAAAAATAGAAAATGGGTGGTTTCCTCGGAAGCTCCACTACCAAATGCCTTGACCTAATGGGAGAATATGCTAATTGGTTCCAAATCATCCTTGATTATTCAGTCAAAATAGGTATTCTTTGACATATTAAAAACAGGGAATTTAAGTAGGTATATACAACATGTGTTACACACGTGTGTTGTATTATTATAAGTACTTTAACATAAACAAAATTCTTAATCATACTTTTCAAGGGTTTACTTTTTCCTCAGGAGATCAATTATTGTATGAGTGTATTCTTTTTCTTCAGGGGACCAATGTGTATATGAATAAGAAATATGAAAGATAAGTCCTTATTGATGACATAAGTATAAATGCATATGAAATAATATTTAAAAGATTTTTACTGTCACGTTCGGAATGCACTGTAGCACATTCTACCCAAATGCGGGCGCACTCCCACCGCAGCTGGAGCGAACGCCAGCCATTATAGATCCATAATATTATCATATCCCAGTACATAGCACACCGCAGCATCTAGTACCCCCGAGATCATTTGTCTACACTATTCACTCATAAATAGTACAAGACCTCCCCCAGATTCGAACTGAACCATGGTTCAGTGGCTACTTAGATTGCGAAATCAAACCTTATGAGGTTGTGAGTTCGAATCTGGAGAGACCCTGTACTATTCATGAGTGAATAGTATGGACAAATGATCCCGGGGTACTAGACGATGCGGTGTGCTGTGTACTGAGATGTGACAATATTATGGATCCATAATGGCTGGCGTTCGCTCCCGCTGCGATAGGAGTGCGCCCGCATCTGAGTAGAATATGCTGCGGTGCATTCCAAGCGTGACATTTACTTTTGTCCAAAGTAGTTGGGATGATATCACCATTTTAATTATCTCATTATATATAAAAGTACGGGTTAAGCTACCAATACCACAATTATATAATGTGAATAAGTTATAAATATATATATAAGATTTTCCTTTATTTTTTATAGATTCATAATCAATTAATATTATTTAATCTCACGAGCGTATACTCTGATCAATAATGTTGATATATCATTCTTTTTCAATCTATTATTATATATTTGCTTGAATTAAAATAATTTTTTAAGCCATGGCTATCATTAATACTAATAAGTACTCCTTGATTTTTATTGTCACTAGTAGGAAAGATAATATTAAAAATGAAAAAATGGCACAAATTTTTACATAAAGACAACTCTAATAATATGAAAAAACAAAATGATTTGGCCCAACCAAGCAGCAAGGTAGTAATCACCACGTGCGAGCATGTGCCAACCCCACCACCTAACCACCTAACCTTGTTTCTAAGACGTTAAGATGATACCTAGAACGAGAAAGTTGACAAGTGCCAAGCTGTATTTCTAGGTGGAGAGGATATATAAAGCATTGTAATCACCTTCACAAAACCTTACCAAACCAACAAAAAAAAATAAAAATAAAAAATAAAGTTCCGTATCAAACTTATAACACAAATTGAATTTCAATTATAAGTGGAAACCTTCCATTATGATCTGATTAAAACATCAAACTTATATCATAAGTAAGAAAAATAAATAAATAATTCTCTACTTTACAAATTCAAATTATCTTTTTGAAGACATATTACATCAATTATAAGTATATACCAACATTTTGTTAGTTCGGATGATTTGACATTCATTTTTATTAAGTGAGAGCATAAATTCAAAATCTTTATTTTATATGTAGCTATCATTTATTAAAAGATCTTTACACTTTTGTGGTCTAACCCGAGTTGAATCTAAGTGAATTAATCTTATCATAAAATAGAGAAAGACACGCCTAAAAGCTGCACCGCAATAAAATCAAAAAAAAAAAAAAGTATGTATCTACGAAAAAGATTTGTGAGTTCATGGGTAGTCTCTTTCAACATCAGTATATTCAAAAAAGATTTTATACTTACGTAATAAAAAACAACTCAACAAACCAAACCCAAAAAGGTTGACTAAGGCACGTGTCGGTTCCTTATTGGAGTAGGAAATAGCCCCCTTTCTGCTGCGCTTTCTCCTAAGCCAGCCGCATATAAGAAGTAAAAAGCGAGTCGTCTTTGATATCAGAAGAAGATACATAGCTCTGTTTATCGCAACTGGCAAAAGTTATATCTCTCATTCTTTCTCTGTTTTGTTTTAGTATATTCGTCGTTACCGTTTCTTCGATTTTGTTCTGGTGCTGGTGAGATGGCGATAAGTAATGTTGATGGTGTGGGAGAAGAGGGGAAATCGTGGTCTTTTTCGACTAAGCCAGAAAAGATTATCATTGATACCGATCCTGGAATCGGTAATTAAATCTTCTTCCTTAAATTTTTTTTTTAAAAAAAAAAAAATTTAATTGTATTTTAATGAAAAGAAAGATTGGTGCAAATGTAATTCTTCGTGAATTGCTTCGCATTATTATATTTAATGACTGATGTTGCTGTAGCCATAGCAGTAGAGATTTTGAGGTACTTTTTTGGAGTAATGGATCGATTAGAATTCTCTATTTTGATTTTTAGGTTGGGGTGGAAAAAAGGGTTTAGATATTTTTCTTTTTAATTTTTTATGTTTCCAATTGAGGGGTAAAATCAGGATTTTTTTATTTTTATTTTGGGTTCAATGTTGTTAGTAATTTGTTACTTTCGACGGTGATTTTCCGGTTTGTGTGGTGTGATGGGCAATGCAATTGAGATCAGTTGCTGCAACTGTGTGACATACTTTGTTCTTCTATATTTTTTTAGATTAAAAAAGAAAAGGGAAAATTGTAATCTGCAGAAAGGATGGATTTTTGTTAAATATGGATGATCAAGGGATCTACATAAGCTATTAATAGTTCGGATGATAACTGATGGGCATGCTTTTAAATTAGTATGTTTTTCCTGTAAATTGATTCAAGAAATCTCAACTCAACTCAACCAAGCGTTTTCCAAACTACATAGGGTTGACTGTATGAATCTGCTTCCTCCACTCTGCTTTACTAAGGGCTAAGTCGACATTTAAATTACAAGTAGTATATAGATTCATGTCATAGTTGACTTGACAAAGTTTTACACTCGCAGTCAACTACCTAACACGACCCTCCTCCTTTATCCCGGCTTGAGATCGACTATGTTTAAAGATATGTATATACATTCTAGAAACTATTTATAGTGAAAAGAAAATCCAAATAGGGCGTTTTAAGTTTCTGCTTTCATTGGTATGGTAGTAGTTATTTTGGCTTTCAAGGTCCCTCTGTTTGTTATAAGCAGGTTTTTTTTTCCTTGAATTAACTGATGTTTTTTTGGTTTTGCGCGTGTTATTCCCCAAAGTTTTGTTAATTAACATTCTTCATATGTTGAGAGATGTTTTTTTTTTTTTAAGAAATAAAAAAGAAGTTAATTTTAGAATTGTGTAATTAATTGTTTATACATCTTTGTATATGCATGCTAATGTATGGGGGTACATGTTTTTAATTAAGCTACGGAACTTTTTCATTGGAGCAAATCTAATATATTCCTTGAAGCATTATTCCTTCTAAACATGCATGATTACTCACAGATTTATGTTCTTATAAATTTCTTATTTCGTAGATATATTTTGCTAAGACTTTGAGCTCTCTGTTTGCAGATGACAGCATGGCTATATTTATGGCATTTCAAACACCTGAGCTTGAGGTTTTAGGCTTGACGACAATATTTGGTAATGTTTCTACCAAAGATGCCACCCTCAATGCTTTGATTCTGGTACATATGCATTCCTCATTCTTTTCTTTCATACTGCAATTTACGTAGCTTAAGTAGTTATTTAGGTTACTCTTTTTTAATGTTTTAGTACAAATTCATCATCTGTTACTATTTTCCAATTTGTAAAAGGATAGTGTGAGATTGCGGAGCGGCCTGATGTACTAGTGGCAGAGGGGAGCCATGAGCCTCTAAAGGTAACGCCTAAAGCTTGTTAATATTTCATTCTTGTGCTTGTACCTGAGATTATTCTTTATCAAATCTGACTGGAATTCAGTAATATTTTCAATGAAAAGATGCATGTCCCATCTCATCCCTGTGAATGTTAGTGTGTTTTGAGTGTCAGCATGCTGGTTTTATCTAGAGCTTTTGAAGTATTTCTCAAAGAGATGTTCGCCAATGCTAGCTTTCCCTACTAACATTTCATTATGCTTCATGAATTCACTTGTCACATATGGTTTTGATGATTAGCTATTTTTTGTATATGACATGAATTGGTAATGGTACTACCATCTTGTTGATATAATTGTAAAGATCAAAAGTAAGAGTTACCTTTTTAATTGTTTTTTGTGTAGTAAATTTTAGGAATTGGCAACATAAAGCCTAAACACTAAATCCATTGCCAACTATTTGCTAATAGACGAATCTTATTCTGTTTTTTTTTGCTTTCTCTAACTCTATCTTTAATTTATTTTGGAACATTGCATGAATCGTCCAATCCTTACATTTGTTAATACTTCATTCTTGTTGACACCAGTCATATATGATACATGATTACCTTTCATTTGCATCGATATGCATTTGTACTCCCACGTGATTAAGCTGGCCTAGTTACGTGCTTCATGGTGGTTTTATTTGCCAGATTCCTGTTAAATCTCTGTTTTGAATTAATTTGCATTTATGGAACAGGGGGTTGAGCCTCGTGTTGCTGACTTTGTGCATGGTTCCAATGGGTTGGGGAACTTACCGTTACCTCCTCCAAAGGGAAGTAAAATTGAGAAGAACGCTGCAGAATTTTTAGTTGAAACGGTTTCACAATTTCCTGGTGAAGTCTCTATACTTGCACTTGGACCACTGACAAATTTGGCTTTGGTAAATATAATCTCTCTCAATTTCATTTTTCCTGATTTGGTGATTGAAGTTGCCACCAAGGTTACGAATGTGTGTCTTTTCTGGATCAGGCAATCAAAAGTGATTCATCTTTTGCAAGCAATGTTAAGAGGATTGTCATACTTGGTGGTGCTTTCTTTGCATTGGGAAATGTCAATCCTGCTGCTGAAGCAAATGTAAATACTGATTTTACTACTTCCATGTTTTATCATCTCATTTATGCAAGAGAATAGGGGTTCTTTCTTTCATTCTTTGTCAATGCCACTATCTTAGCCTTCCTTTTGTTTTTAAGACTTCGAAAGCATATCAAGTACCAATAATTCATAATTTGGAAAAAGTCCTGTCGTATTAATACTTCTTTGCACGGTTCATGTTTTACTGAACTCTCATATTGCCTAGGAGGAAAAATTTGGGAATGCATTCCATTTTGTTGCTACTAATGAGATCAAGGAATTGGATACCCAATAGACACTTGCACTTGAGTCATTTAAGATAACTTTGGAGGACTATTAGGTTTCGCGTTGATTGTTTAAATAAAGGCTAAGTGACTCAACGAACTTATGGTTAATTAAGATATGTTTTGATGATTATTGTGTTGCTTTGAACTTGTAGATATATGGAGACCCAGAGGCAGCAGATGTGGTGTTTACTAGTGGAGCAAATATAGTCGTTGTTGGCATAAACATCACCACCCAAGTGAAATTAACAGGTTTAACTCTAGATTTTTCTTCGTATAATCTATTCTCAGTTTTTATTTTTATAATCAGTTCCCGTCTTTCTTTGTTAAGCTGCATGACATTGTCTCTACACTTACAAGTACTTTCTTTCGTTTCAGATGAAGACCTTGCCGAGTTAAGAGAGTCAAAAGGAAGGCATGCTCCTTTATTGAGTGACATGTGCAAGTTCTACAGAGACTGGCATGTGAGGTCTGATGGTGTCTATGGTAAAGCCTACCTGTTTATTATCAAAAGTATTTAGTGTCCTTTTGTTACATTCCTTTTCAAGTTGTTCTTGTGATGATATGTTCACTAGAATTACTCACTTTAGTTGCCTATTTCAGGGATTTTCCTCCATGACCCTGTCAGTTTTGTGGCTCTAGTCCAGCCGGATCTCTTTACATACAAGAAAGGAGTTGTAAGAGTCGAGACGCAAGGTATCTGCGTTGGACATACACTTCTTGACCAAGGACTAAAAAAGTATGTTTTCTTAATTCCATCACAAGTTGTTCCTTTGAGATAAAAAGCTAGTTTTATGCTCTTATTAATTTCATCAAAATGTCTTTTGGTGCAGATGGAATTCAAACAATCCTTGGTCAGACTATTCTCCTGTTTTGGTTGCTTGGACAGTTGATGTGGAAAAAGTTGTTGCATATATTAAGAAGCTGCTAATGAAGCCATGAAAGCTCAACAAGGCTCAAGGATGTGTCTTGGAAAGAGGAATGATGGGAAGTTAAGGTTTTATTTCCGACTACTTTCTCATTCCTGATATTGTTAGAATGTAAAAGGGATCATATAGAGACATTGAATTTATTTTCCATGGATCTCATGAATTTATTGTGTACACACATCAATTTAATGATAATGAGCTAGTCAGAACTTAACAACCTTTCCTTTTGCTTCATTGATTCCAATTTTACTTATTTCAAAAATGTATCATATAAAGATGGGATAAAAGAAAAACCCGAATAATACAATAAGTTGACCATGGGCCTATGGCACATCCATTTTCTTGAGATCACCAGTATTCCCCACAAGAACAAGACCCTTCCTTAAAGTGATGGAAGCGATTTGAATCCCTCACGACAATTTCTCTCCGTTCTATACCTGAAATTAACTTAATAACTGTATGACAGTCACCACAAACCCTAATATTCTTCATAATCTGAAGAGGAGTCCCAGGATGTGTAGATATTAGTCCAAAAGCAATAGCTAGCCTCTCACTATGTTGAGAAAGTATAGCCTCCTTGTGCTCATCTTCTACATCATGAAGCACAAAATTTTTGTCTGGGCAATACCCGGCATCTTTCAATCGGATTCTCAGGTCCTCGAGTTTCGCATATATCCTCTCTGACATTGGATGTGATCGATCAGCCGCCCTGAAAGAATAGGTTTTGTTTTTAACCTCAATCCAGCTATATCCAACTTCTTTTTTTACTTTCCTCTCATCCATCAACTTCCTCACCTTAGCTTTCTCTTCCCATTTCCCTGCTGCTGAATATATATTTGATAGCAACACATAAGCTGCAGAATCGTGTGGCTCTAGTGAAATTAGGTTTTCTCCTGCAAGCTTCCCTAGCTCTACATTTAGGTGAACCCGACAAGCACCCAACAGAGTTCTCCATACAGTTGCACCTGCCGGAAACGGCATCCCTCTTATTAGTTCCATAGCTTCATCAAGTCTCCCAGCCCGGCTATAAAGATCCACCATGCACGCATAGTGCTCCATCGTTGGATCAATATGATGATCTTTGACCATTGAATCAAAGTATCTTCGACCTTCGTCAACTAGCCCTGCATGTGTACAAGCAGTTATGACTCCGATGAAGGTAATACCATCCATGTCAATCCCCTGGCTTTGCAATTTGTTGAAGATCTCAAGAGCCTTCCTGCCATAACCGTGCTGGGAATAGCCAGAAATCATTGAATTCCATGACACCAAGTCTCTCTCAGTTTGTCTCTTAAAAACCTTATGAGCTCTTTCTACATTACCTCTCTTTGCGTACATTGTAACGAGAGCACTGCTTACACAAAGAGCATTATTGAATCCACACTTAATGGAGCTCCCATGGCATTGTTTCCCCTGCTCTGTAGATGCCATAGGGCCTGCGGATGCATTTATGATGCTAGAGAAAGTAAACTCATTTGGTTTAAACCCCAAATTGAGCATCTCTTTAAAAAGCTTAACAGCTTCTTCAGGGTCTCCTGTTTGGGCATATCCTGCTAGCATTGCAGACCATGCCACAATATCTTTTTCATCAATAAGTCTGAAGACACTTCCTGCTTCATTTGTGTTTCCTACCTTAATATAGGCATCTAGCAGTGATGTGCCCACTGAAGCAGAGTTCTCATAACCAGTTTTGATGACTTGGGCATGGATTTGTGAGGGTGAAATTGTAGAAAAAGCTGTAAGTATGGTAGAATAAGTGAAGTGGTTTGGCCTAACGCCTTCCCTTCTCATTTGACAAAAGAGATTAGACGCTTGCTCGATCCTGCCATTCTGCAAGTGCCCACTAATCATGGCCGTCCATGAAACCACATTTTGATGTCCATTCATTGTAGAAAACAAGGTGAAGGCATCATCCATCTCACCACACTTACCATAAGCTACCATAAGTGCCGTTCTAATATTGAGATCAGACTCGAAGAATCCACTCTTTAAAACTTGGCTATGCAACTGTCTTGCAAAACCCAATTCCTTAAGATTAACACACACCTTAATGACAGTAGTAAAGAGCAATTGTGTCAGCTTCATACCAGCAAGTCTCATCTGATGAAACAATTCCAGTGCCTCTGCATCAAATCCATTCAGTACTAATCCAGCAATCATGCCATTCCAAGTAACAGCATCCCTATTCTCCGTACCCTCAAATACCATTCTAGAATCTCTAACTAAACCTGACTTGGCATACATATTAATTAAAGAATTCCCCACAAATGTATTTGACTCAAAACCAAGTTTTATTACCTGCCCATGAGCTTGAATACCCTTCTCCACTGCACCATTTGCTGCTGAAGCTGCAAGAACACTAGCAAAAGTAAATGGATTAGGCTTAATTCCCTCCGCTTGCATTCTATAAAACATCTCCAATGAATGATCAGCCATGCCATTTTGGGTACAACCTGCGAGCAACGAAGTCCAAGACACCACATTTCTCTCAGGCATCTCATCAAAAACTCTCATTCCATCTTCAACACTACCAGTTTTCATGTACATATCAACCAGAGATGTTCCTACACTAACATCTATCTCATGCCTGGTCTTGATACAGTAAGAATGTATCAATTCACCAAAAGCTTGATCCAACAAGCTGCCACAGATCTTTAGAACAGAGGAAAGAGATGACCCATCAGTGGGTGCACCGGAACGGTGATTCTCTACAAAGAGCTTTAGAGCTTCTTGATTGAAATCGCTTCTTTTGGAATATTCAAAGGCTAACTTGTTCCAATGAGAAATGTCTCTTTGGGGACTTTTGTCGAACAATTGGTGCGCAAGTGAAGTGCCACTTAGTTCAACCTCGTTACTAAGTGTGTCTTTATTGAGAGCAGTGGCTTGGGAGCTGTAGAAGCGTGTGTTGTGGAGCCAGCAATGGAGGGCTTCAAGGGTTTTCACAGATTCGTGAAATTGAGATTCTTTTAGCTTTGAAACGGGTCTCAAAAGCATGTTGGATTGCTTGGTTTTCTTGGCTGTGTTATAAAGCTGAGTAAATTCTATTAAGTACTGCTTCTTGGGTGAACGATGATATGCGCATGGTGAAGTTAGGCAGCAGAGTCTCATATTCTGAAGGATCTTTTTGAAATTTTAATTTGTGCCATTATTGGTGTAATTTAAAAAATGAATTAGATGACTTTTGCAAAATATTTAAATATTAGTTATACTTTTTTTTTTTTTACACTATCTATTTTCATCTTTCCATGTAAATATAAGAATAAAGTTATTTCATATAGTTAATAAATAAAAATAAATAAAGGTATGTAAATATAAAAGGGTGGAAGTTGTAAAAATAAAATATGAAATATTTTTAAGAATATGCAAACATACAGGCATATTAAGAATGGAGATTTTCTGAAATTATCAAACAATAATAACATAAACCTTGGCTGAACTATTTACACTCACCTACATTAATTTACCTTTTCTTTTCTTTTTTTCTCTTTTTTTTTTTTTTTTAAGCTCTATATGGTGTCAAATTTTACAAGGCTCTTTGTTTTGTTTTAAACCACTCCAAAAAAAAATAAAAATAAAAATAAAATTCAATGCTTCAAAAAAATAAAAAATAAAAACGAGAGAGAGAGAGAGGGAGAGAATTTTCCTCTGAACTATTGTAACAGTTGAAGATGTGAGCAACTAGCACAAGAAAGCAAGGGTTGCATTACAATCTACACAACTCAGTTGATTAAATACTGTTGCTATCATACAAGAAAGATGCCCTGAAATTGGTGAAGAGCTCTGTAAAACTAGGGTTATAACAGATTAAAGAACAAAAGGCAACGTAAAATCATGTCTCGAAACGAGTGCAACAAGATGGCCAAGCTTTCAATTAGACTCCGTCAAAAGCAAATTTTCAGCTGTAGACATCGACGAAGAACTGAACTAATAGAAGGGTAATAATACATACTGCTAGGCTTTTCACGATCCAGTGTTTGCCGTTGCCATTGTCGCTGCCACAGGTGAAGGAGCACCATTGACTTGATCAGTCGCAGGCGGGGTAGGCTCCAGTGAATCTGGCACTGATGATGGGATGGGAGGAATGTCTTGGTCTTTTGCAGGCAAAGTTAAATCCAATTGATCCTTTGCTGGACAAATGGTACTAACTTGATCTGTGTTAGTCTCATTATTTGCATATTCTGAGAGGAGATTGATGAACTCATTCAGCAATCTTTGGACTTTCCTATTTGATGCAATGGATGGAAGAATATCTTCCCTTAGAAGTTTATGTTTTTTCATTCCCTGCACATGAAATTGTTGATACTTCAGTGAATTTTACTAAAGCTTGGATGATTTTTCTGAAAGTGAATATTTTCTCAAAAGAACGAGATGAGTTTTATTTGGGTAATGTAGAAAGCGGTATATATGCAAGTGTGAAATCACTTACAAGCACAAATGGATCCCATGCTTGGTTCTTAGGATCTGAAGGCGTTGACTCGGCCATCCCTGTAGGAGGCCCAAGGAAGCCCTCACAGACTTCTCGTAACCGGGATTCATCTGCTTCTCTGCAAGAACAAAATAGAACAGCCATTGATCGAGTTACTATACCCGAAGAACTTTAATATTCCAAAGAATTAGCAAAAATTATAGAACTGCCAAGAAATTGGACATGCTATTGCCAATTCCAGACATGCCGACCCCCAACCCAGAAGAAGAAGCCTCATAGCACTAAAGTAAGAGCAAAAGCTGACTAACCTTGCAAGAAATCGTACATAGGACAGGAGGTATTGGCGATATTCATTAGGGGACTTCAATGCCAATGAAGATGAAAGCTGTGCCTCCAAATGAGCACGGGTCTGCACTTGGTCATCGGTCAATCTGTGAGTCAAAACAAATTCAAGTAGGTCAGCTACCAAGGTTTAGAACAGCTATTTGATACCAGCAAGAAGGGATTCAAAAAAAAAAAAAGGCCAATTAAATTTCAAGATATATACCGGCTCCAACCCGGCTTTCTAGCCAAGAACTTGCCAATGTCAACTTGCAAACCCGCCAATTCACCATTTTGATATGAGCCCAAACTCCAGGAGCTTGCAACATTAGATGCAGGGAAGCAATCGTCTGCAATTCTCAGCCAACACTTCAAACTCATATCAAAAAGGAATGCATGTCGGGTGGCTAAAATGACAAGTGGCGAACCCGACTTTGAGAACCTTGCGGCTATAACTTTAATTGTGCCTGGAAATAGAGCAAACATAAAGAACGTCAACTTCAAATATCAAGGCTCGGGCAGTTTAGAGTTGGAGAAGAAAAAAGAAATCGCATGATCTAACAATTGAATGAAACACCTATTAGAAATGAAAAGACCAGATCATTTATTAAGTTGTAGTTTGCATCTACCTGCATCTTTGGCTGATGAATGGCGTCCAGGTGTAATGAGAGGAGTGAGTGAGTCCTGCAGGAGACAGGTCTGGTTGAATAGATCCCACACATATATTGATCCCTTCATTGTCACAAGCAACAACTTCCAGCACTCATCACAGTCCATAAATATTGCTGCCGACCCCATCATTATGGTTGGCATCGCTCGTCTTCCACACTTTGTGTAAACCTTCCCAAGTACAAAGGACAAAAAAAAAAGAAAAAAAGAAAAAGAAAAAGAAAGAATAAGTACTTTTTCATCCCTCCACCCCTAAATTTTGGAGATTATAAGGTAGTCTACACTGTCTCGGTGAAAACAATGTCACTTAGTTACAAAGGATGTCTTCTTTGAAATTTTCATGTATCAGGAATTCCCTTTCTCCCCCTATAACAGTGTTTTCTTTAAGAGAGAGAAAATCTAATGACAAAAGTACTTTGATTGTCAGGTCCAAGTTGTACTAACAAATGAAATGGAAGATAAGAATTGAGAGAAATAAAAAAAATAATTCTGACTAGTGTTGTTTTGATCACGATATAGTACTTGAGACTTTCCCTTAACCAACATTAGCTATGTTTTTATAGAATTTATTCATGAAATTGCCGACCTCATGTAGTTGAGAAAAGGCTTAGTTGAGTTGAGTAGAGTTGAGTATTGTCTCATGATATTAGATGGTTCCTATCTAAAGAAAATGAAACATTCTAGCCCTATACCCTATATTTTAAATTTAGGTTTAAGATGCTCAAAGTTTTCAAAATAGCCATAATAAGAGCTCACATTTTTGGCCTACAAAACAGGCCATGAAATAAAGCTATTTTAGAGACAAATGTTTCTTTTCTCTCTATTTTTTCCCCCTTTTTTCATTTCTATAAGTAGGCCTGATTAAATCAACTAAAAAAATGGGATTTCTTCAATCAAGATGGAGGATCTAACTAGAGGTACCATAAGTAGTACTTTGTGATTATGAGATCTAAATGACCATCCCATCCCTGTTTTATTTGTTTCTTGATGCTAGTATTCACTGATGAAGCAGAGATTAATTAAGTTATAGGTTCTACATTGAATGATGAGAGTGAGACTATATATATGTCAAGTTGATGGATAAGAGCTCAATTATTACCTGTAGGCAGCCATCTTCACATCCAACAGCCCAGAAATTGGCATTTCCAGCCAATACAGTTGCCTTTCCAGAAATTCTATCAGACCATAGAGTTGCAGCCCCTCTTGTGCAAGTAACCTCGGTTTCTCTTGCCCTAAGAGTATTGCTCATTCCTACCACATCATTCACAGACCATTCTACAGGGTGAGCTTCCAAGCAAACCGGCATGCTATCTTCAACTTCCTTCATATCAAATACTCTGATCAAAAGACCAGAATTGCAAGCAGCCAGACCATCCGACGGCTTCATGAGCCCTGAATGTTCTACATTTATCCTTCCATCCGTACTTGCAGAGACAGGAACCTTCTCAATGACCAGAGTCTCACTAATAGCCGCTCTTGCTGTAACCCCTGATCGGCCCTTTTCTCCACAATTACTGCACTTTCCCCCAAGGCAATTTACTTCAGAGTTTGCACCAAAAGGTCTCTTTAGAACTTCCTTGATGCCACCACCCGCAGGAACCACCTTGTTGTAATCCTTTTGGAGTTCTGAGGCATGATTCGAGAAGTCGAGTGCTTGACCAGAGACCCCTCCAGAGATACTTTCTTGATGAATTGGCACTCCAACCGCTTCAGGAATAATCCTCTTTCTCCCATCAGGCCGCCTATACTCTCTTTGCTTCACAGGACTGGAAATCCGAGTAGAAGCTATTGCCTTATTTAATCCATCACCAGTGGTTCCATCGTTCTTCTTCCCATCTTCAACTTGGGATTCAGGAACCTTTACAATTGACTGACACTGATTAGGGACCCCCGATTCCCCAGAAGGCTTTACGGGTGTCTGGTTCTGTTGGGCACCAGAAGAGACTTTTTTGTTACTAGACTGCTTTACTGATGCTGCCTCTAGCAATAACTGTGCTGGGCTTTCAGCTAAATTTGCTTGTCTTCCTCTAACATCACCATAACGGCTTTTCTTCAATTCATCCAATTCTGTATCAGTTAGCCTGTGGCCAAGTTCTTTTACCTCAAAATGGAAAGTTGCCACGGTCCCATCCAAGGAGCAGGCAAAAAGAGAGTAACCATCAGGACTCCTGTAACAGAAAATTGGATAAAAACATTACAAAAACTATAGATCACATATAGGTATTAAATGCCAAAATATGTGATGGTGAAAGAATAAACAATAAGTTTTGGTATACCAAGATAGATCGACGACACTTTGAGTAAAGAAATGTTTAGCCACAAAGAGAGGACGAGCACTAGCAGTTGTCCATACAGTAATTGTTCGGTCTTGACTTCCAATTGCAATCACATTGTATGGCAACGACTCTTTAGCTGCAGTCTTGGAAGACCCGTTAGACCATCCTACAGTTGCAGCTTTTACATCCTGACCATTGGAGAAATTCCTTCTGAACATTGAATGGTTAAACTTAACTACAATAACAGGTGCATTGTGACCTAAGAAGTCAAAAGTTGCAGACCATTCCCCTCTTTCCAGCACAGGAGCGGAATGCCTAGGTTTCTGAAAACCATGTGTTGTGGTGATAAAATGCCCACAAGGTGACCATCCAAGCCGCCTGAAAAAGGTTGACCCAAGCTGCAAAAACCACTTTTTTATTAGAAATAAGGTGAAAGAATTGAAAGAAAGAAGTTCATTTCATGAAGGTGTACAACATACAGATTTTGTCCAGTGACCCTCTGTCCTGTGCACAAGACTCCAATCACTTGTTCGCCAGATAATGACTGTCTTATCATCTGATTGGCTCGCTATGAAGGATCCAATGGGATCCCATGTTACCCCTTTTACCAGACTAGTATGACCCCTAAGAACAGCAGTACAAATTCCATTACTCATGTTCCAAATATGAACAGTGTTGTCCAAACTCCCACTAGCCAATATTGAATCATCTGGAGACCAATTAAGATCCACCTACTTCAAGCATGGAAAAAAAAAAAAAAATTGATTAGAAGCTAATGGAAATGGTGGTGGATCACTGGAAAATGAATAAGAATTTTCAGTATGAGCAGTTGGATTACCACATCAGCGGTGTGTCCCCTCAAAGTCATTGTGACTTTCCAATTCTCAACATCAGGGGGCTCTCCACTACCAAATTCCGTGGTGCCCGACCCAGGTTTCCTCTCGTGAATCAGAATAACCTGATCATCAGACCCAGATGCAAGATACCGACCATGCTTAGCCCATCGAACACAGTTAACCGAGCCAAAATGGTCACGGAGGGTTGCCAGCACTCTCTGGGTTGACTGGTCATTTTCTGATTCCCTTGCTACACATTTCATGTTCCATATTCGTACCTGCACACAATAAAAAACTCTCTACATAAAGACATCATCTAACAATATAATAACAAATGTGTAAGTAGAACCTGAAGTCACCGTTTAAATTTTTGAAAATGGTAGTGTGATTACAACTGATGGGAAAAAGCTCAGTTGAGTCAAGTTTGGTGTAGCGTGATTACAATTACATTGCACGAACTAATTTGAACAAGAATTATAAGCTACATTCACCATACCCCACATTACCCCAATTAGATTACCTGCATCATCATGAAGCCACTTGTTGATTTATTTCCTACATAACCCCCCAATACTAGAAAATCTACTCCAATTTCAAATACATGCCACCATGACCTCGTTATCCCTGAAGAAGGCCCTATAAACTCCATTTTACCAACCCGAAAAGCGAGATTAAATAGCAGCTCCTTCAAGAGAATTTCATCTAGTATTCATGGAAGATTGGAAGTACTTCCTAGGTCTTCTCCCAACTAGAAGTTTCAAGCTGTAAACACAGTGCATAAAACTGATCTCTTGTCTCTAAATGCCATAACAAGCTCGAAATTGTAAAATAATTAGCTCATTAAAAAACAATAATAATAATAATAAAGCTCCAACAAATACACCCTAACATCTGAGAATTGTTCCAGAAAACACAGTAGCTAACAATTTTTTTTTTCTATAAAAAAAAAAAAAGAAATCAAAAACTAAAAAAAAAAGAACCCATGAAGAGAGATTAATTTTTAATGAACTATAAAATTAAATTGAGAAGAACCCAATTTAATTAAAGTAAAAATAAACAGACCCATATGAGAAAAAACGTACCTTGTGATCTCCACCACCAGTTGCAAACCTAAGCCCACCAGGCTGAATGTCGATTGAAAAAATCTGCATTCCTTCATGTCGAACCCAATTGGGTTTCTCAGCAATCATTCCTCCTTCTTCTTCTGTTCGCTAAAGTTCCACGAAATTCCTATCTCCCACGCTTTTCAGCATAATATAATTCAAAAGGCCTGCAAATTTGTGAAACTAAAGCCCTAGCTACACTGATTAAAAAAGGGTAAAAACAGGAAAAGAGAAAGAAAAATAAATTTAAACCTTGTTTTTGGATTTGAACAACCAAAACCCTAGAAAGTAAAATCCCGGCTCTTCTGTTTTCTTTTCTTTTTTGTTTCAAATTTGAATCCTTTTTGTCTTCGGATGCTAATTCTACTGCAAAGAAAAGGGCAAAATAAAAATAAAAAGATGAAGAAATAGAAAATACGGATTAAAAAACAAGAGTGAACGAGAGAAGCCTTACTGTGATTTGATGGATGGCTTAAATTTCAATAGAGACTAGAGGAATAATCTTGTATTCTTTTTAATTGCTACCAAATGTTTCCTTTTAACTTATATAATATAAAGTTTATATATAATTAATCCTATAATACAAAGAGAATATCTAAACATGTGAATTTATATATGTGTGTGTGAATAGTAAAAATTACAAACAACTTAGAGCCGAGCATAAGCAATGCTTAGCCCAAAATAAGTGCTAAACCTACACATCAAAACTCAAACCTAAATTTACACATTACTGCCGTATGGGCAAACTGAACCACATGTGGAGCCTACCTTATACATTAGAAATTACAAACACGCTGCCCAATTCCTTCATTATTGCATTATCTAGTAGTCATTTACAAAAAGGAAAGCTATACCCCAAGAACATGCAAGCAGTCTAATTTCCTCTCACAATCTAGATTCCATCATTTATAAATTTTGAAATATTCTTTGATTTCTTTCATTCCAAAGAGACCATAGTGTTTCAAGTAACGCCAACCATCCAACTTCTTTCTCAACATCCTTAGCTTTCTTTAATCTTTTTATTCTTAGGACAAAACAATAGAGTTATATTTAAACTAATTTTTCTTATTTAAATTCAGTTATTTCTTATTCTACTTTTACAATTTTTATCCTATTATTATTTTCACTCTTATCTTTTAATTATCTATATCTATATTTTCTATCTATACTATATATCTATATCTATTCGATACTAAATATCTATATCTATACTACTTATTTTTCTAAAATTTTACTAAAATTTAATTCTATAATCTTCCTTCATTATTTTTCTAAAATTTTATTTTTTAATCCAAGTGGCGTCCCTACACTAACTTGCACACCAACTATTCTACTTAAAACGAATACCACAAGAATGGGCATGTTCAGCTTTGTACTCCTTAATTATAACATTTTACCTCATTTATTTCTATTTAAATAAATAGATCAATTTTCACCTTTCTTATTTAAATAAAGTTATAATAATTTCTCAACAAACTAGCAAAAAGTCATAAAACTTAAAATCTTATTTATAAATAATAGAAATCACCTGCACCCTAATTGCACACATTCTAAGTCATATATAATACAAGAAGCCAGGCAAACACCAATATATATATAATATTTTATGTACAGTAGTTGTCAACACTATTTTCTAACGTTGGCACCCAGCTCATTTGGATATTTTGAGAATGATATTACACAGTATTAAATCTGTAAAGAAACTGTACACAAGACTCGGAAACTTCTCTACATAACAGTTTCATTGTTATATTCTTGAATGAATGTATGAATGAAATAGATCTTATATATATATATATTACAAGCCAGAGCTTCTGCACACAAAACAACTTAATTAACACGTGTAATCGTAACCTATTGCCTAACATGTAGGATCCCGACATACACGTCCATTCTTAAGATATTTAAGAGAAGTTAAGTGTCAGCGTTGAAAATGACGTTAGCACTCAATATATTTTTAGCATTAGTCTATATATATAAAATAAAAAACCCTTAAATTTGAGAAAAATTAAAAATAAAATAAAATAATAAAAAAGCAGGTAAAATTAAAAAACACCTAATACACTAGCTAATTATATGCATGAGGGGCATTTCAACTCCTACATGTCGCACCCACTCCAACCACCAAACCTTTACTTAACATTTCTACTACTACACTTCTTCATGACCTTCCACCCTCCCTCACACATCAACTTCACCTAATTGTATTTTTAAAAAGCCCCTACATAATTATTCGATTCCACACAACTCGATCGATCACATATCTTCATCTTCACCTTCTTCTGATCATCAGCAGTAGCGCTAGCAATAATATTGGCGATGATATCAGTAATAGCATGGCGTTCTTCAACCTTCCTGCAGGCAATTCTACTGCTGCTGCTACTCTTCTTTAGCTGTTGCAAATCGAGCCGCGAGTTCGTGAACCAGGGGATGAAGAACAATCGTCCTTGTGATGAGATTTATGTAGTTGGAGAAGGAGAGACTCTGCATACAATAAGCGAGAAATGTGGTGACCCTTTCATTGTTGAAGAGAACCCACACATCCATGACCCTGATGATGTTTTCCCTGGTCTTGTTATCAAAATCACCCCCTTTCACTTTTTCTAGATGACTAAATTAACCATTGAGTTCAGGTTTAATGTGTATAGAACTTTGCAATTCATGCTTTCATATATATCCAATATATGGTTAATTGATATATTGTATTTTTTTTTTTTTTCAATTTCATGTATAGAATCATCAGCTACATAATGAACCCGCTGTCTCAATTCTGCAAGATATAACGCTAAGTCAACAATTTTATTATAAGTAGTAATATTTTTTGAATTATTTTTATGTTTTTATAGTAGTAGCGTGGAGCATAATAATGTTGATCTCCTCTTGGGAACTTGGCAGTCAAACTTAAGATTATTTAAATTACAAATCGTGCACTTATAGGATATAATGACATTTTATTTATTGCGAAGAACATTAAATAAAGTATTATTAAATGAGGTATGATGTGAAAGTTGTCACATCACATTTGCGTAAAATGATATAAAATTGTATATCATTTTTGTTAAAATTATAATATCATGTTATTCGTATTTCAATTATAATTAATCATGTAGGGAAATGTCAATGTCACTTAAAAATCATTCTCTTTACATATATATATATAGAAAAGTAATGCTAAAAGGATTAAAATCTGAAACTAATTCGCGAATTGTCACATCAAATTTTAACATTAATTCATCAATACAACATATTTTTTAATAAAAGTCATAAATATGATGTAGATCCTTTTAACAAATTAGATTTGTAACAAATAGTGTAAAAATTTTAACTTCCTTAGCATTTTTCCTTATAATATATTCCCCCTTTTTTAGCTTCTATAATACAGTTTTTCAAATTGATTTTCTTAAATCACAATATATCTCAATATACTTCCTTATAATATTAATTTGTTATTATATTCATCAGGGTGAAATTATTATTTTAACTGGAAGAAAAACTCTCACTTATTTACAAAGGGAGATAATTGAATTCTCGATCTTAAGTGAAAGAGTTTGGTTGCACACTATTAAAGTTAGACAATATTTATTAAATTATTATTTTTTCTGATTATCTTTAATTATACCTTAAAAAAATAATGTATATATATGTAACTTTACCTCAAAGATCAAACCAGCAATTTAATTTTAAATTCAAATTCATGATATTCAGAACGTAATAATAAAGCAATCTCAAGACCGCTTCTTCTCTTTGAAATAATTTACACACGTTGTCAAATTACAAAAAACGTCATTAATTTCTAAGCCCTCTTAACACGGGATTTTCCTGGGAAATCATCGAGCTAAGCTACGAGATTCAAGATCAACCAAAATTTAATTAATAATCCTTTAAATTAAATATTTAAATACATATTTCTAACTTTGACCCTCCCTGGTTCTTTATATTAAGAATTCCAGTCTTTGGTAAGATTTGAGAGGCGATTTATATATGTATATAGAAGAGTTCCACGCGGAGGAATTGCAGGAAGAGTAAATGTTGAAAGCGAGATTCGTTTCGTCGAAAGTGCTTTACACGTGCACGCGATTACTCTAGTTTTAAATAGCTAAAACACATCCAAGCCCGTATATAAATAAGAAGATCATATATTCCTTCTTTTCAGCATACATATAATCTCCATATCTCATCCCTATTTCTCCTTACTTAGTATTCGATTTTCATTCCTTATAGCTAGCTAGCTAGTTATCTCTCATGGTGATCCAAAACAGGCTCTTTTCTTTCTTCTTCTCCTCCTTCTTCTTCTTCTTCTTCTTTTTCATTCTTCTTATAGCAGGTTTGATTAATTAATTTCTTATCATCACTTAATTTAATAGTTTTGATCATCTTATCAACTGGTTTTTAGCTTCTTTGGTGTGTTAAAATTCATGGGTACTCTTTTTATTTATTTATTATTTTATTTTTTTTATGTGAAGGAATTCAAGTGGTTCAAGGCTCAGTTCATCATCATCACCACCATTTTGGGCTTTCAAAGTTGTTTGTTTTTGGAGACTCTTATGCTGATACCGGTAATAACAGGAAATCAGCTAATTCCTGGGGAGTTCCTTATGGAATCACTTTTCCCGGCAAACCAACCGGCCGTTTCTCCGATGGCCGGGTTTTAACTGATTACCTAGGTGTGTTTCTTCTTTCTTCTTTTCTTTCATAATGTGGCAATTTGGTTTGTGATTCAAAATAAAGATACAATCTCAATTTAACTCAATTAAGTTTTTTTTTTTTTTTCAATTACATAAGGTCTGCTACTTCGAATCCGCTTTCTTTACTTTAATCTTTCAAAAAGGCTAAATAAATGAAAATAAAGATACAATCTGAAAATTTTTAAAAACTATTTTCGAATTCAAGCCATTAGAAGAGTTTTTGGTTTTTTTTTTCCCCAAATTCGTACCTCTTATTCTCTCATCTCTTTCTCCTCTTGAACCCTTCAATGGCCAAAAGAGACTGCAACTTTTGCTTGTTGGTGATGTTGATGTTGCTTCATCTTTTGCAGTTGTTTACTGCAATAATGGGTCTGCTTTAACTTTTTCTCAGCTTTGATGTGTGCCTTTCTCGTTCTCCAAGAGCCTGGAAAAAAGCTATGTATATGTATGTATACGGCTTAATTGGGATCTTATAGTCTGGCTGGTTTTCAGTGTTTTCTTCTTCTTTTCACTGTAGAACAGCTTGCTTTTATCTTTTCTTTTTTTCTTCTTTTTTCTAATGCTACCTTATCATGTCATGTTTGGTAAACTGGCCCATTCTTATATATGTGATCGTCTTTATCTCTTTTATATATGGTTTTATCTTTCTGGATTCCTCTGTACCTACTACTGCTGTAGAACTTTCTTTTGGAGCTTCTTCCACCAGCCTTCACTGAGTTTGTGTCCCCTCTAAAGGCTGTATACGGTATACCCCACCATTTCATATATATTCTTTAATTTAAGTTAAATAATATCTCCCTCCTTTACTTTATAAACCTTTTGCTTTCTTATTATTCACCTAACACCCACACACATATAATATATATACATATATTTCTTTTTCCTATTAATTAGAAAGTCCTAAAATTTCTCCATTTGCCGTCTTTCGATTTGGAATGTTAATTTCTTTTTCTGGATCTGTTAAAAGATTCATTAGTTGCAACATTAAAAAATGTTGATAGAAACATTTTTATTAATGCGTAGTTGGATAGTATTAAATTATATATTTGAGCATGATTCCAAGAAGTAATCCAATGATGTATTGAAATTGATATTTCTACCTGTCTCAATTTGGGTGTCTCAATTTGAGGTGTCAATGAGTTGATTCAAACTGCGAAATCGAATCGAATCGATATGTTTGGTTTAGTTTTTTAATAAGTTCGGTTTGGTTTAGGTTTGAGAAAAATATAAACCCATAAATTTGGTTCAGATTGCGATTTGATACTTTAAAAATCGATCTAAAATAAACTGAACCGATTCTAAAATTAAAACTATTAGTATTTATTTTTAATGTCTATGATTTTTTTTATGATATAAACATTCTCATTAAAAATTATTTAATCATTTTTATATAGTAAAAATAGTTTTCAAGTTTTTTTAAATATGCATTAAAAAAGTTAAAATTACCTTATATACCTACATCTAGAATTTATTATTTTAATTTATTTAATGTATATACATGTAAAACTTCAAACAGATCAACCCAAACCTAACCAAATCAATTATGTTAGGTTCGGTTTGATTTTGTTTGGTAATTTGAAATACACCGATTAAGCTAAACCGAATTGAAATTGATTACATTTGATTTGGTTTAAGTTTGAGCATTAAATCGATTTAAATCGAATAATCGACACACTTAGTCTCAACTATAAATGTAAAATTTTTTTTATTTTTAAATAGCTTGATAGAAAAGACCTCGATAACGTACCTTTTTTTTTTTTTTTGAAGGTATCTCCTTAATGTACTTTAAGTACTTTATTTTAATTAAAAAATGCCTTTAAAAACTTGATTAATTACATTGTAATTTTTTTAAAAGAAAGTTTACTATAAATTTAGCTTTTTATAATATACCATTGAAAACCTTTGAAAAAAATGAAATTAATATAGCCATTAATCAAAGGAGGTATTTTTTATTTTATGGTTGTGTAGATATGGTTGATCTTGTTTTTTATTTTGTTTTGTTGGAACATTTGTTAGTTAGTTTGGAATCCTAAGAGGTCGCTTTCCCTTTGTGACGTACAGCATCATTTATCGGAATCAAATCTCCGATACCATATAGGTGGAGAAAAATTGCAGCGAATCGGATCCGATACGGAATGAACTTCGCTTATGGCGGTACGGGCGTGTTTGATACCATAAGTTCGCCCGATCCCAACATGACCACCCAAATCGATTTCCTTCAAAATCTCGCAAACAAAGGCGTTTACACCAAACGAGACCTTGCTTCCTCCATTGCTCTTGTTTCCGTCGCCGGTAACGATTACAGCTCTTACCTTGCCAAGAGCGGCTCTACCCAGGTACCCACGTCACATGTTTTAAGTTTTGTTTTGTTTATTTAGCACGTCTCTTTACTATAACCTCTACTAAGTGTTAGAGTTAAAGTAAATTTAAAACTATGTTTGGTTTATAATTCAGATATAATTTTATGTATTTAAAATTTTTGAAAACAGTTTTTCAAAATTTACAAAAAAATATATATTATTTTTAAAATTTTTATTTTTTAAATTGTATTTTTATTTCTAAATTATGAACCAAATGCAGCTAAGATACTCAAATACATGAAATACATGAAAAGTTAGATACAGACTTTAAGAAAAAATTTAGAATTTAAGATATAGGGTTTAAGATTTTAGGGTTTAAAATTTTTAAATAGGTTCCGTTTAGATAGAAACATGTTTAAATTTAAAATGAGGCTGAGTTTAATAAGAACACGATATGCATATTGATTTAAGGTGTTAGTCCAATCTTGATTCTATCCATGTTAATCAGGAATGTCTCTTTTAATCATTTGGCTGTTGTATATAATTTATATATATGTAGGGTTTGCCAACCTTCATTACATCAGTGGTGAACCAACTGGGCTTGAACCTGAAACGAATTCGAGGGCTTGGAGTGAGGAAGATAGCAGTTACAGCATTGGAGCCTCTGGGATGCTTGCCTCGGAGCACTGTTACTTCTTCCTTCTTAAGCTGCAATGGAACGGAGAACCAAGCAGTTAGTTTTCACAACAGCTTGTTGCAACAAGCTGTGACCAAGTTGAACAATGGCAACAAGAGCTCTCCATTCGTAATTCTCGATCTCTATGGCGCCTTCATGACTATTTTTAAGAGCCATAGAAATCAACCAGGTTATTAATCTTCTCCTTCTTCTTCTTCATGACTATTTTTACAAAATATTAAAGCTTAGTTCTGTTGTGATGATGATGCAGGGAGCTTGAAGTTTGAAAATATATTGAAGCCATGTTGTGTGGGTACAAGCGCTCAATTCAACTGCGGTAGCGTAGATGACAAGGGAGTGAAGAAATATACGGTTTGTGACAACCCTGAGTCAACATTCTTTTGGGACACTGTACACCCTTCACAGCAAGGCTGGCTTGCAATCTACTCTGCTCTGCAAGCTTCTCTTGACCAGCTTTACAACTAGTAAAGAAATTAGAAAGAAGTTAATTAATCTGGTTTTTTGTTTGCTTTTGTGGGTAATTTTTGTAAGTTTGATGGGTTGTTTAATTATTTGATCTAGTTGTTGGGTATAATTTAATTAGACAAGGTTGGCATGGTCATGAGCTTAACCTGAAATGCCAAGCTCCTCTGTATTTTTAGCTTTTTATGCTTTAAGAACAGCATATAGGTGAATAAAAAAGAAAATCAATGGTTATGGCAAAAGAAAGAAAATTAATGGTTCTGTTGATCTAATATTTTTTGATTCTCTGCTCAAGTTCCTTTGTTCTTTTGTTCTTCCTTCGTCGTAATCTTTTCGTAAGGCATAACTTTGCCATCGAGCTTTATTCTAAATAAATAAATATTCTCATGGAGATTTTATATGTACATAGGCACCCAATTTATATCTTACACCATCCCCAAACTAAAAAAATAAAATAAAATAAAATAACAAATATATATATGTACATAATTGTTCTTTTTTCATAGCAAAGATATTCTTAGGCAAATAAAGATACAAAGGGGCCAAGGCCCTGCCATTCGATCACAAGGACATGAAGACGAGGGTAGCAAAAAATTAGGTATTGATGGATACGAGTAAGGAAAATATTTTATACTAAAGGATATATAACATGTCTGTACATGACTCGGTTTACGAAATAAATAACAACTATTTGTTCGCTCCTGTATGTTTTTAAAATCACTTAGCCCGATTTTGTCCCTTTTTATACATTTCTTCGATCTTTTTATCATGATTGTTAAATTTGATGTACTATTATTATTGAATATAAGTAAATGATGGTTGTAAAGGTGAATCAAAGAGGAAAATTAAAGGATTTCAAACTTCAACTAAGCTATAACATAACTATTTTAAAATTAAAATACATGTAAAATATTGATTTTATTAATTATATTAAATAGGAACCAGAGGACCTGCTTTCAAAAGATTTTGTACGAACCCGTTTTAAAACGGGGCAGACAAAAGTGAATCACCATGTTTGGGCCTATTTTGCCACCTCTAATGAAGACACACAGATAACTATTGGGACTACCTCCACAGTTACCAAGCTTTGGTTTGCTATTTTGTTAAGTTAGATAAACAATTACACAAAATAAAACTCTATTAAAAAAAAAAGTATATTCTCAAGGAAAGGAAGTGAACGGAACGTGTGGTAATTAGAACATCCTAATAAATTGACTGTAAAGAAAAGAAAAATCCATCAAAATAGGCGACTCCTATATATACTGCTACTTTTTGACGTGACTTGCATCGTATAGCTTTTGACTTACCACAACGCGTAATGCCCTTTAATTACTCCCACTAATTAATTGATACGTCAATAATACAACTTCCCTCCTTTTTTTTTCAATTCCCCTCAAAGATGAAAGCCAGATCTATAGACTATAGAAAGCAATATTTTCACTTGAAAAAGATTGATCAAGAATTTTATGGGAAACTCAAGAAAAATTTAAAAGAGATACAAAAAATGAACATTGAATTAAAGATTTCTTTTATTTCATATTGATCAGCTAGTTCATCCTGATCTCTGATTAGTACATCAAGGAATGAAAGATCGGTGAACAAAAAATAATAATTAATAATAATCATCATTATTTACCTAGCCTAGAAATTAAAACTAGCTAAAGGTAACAAGAGCACAAACTGAACTATGTGCATCTCTTATCAAAATCTAAATGAATAACTTGTAAATTATCTGGGTTTTTTAGGTTAAACCCATTATAATTACCTGTTACTACTGCTAATTCACTCTCTTCTTCATCAATGGTCTCCAACCTTCTTTCCCAACTAGGCCTTATTTCTCTCCTCATTATTCTTGGATGCACTGCTTGGCCTACCTGTAGCATAGTTTTTCTCTGGATTAATCTCGTCATCTTCTTAATTCTTCTTCTTCTTCTTCTTCTTCTTCTTCTTCTCAATGATTCTCTACCCTAGAAGCTGTTGAAGAAGTTTTGTTTATATAGAGAGAAGATAGATAGGTTTATAAGTACTAATTCTAGAAGATGAGCGAAAAACAGCAAATCTCTCAAGTCCACACCCTCGCTATCTCTTTATCTACGTATAATAATCACTGCCATTGCTTCAGTTGACACATTCTTCTTCACGCTTTTTTATTTATTTTCTTCTCCTTCTAGATGGATGATGGAGCTGGCAAACCTAGACTTTCTAAACTGCCTTTCTAGTTCTAGGGCTTCTAAGTTCTAGCTAATTGGGCCGAGAAGTAGGCCTCCAAGTCCAAGCTCATCAAAGCCCATAAAGACTAAGAGCCCCAACTTAGAAAATAAAAAATAAAAAATAGTTAATTCAAATATATATTATGTATAAATAGGAGGATTTTAATATTTTATTATCCCATGTGTCTAATGAATAAATATATAGCTGAAGATAGTAACTACATATGTTTAAACAATCATGATTTGACTTGAGAAGATTGTAATTATATTATAGAGTTTATAAATAAGGGAACTAATATACCGATCAGGAATTGTTTGGTGTATCTATGAACATTGTTCTTTATATATTTCTTTTACATCTGTATGTTAGGTATTATCATTTCCCAAAATACCTAAATTAAATCAAAAAATATATTTTTGTAACGTAAAATCACAATACTTTTAATTGACATAAAATAATAATAATAATAAAGTAAATTAGGTAGTTGTAAGAGTCTGAGTACCACTTCTCCAATTATTGTCCAAATCTTTATCATGGTGCGTAAATTGTGATGTGGTTTTTCATGGTTTTTTTTTTTTTTTTTTTTTTAAAGAAAAAAACTCTCAAGAAGAATATATCATCCATGCTTTTTTAGAACAAACCAATCCAATAATGACAATAAACCATTGCACCTTATTAAGTATATTCAAGCCCGTGCCAACCCCACTCTAGTTTCTCACCGTTCTTCAATTACTACATATTTTATAACTCTCTTCTAGCTGCAGATCTCATGTAATCCTACTCATCAGCATGATCCAGCCATAGAATATGAAAACACGGCAGTTTAATTGTGTTGCTCATTAATTTATATATATATATAGAAATGAGTTAAATTATTTCGTTGCATGGAAATATAGATAAATTTACAAATCTAACTAAACATAAACTATAAGAAAGAAAATAAATGTTAACTGCGTCATGGTGTGTGGATCTATTAAATTGTTGAAGCTTATTTTGGCTGGCTCTAATTAAGTGGGGTCATCGGGCTTGTAGGTGTTCGTGTAAAGCATGCCATAAAGACAAATCTTGGAGGTTTTTATTGTCTTCCTTAGAAAAATGTCTATTGTTAGAATGAGGAGGTGAGACTTCTTATGTGTCTTAATTTGAAAGAGTATATAATCGATGTGGGACTAACATCTGAAGTTGAACCCACCAAAAAAACCATCTTTTGCAAGCATTAGGTTGTGTGAATTTGAAAGCTCGACTTCTAATGGGTTGATGTTAATTATATTGGCGGATTCTTGATTTTGTACTTCGTGTGAAGGCCTAATGTGCTTAAGACTTGATGAGTGGAATTCAATAAATAAATAAGTAAATAAACTAAACACAAATTCAGTCAAATTGTCACCAACTTATAGTTGGATTTTTTTTTTTTTGAATGGGTTATAGTAAAGGTAAGAGTTACACTTCTAGCATGCATGAATATGTATATGTACATGATATAAAGTTTGTCATAGCATCATATATATATATTACACTTCTAGCATGCATCTAGCAGGAGGAAAATGCTAAATTGACATTGATGACTCACATTAATAGAAACATTGTCATATATCTGAGCTAGCGACGAAAATGCTAAATTTGACATTGATAACTGATGTCGCTAAAAATATTGTCATCAATATTCCATTAAATATATACTATAATGCACTAAGAAACAATCCACATCATCCTCCATGTAACAAAAACGATGTTTTTTTCTTGAGAAATGATAAGTAATTAACATTCAAAGTACACATCTAAAGTGCACATCATCATTAAAATACTATTGAATTGCCTTGAATCATTTGTGAATATATGATTCGGAGGCAATTTAACCGTTTTTAAAGGTGACGTACTTTTTTTTCTTAGCTCCGAATAATTTTTCTACTTACTTCTCATGCTCCCTTTTTTGAACAATTACAGGAAGGCCTCCTCTTAGGGTTGAAGTGAGACCCGGATCATACTTGAGTGAATTACTATCTGGCTCCACCAATTTAATCTCAAACCCTCTAACGAGAGCAAGTGCAACGCTTTTCATCTCCATTAACGCCATCTCCTTCCCTAAACAAACCCTAATTCAGCCTGAAAAACCGGGTACTTAAACGGGCTTACCGGTGAAAACACTCCGTTCACCAGCCACCTCTCCGGCTTGCATTCCCGGCAATCTGAACCCCACACCTCTTCCATCCGACCCATAGCGTATGGATGATACGTAACCCTAGTTCCTTTCCTCACAAACGTACCATCCGGCAACGTATCATCTTCCACACTGTACTTCGAATCAAATTGAACCGGTGGATATAACCTCATGCTCTCGTACACCGCCGCTTGTAAATAAGGCATCTCTTGTATTTGCTCGAAGCTCGCCAGCTCCGTTTGACGCGGTCCTATGACTAGGTTCGACTCGGCCAAAATCGCCAAAGAAACTTTTGGGTGCTTGGCAAGAACCCAGAAGAAGCTTGTTAAAGCAGAAGCAACTGAATCTCTACCTGCTAAAGTGAAGCTAATAACGATGTCTCTTAAATATTTAGGGTTTTCAACTGAGCCCATGAATCTTGAAAGAAGATCTTGATCATCACTGCTACCATTTTTTAAGCTTCTTTGCCTTATGATCTCGTAGGCTAAAACATTGATCATCTTAATTGCTTCCTTGAGCTTCTTCTCCGATCCTACGTTGAACAGTCGCTTGATCTTCCAGATTAATGGCGAAGGTGACAACGCTCGTTCCGCTGATAATTTTGAGGCTAGATCGAAGGCCGTGGAGAATTTAGAAATTGGTAGTGAGAGATCAAGGCATCCAGGGTTTAATCCGAACGTGAATCGACAAATACAATCGAACGTGAATCTTCGAAACACGTCTTGTAAATCTATTAAGCTCTCCTCCTTGCTCGCAACCGATGATAACAGCGGTAAAAGCCGATGCATAATCTCGCCGGTGACTATCTGGAACGCGTATGATCGAACAGAGATGCTACCGAGCTCTAGACTCGCCATTTTTCTCTGGAATTTCCATAATTCGCCGTCGACATTGAAGATACCTCGACCCAAGAAATCTTCGAGGATCAACGAGAAGGGCTTCCCTTTTGGGTAGTTTTCGAATCTCGTTTTGAGCATGTATTCGATGTTTGATGGGTTTGTAGTGATCGTGTTGCCTAGAACATGTATCTGAATTGTTCCAGTTGGGGATTTTCTGAGCAGGTGTGTGTACCAATCGCAGAGATTATCGAATTTATTTGCCCAATTCGATGTCATAAAACTATGGCAAACATTACAGTTGCACCAATAAAGCCTCAGTTTTAGCAAGAGAAGGAAAGAGACGAAGATGGTGGTCATCAAGAGCAAGATGAATAGACAAAAGAAGGCTGTTAGAAGATAATTTTTTAGCCATGACAAGATCAAGAAAGCTTCATCAGACTCCATTAATGGAGGAAGAGAGATCAGAGAGAGAGAGAGAGAGAGAGAGTATTTTTATCACTGATTTGATTTGAAGCTTTAAACCACAATGGAAGCTTCAGGAACGCACCAATGGAAGAAGCACAGATAAACGCATGCGCCAAATGAAGAAGATGGAAGTCTGCATCAAAAGAGTATGGACAATAGATGCATCTGGTCGAGAGAACGCTTCAATTTGGTCCAGCTCATTATCTAATATAAACACGTGTTGTATTTGCTTCTGGATAATTTATAATTTTATACTACTAGCTATACTGTAAAGGGTAAGAATTTATCTAAACAAGTTAGCAATACCCGTGTATTTTATTTTGAGTACTAAAAAAATAATAGTTAATTACTAAGTAAATAATGATTTATTAAATATTCAACACAAAATATAAGTATACCAATCAGTAGGTTTTTTAATTTTCATATTAAACATGCAGCTAAATTCCATATTCTTTATATTTATATTAATAAGCATTGACCTTGCTTCATAAATCTGACTTAAGATTTTTTAGGGCATTGGTTCAACTGTTATGTAGAAGATATCCTTTGAGATAATGGTATAAAGTTCGAGACTTGATTAGTGAGATTATTCTGATTTATTCTAGAATGATGCATAGTATGTGACCTGTTTCAAAAAAAAAAAAAGAAATCTGACTTAATATTTGGATATAATTAAATATTCAAAGATGCATCGGTAAATTCTTGCAATTTAATAATTAGTTAATGAAAATCAACCAGTTTTTTGCGGATAGCTAGTTTAACTTATGTTATAATTATATTCAAAATGGGCAATAAATTAAAATGATTTAGAAAAGAGAATCGTGAAGATAATACAGATCTCACTACCAAAAAAGTGAGAATGCTTTGTAAATTGTGGAAAGCCATTGATTGGTCAAAGAAAAAGCACATCCCCATAAAGGTTAACAATATATTAGAGGAACTTCTATAATTAACAAAATAAATCCAAATAAAGTTAGTCAACAAAGCATGCACACATGTAATATAGATATCAACACAAATATGCTCTTGCTCCCCATTTATAAATTTAAAGATTATCTTGTTATATAAAATTCATTAATATTATTTCAAAAGTTATTGGTATCATATTCAGTTATAATAAAATTACATATGCTGGCACCGAGAGCGGATCCTAAGATAGATTAAGCGACGTGATCACGGGTTCAAGCCCTGTCTTTGTCAAATTCTAGGTAGAAGAGGTGCCTGTAAATTCCTGCAGAACTTTGAACTCCGGAAGGATTAGTCTCTATTCAAAAGGTAGAATGACACCTCGAGGGGTCAGAAAATCTGTAAACAAAAAAAAGAAAAAAAAATTACATATGAAATACCTTTAGCTAAAATATTTGGCTTTTAGTACTGTAATAATAAAGGTTGAGCTATTATGATTTACAGGCCGCATTAATCTGAATATGAGATTTATTACTTTGTAGGGTGCAAGATAAGGTTGTGAACTCAAATCTTATAACCTTGGCAACTCTGGTGCTTCTTCGGGTTCGAGTATCTAAATTTTGCCTCGACCCTTGGTGGGCTTAATACCTTGTTACTTGCTGATGCTAGTGGTGTTTCTTTCAGTAGGCCTTAGTGGCCATGTTTCCATTTCACTAAAAAAAATAGAACTCAGATCTTGTAAATAGTAAAAGTCATCGATGTTGTGCATTAGAAATATATTTTGCTGCCTTTTGGCCTTTGCTTATACAGTAAAACTTCTTTATAGTGATACTCTATAAAAGAATAACCTTTACATAATTATAAAAAATTTTAGTCCCAACTTGGGCCAGTTATAAATAAAAATAATTTTTATGTTGTAATAATTATAACTTTTTTAGGTCTCATCTTAAATAAACTTGCCTCTACATAGTAATAATTAACTATATATTGCAAAAAATATATATTACATTAAAGCTTTGAGATGAAATAAAATACTTATCTAAAGTTGTTTGGGACAATGATTTAATCTTTAAAGTTAGTTAGTCTTTGAACTTGCGGGTACGTAAGACCGTGAGTATTTTCATTCTGCATAACTCAACACGAATATTTTCGGTCAATTGAGTTTGTATATTAACTTTGGGTGGCATAGTTAATTTGCTAAAGGGAGAAGGAAAGAGATCACTTGATTTAATTGGAGATTAAAAGGGTTGTGTTACAATATATTTATAGAATTTACATTGAGAGAAATACATTAAAAAAAATGTAAAATTTTAGATTTATGCACACTATTTTCATATTTCTAACACTTCCCAACACTAAATAGATTTATCCACACTATTTTTTAAAACTATACAATAATTTTTCTAAGTAATACTCTTTTAAGTTATAACTTTCTCATAGTAATAAGTTTAACTCGGTACTAACAGTATGACTATAGGGAGGAGGTTTTACTACTGTACAATCTTTTTATCCTTCAAATAAATAAATAAACACATTTTTATATAATATATACATCAATATAATTGAAAACATTTTTTTTTTTGGACTTCATTAACAAACTGATCAAGAACCCTAATATTAGTAATAACATTTCCACAACTCCAATTTTAACAATCTATAATATGGTCTAACAATCTCTTATTTTAAATTCATTTGTTCACAAACATAGAGAATATTGTCGAATCACGTTCATTCATGATCTTATACATTATTCCAATAGCAATATATAATAATCATGACTTTTTGCAATTTATTTGTACTTTTACATTTCATCTATAAACAAGACTATATAATAATATCAACCAAAATCTTATCATTGATAGATCCATATGATTATGTAACAATTAAATATACAATATCAAAAATTCCCATGTGCAACCTACTTTTTAATTTAAAAAAATGGATAAAATTAATAAAAAGCTGGTTCTCCTTGCTTCCAGATCTGTGCTTAATTAATTAATTTGATATTCCTATTCTCTCTTTTATATATATATATATATAGATTATTATATATGGATATCAAAATACTTTCTATTTTCACTCAATAGAACCTTCTAATTTTCTTCTGCCGCCTACAAAACTAAGCTACTATAGGGTATAGAAGAGCATGCTAGTACTTGTGAATCTTATCACCAGCAAACCTTGACCCAGTTCTGATTCTTGGGTTGTCTTGAAGTGGAATATATTAATTTATAAACGCATCTTTTTTTTTCTACAAGATAAGTTATGCATGATACAGAAATTCTGTCTTTTAATGGTATTTGGATAGACGTAAGGAAGTATCGATCTCAGTTTAGACCGACACGTAATTACAAAACCATCTTGTGGATCTTTCTT
This sequence comes from Paratinospora sagittata, assembly GCA_035771175.1. Classification (NCBI taxonomy): domain Eukaryota; kingdom Viridiplantae; phylum Streptophyta; class Magnoliopsida; order Ranunculales; family Menispermaceae; genus Paratinospora; species Paratinospora sagittata. The sequence goes on along the minus strand of CM069593.1, from coordinate 417,315 downwards.
CATAGAACAATAGAAAAGATAGTTTTTATAATATGTACATACGCTGCTGCATGCCATTGCTTTAACATGTTTTAATTGCTTAATTACATAATATTTATTCATTTATACTCTCCAGACTCCAGTGATTTTATATTGATCATACATATTACAAATGCTATTAAAAAAAACAATAATAATCTAACATCTTTCTTGAAATTAAAATGTTCACTTTTTTCCAGAGAGTGACTGAGTGGCTGATAATTGGTTGGTAGGCATATTGCCCACTGTAGGCAAATCATTTTCAATCCATCAAAAATCTCAAATTTTACTCTCCAACTCTAGTGGGTTGGGATGATGACAAGATTGATTTGGTACGACCAAAATAATAATCTTATATTATAATGAATATTAGTATGTTCATTACAAAGAATATAAGTTAGGATTTCACTCCCATTAAGAGTCTTTTTGGAATAAAATTTTACACATGGGCTAAAAAATAATTAAGTTGAGTACAATAGCGGTACTAATACTAAAAAGGCAAACCAGCGCCCAACAAGTGGTATCAGAGCTTATATAATTTGACTGGACATACGTATGTCAAGGTGGAGCACGCGTATGTGCTCAAGGTCGCAAGATGGTTCCTCAAATTGCTTATTCTCGAGATGATGGCGATAATTGATCTGACATAGATTGTGCAGTGTAATCGTGATGAAGCTGCATTTTGGTCAAAGGTGAAAATTTATTAGATATATGTGGACCGAAATAATAGTCTCACGTCAGATATGAGCATGTTTATTATATAGAATATAAGTTGATATTTCACCTACATTAATATTGAAACATTTTAGTGTAAAACTCCAGGCTCAAAGAAAAATTAATAGTTAAAAATTTTGTAGCTAGTTTTCTTATTTCTTGTAGGAATGTAGATTTATTTCCTTAGTTTATTGTTTATAATGGATAAGATGAAGGAAGAGATGTATCGATTTACTATAGTTTCACTAAATTAGTTATACATAATAACCATTAAGGACCGTGACCGAGGTATTTAGTTTCCATTAATTAATTTGAATGTAGGACTATAATATAATAAAATCATATTACTTCTCGAAGAGTGAGTAAGTCACTAAATAACTAAATAAAGAAGAAAATTAGATTATAATCTAACTGCAAAAATATATAATTGTTAGTATAATTATATTTTTAATTTTATTAGATTATTTATTATATATAATGAGATGTATAATATTACATGTATATTCAAAGATAATAATAATATAATTGTACTAATAGTTATAGTTTTTGAAATTAAATTAACATTTAATTTCTTTATAATTATTACGTAGCCCAAGTGATGGAATCAGATGCAATATATGTCACATTTTTTCAAGCATGACGAAAAGTGATTACTTGATACAGTAATACTAGTCTTGTACTTTTCAAAAAAAAATTAAATACTAGTCTTGTACTAATGATGATTACTTTTGTATATATATCAGAAAGAAGATGATAATACGGTATACTATTGATTGTAATTTTTTTCTCCCTCCCAACTTATTTATATGTTTTTCTCACTTTGTAAAAAAAAAATGTGATATTGATTAAAAAAAAACCTAGTATAAAGATTTAAGGATATATATATATTTCAAGTTTATTTATATTCAAGAAAAATATATCAAGTTTATTTTATGTTAATCGTCCATAACTATACTATATTTTACTGACCATGACAGCCGGACCTCCCACCTCGTAAATGCGAGCTGAGGTACCTGCCACCGACGCCCAGCATTGGTGGCTACTGCAATGCGATTTTTCAAATCACATTATATGCTTAAAAACAATTATTATTCTACTAAATCCACCGAAGTGATGTCATGTCACACATCATTCTTGAAATAATGTCACCATCAGATATTTTAACTTAAAAGAATTGTCTTAGAATCCCAACCTCCATGTGGGGTTTGCCTAAAATTAAGAAGGAAAAGTATAAAATTATACTGAAAGAATAATTAATTAAAAAATTATAATTTTTTGTCATATTTTTTATATTATAAATAAAAATTATTAAATTATTTCGAATTACGTAATAATATTTTGTATCACATAATTAATAAATAATATGAGCTACTGAGCTATTGTCGTATAATTTAAAATAATCTAAATATTTTTATTTATAATGTTAAAAATATGTATTAAAAAATTATATTCTTATAACATTATCCTTAATTAAAATCCACCAAATACAAGGGAGGTTGGGTTTCAAAAAAAATAAAAATAATGAATTAATTCATTAATTAAACAACGGAGCTTTTAAGTGTATCCATCAAATATATTTACTCTGCCCATTTACTTAATAAATTTTTAATAATAGTATAGGTAGAATTATAATATTTTGGTGACTACATTTCGAATTACCCATTAATTAAACAAATTGGACTTCTGGCTAGTTAATGCATTAAACTAACATCCATAAAACAAGAAACTTTATAATCTATTTTTGCTTACGTGAATCTTGGTAAAGCTGCGTTCTTTCCTCGTGCATTAGTAAACAAGTAGACATCTAATATGTATCTAGAAAATATTTTTTGTGTTGGTTTTTTTACAGCAGTTCTCAGCCGTGCAGTTGGTGTGGCTGGGAGGCAGCCACGCCTATATAGCATTTTGAATTAGGGTACTAATTTAAAATAAACCTATTAAAAATATTTACTTTCTTCATATATTTTATAATTTTTTAACAAATGATGCATAATAAATGAGAATTAATATTTATATAGTATATAGTAAGTTTAAAATTAATATTTATAAATAGAATTAGTTGCAATACAAACTTATATCAAATGTTTTCAATCTATTAAAATAAAATTTTATGTCATTTTAAAATATCATTTTTCAAAATAATAATATGACTACATAGTAGATTTTAAAATCTTCAAAAATAAAATTACACCTATCAAGTATGTATAAAATCTCATTCTTAAGATATGTCAAAATGTATAAAATATTTAAAGCTTTTAAAACTCAAGCCATATATTTTATTATGAAAAGATTTATAAGAAATTGTAAGGACTTTGGATCTTATAGATTTATTTCACGAGTAATGTTTAATAAGGATTTATTATCCTATTAAACAGATTTTGGGCACACAATTCCAACTACTTACCTATATATATATTTGCTCACATTAATTTTTATGATTTAATATGAAAGAGTCTTTAAGAAAGAGTCAATCGTCATTAGAATCAGTATGATCCATTTAGATAATTATATACATATATAAATATAATCACTACAAAAAAAAATCACTTTCAACAACTTAATTTTAACGACATATAATTATTTAAACCTTAAAAATATATTTAAGCAGATGTATTTAATATATAAGTCGTTAAAAATATATTAAGATCAATTTTTACAGCTTATATTTTAAATAAATCGTTAAAAATAGGCTATTACGATATATGTTATATGTCGTAAAATGTATATGAAATAACGGCTTGTCGTACAAGCCGTTGATTACTATAACTGAAAAGGGTATACCATATTACGTCACGCGCTTATATGCCGTGGATTGTACAAAACAACGGCCTGTCGGCTCGGCCGTGAATTAGTTGGATTTTCTTCGCCGCGTGCGAACACAAGAACCCCAGTCACCAAAATCCTATTTCTCCTTGGCATATAAAAAAACCCAATTAGCCATGGCCAAAACCCAAACGGTGACGAATGGCGCGACGCACGACGGGCGACAGGGAGAGACTCGTAATCCCAATACTCTTTAGGCGAAGAACGTTAACGTCGGCGTGGCGACAGCGGCGAAACCATCGATCTGAGAAAAGCAGCTCTTGCGGTCATCGTTGTTGACGGTTTTGCAGAGAGAGCTCGTGTCGTTGCAGTTGGAAGTAGAAGAAGAAGAGGGGCGTAGGTTAGCGTGCTCCACCACCGGCGCGTAGGGTCTGTTTCCCGCCGAATCGCTCCCAGGTATCTTTACTCTCTCTACTCTCTCTACTCTCTCTACTCTCTCTCTTCTGCGATTCGCTTGATTTTGTTCAAATTTCCGATCTTAGACACTTTGGATTGAACAACTTTCTGCCATGGATTGAAGAACTCACTTAGATCACTTCTTCCGCAAATTTCTGAAGTTTCGACCTAAAAATCACTTGATTGGGCCGATCGATTACTCAGTTTTTTTGCAATTGTCCGGTTGAGGTTGGAACACTTCGAATTCAATTTTTTTTATTCACCATGCTTGTTAATTATTTACTGTCTCAAAACACAGGGTTTAGTTTTAAAGCTTAAAACTTCAAATGAAAATTATAAAATTTTACTAGCTTTAATTTATATAATAATATAAACAATGTCAGCTTTTGATAATTTACAATGGACCTCTATAAAGATGTCAATTATATTGTAAATTTTGATTATTTATTAAAATCATTAATTACCCACCTCTATGTTATCGAGAGGATAATCTCTAATAGAAAGTATATAGTGGGGAATAATAAGATTATTTTATGCCCCTTCATCTAATAATTACAGTATAAGTAATTTCATTTTCTTTCTTTCTTTAAACGGTTATTTTTTTATTTTATTTTACTTCTGATTTTACGTTTGAAAACTTTCTGAGTAATTCTATAAGTTTATTAAGCTCATTTGTAAATATTGAAATGCTATCAATAGTCATTTTTAGTAGTAAATTCACCGTCTTCCTTTCACTGTTAAACTAATGCATTTTCTGGTTGTTTTAATTTTCAGTTAGAGAATGTTCTGATTGGTGCAACAGGGAATGTAAAGTTATCTGGTTTTGGCCTCTGTGCTTTACCTCATCATTTTAAGGTAATTTATATATATGCTCACTAACTTAAAAACCAATCATTGATACTTTATATAATATTGTACTTTTCATCATTTTAATCCTTGAAAATCAGGGTGAACTGTGTGTGGAAGTCCCAACTATGTTGCTTCTGAGGTACGTTTAATTTAATTTAACTTCAAAATGAGAGTGATCTTGACCCTGTAAGTCATCTCATTTTCCTCAATTATGTGAAGGAAAAATTGATAATATTGAGCCAACATTTGACCACCCACACACACACACACACAAAAGCATTCAGGTTTGAATTGGTTCCAATTATGTAATATTAGAACTCAATGCTTTTCTCAAGTAACTGAGTTTGTTTGTTCTCAAAGTTTTTATTCTAATATGCTTATTTGACACACAAGTTAATTTTAATAATTATAGTCTAACATATTCAACTTTCTTGGTCATGTTGCTCTGCTACATTCTAGCATCTCACTTTTAATTGAATTTTCTATCTGTTCTTTCCATCTAACTGTGGGGTCCACCCCATTAATGAAACATCAAAAGAGAAAAGGTTGGTGGCCGCCCTCGTGGGCGGCCACCAACCCACTAACTCCACCTACCTTATTTTTGGTCACGCCGAAAATATTGAATTAGTTTGATAAATATATTATTATATATATTTATTAATTACACAAATACCCCTATATACTCTTATAAATAGGGCCTTACTTCATTCTTAAATTCAGGTTCAGTGAGATCTATTATGAGAGATCTATTCAGAGATCCAATCTGTAAGATCCACCTAAGGGTGAAGTAATACAAGAGTGCTGCCTCCCGTGGACGTAGGCAATTTGCCGAACCACGTTAAATTTGTTGTCTTATTTTTTCTTTCATGCTTTACTCCGATTCCGCATAACACTAACATCCTTGGTCATCATTATTTTTATTAGGTTTAAACCAGTTGAAGCTTTGAAAATGGCTCTTGAAGGGTCACCTCCAAAGACCAAAGATGAAAGACGCAAGGTGTTTGTTTTCATTCCCCAAAATTTTCTCTTGATAAGTTTCATTTCTCAATTAATCCTCTCTTTGTTGCATTCTGTTTTGGGGGTTTTAGTATGAGGAGATAATTGTTTTGTTTACCTGTAGAACAGTCTGCTAATTGGATAGTGGTGCATAGAACGATAATGGCTATGAAAGATGTTGATGCATTGTTCGCTTCTCTAGACCCTGAGTACTATGACATCCTCATGAAGTGAGTCTCTTCTTTATATAGTCTCTGTAAATTTTGTTAATCTTTTTTCTTTTAATATTTTATTGGTTTTAGGTGACTTTTTTTTAACATTTACTAATAAGAGATTATAGATGTACATATTTTAATGAGATGCCCAAGCATACAACATATCATTATTTGTTAGTAGTTGGATGAGCAATATGAGGTACAATTGATTTCAATTAATAGATTAAACCCTTGTTGTGTCATATTAGAATTTTTTTTCTTCTTCTAAACCTAAACTATCACAGTGTTGGTTCGTAAGAGTAGCATATTAGCTATTAGCAATAAAGATAGAGGAAAAATGGAAGGCTCTAGATAAGTTGAATATAATCAGTTGTGATAAACATAAGATTTGACCCTTGATAGAGTAGAATATAATCACTTCTACAAAGTATTAGTTATTAATATACAAATATTCAGAAGGCTCTAGATAACATGTACGCAAAATGTACATGAATGTTTTTGTAATATTTGAGGTATCATTAGGCTCACTTCACTTCAATCTCAAAGACCTTTCATGTTCTTTTTTACTTTTCCAGAGTGATCCTAATGATAATTTGACTTATTCTTTGTTCTGTGTTTTTTTTCTTTTTCTTTTGTTTTGAATTGGAAGAAAGAGAAATGATTATTCGTTCCTTGCTCCTTTTATTTACAATATTAGATCAAATAAAACATGATAAAGATGGATGAAAGACAGACTATGGTCTTTTAGACCGAGTGATATCTGTTCCTTTTCTTTTTCTCAAACCACAAAATCTAAGGCTTTATAAGTCCCCTTCTTAACCCATAACTCTTACTTCCTTCTATTTTCATATAGATTATTGTTTTTAATTAAAAAAACGCTCTTGGAATAAATATCACTTATATTAGATTCAACTAAAAACATCTTCATAAAATGCTTTTATTAAAGTTTTGAAATTCATTAATTGTAAATTGCAAATTAGACCATGCAGAGTTGTTTAATCTCTTCAAACTACTCTTAATTATGAATTGTGTTTGTGTTGTTTTGCTCATGCATTAGTTTTTTTTTTTTTTCCCTAAAACATCTACAAATTATATAATTGCGTTAAATGCTTTTTTAGGACACCCTTTTTTGAAATTTACCTTCATCAAAATCACTATCCCGCTATATGAAAAGATGGAACAGTGAATATTCATTCATATAAAGAGAAAGCAAAAAAAAAAACAAAAAATAAAAATAAAAATTGAGAGTCTTGAAATGTCTTAGCATTTTACAACTTGCAAGATTTTGCAGGATTTTGAAGTCACTTCAAAGCTATCTGTCCAATATTTATGGGGATGAACCTGTATATTATATATGCATATCACCTTGTCCTGTATAGTTATCTCTTAAAAAATTCTTTTTTTCCCTTGATTGTTACATGAGTTTGAATGATGGAAAGTTAACTTGGTGGATCCATGACAAATTGATTTCTTTCTCCTAGTTCTCTCTTAAAAATCTGTTTTTTGTAGTTGTTTTGAGAATTCATCTATGATAAGTTGATCATCACAAAAGAACTGTTGTTTTGAGAATTCATCTATGGTAATTGATAATCTAATTTTCTTTTCATGATTCTGCAAATTTGAACAGTTGTTTATTCATCAAATAGATCTCATCTAATGTGTTGTGATATGGTGGATGTTGACTTTTGTTGTGTTGTTTGTTCTTAAGGATCATTTGAATGGTTGACGTTTAAAGACTAGGTTCTTTTTGCATATAATTTCGTCTACGTGTGATTGGTTTGCGGAGTTTGTTTTCTGTTGGGATACATATATATATAGAATCCTGGGGTAATATTGGTGGGTGTGTGATGAAATTGTGTATTGATTTGATTAGAAATTTAGAAATTTATGACTGGGGGGCTTCCTTGCTGCACTTTTTGTGATGATACTATATTATATATTATATGTTTGATTATATGCAATCTTTGCTCTTTCCAATTTCCTAATTTGTTTTTTGCATCATACTGATGCTTTCATTATTATTGTTGTTATTTTTTAATTAATACATGTTGGGGAGATTAAGAAAAGAAAGGACATAAGATAGATTTAATTTTGCTTTTAGATTGCATATTTTCTCTTATTTTGTGATCTTCAAAGATTATGGTTTTTGTTTTTTAGGTTTTAGGTTTTATTAAATGTAAAGTTTTTGAGGTTGAATCACATCCCAAGTGATGATTCATCTTTATATTCTTGCAAGATTAATATTGAATTGAAACCTAGAAATATATCAAGGTGTAGTTCTTATTGCTAGGTTTAATTAGACTATCTTGTTCCTTTGAAGATGATGCATAGAATTATAATAAATTCTATTTAGTCTGCACTTTTATGCCTTTTTTATCATAATGTTTTAACCTTGCAACTCAAGATATGTATCATTTTTTCCATGGCAAAGTCTGCAAACTTAGTTTCAGTTTATTTCATATTTAAGGAAGCATTTTTGGTTTATTGATTTAATTTGAAGAATAGTCTGTCTGTTCATATGTTTTTCCTCAAGAAGAGTATGATCGTTAAACCCGTTATAGATTATAAAAGAACTGTAATGATGATAAAGTTTGTTGTGTTTGCTTAATCAGACATATATAAAGACAAATTATTTGTAAAAAAGTTTGCTATTATTGTGCCTAATTTCATTTAATTGGGGAGAAAAATGTGTTTTTTTGGGAGAATTTGGTGTTTTTGATGATTTGGGAAATGGTGGTTATTTGGTGAAGAAATTAAGATATGTGTATGTTATTTTTTTTCTCTAAATTGTATGAACTAGTTATTTACAGGTTGATTAAATTTTGAGATGTAAAAAATATAAATGAAACTTTATCAATTTTTTTTAATATTCCTCGAAAATTATGTTGATATATGAAATACTTAATTTTTACTTTTTTCTTTACAATATTAATATTGTCATTTGTAAATTTTAGATTCTTTAATTTGTCTAATTGAGTTTTATTTATTTATTTATATTATGTAGGTGTGGAGATTCAAATGATGGAGAAGAGCTACATTAAACGTTTTAGAAGTAATGTTACAAAACTATATTTTTAGAAGCTAGCTCTTGAAATTTTTTTATAAGTGTAAATTTTTTGAGTTTAATTTTTAAGCGTAAATGACATGTGGTTGTATATACAATTTCTTATATGACAAATTATATAATTTTACACTTTGATGTATTTGCTTTTATTGAGATATAGTTTTTTGTTAATGAATTGAGAAAAAATATAAAAATTTAAGCATTATTGAGTATTAAGTACTGATTAGAGTACATTATAATATTTAAAACCCAAATTACTATAAAAATATCATATATTTTCTATGGCATGTAATGCAGGTCGTTAAATCAATGGGGGAGATACAAATATTTACGTCATGTTAAACAAGCCGTTACGCCTTATTAAGACAAGCTGTTAAAAATATATCTGTGCATATGTTGTTTATAATGACATATTTATGGCATGTTAGAAACAAGTCGTTAAAAGTATATTCAACGGCGCATTTAACAAGCCGTGAAAAGTGAAAATTGTGCCGTTAAAAGTGGAAGTGTCACCATGACTTCTTAAATGACAGCTTGCCGTTAAAAGGTTTTCACGACTTATTTGACAAGTCATTGAAAGTTATTTTTCTTGTAGTGAACTTTGTTGTATGCAGCGCTTGCAAGAAACCAAATTAATCAGAACCAATGGATGTGGTATGCAGATATTCTAATGGGTTAAGATGAGATTGAATAACCATGCATGATGCAATTCACTGCCAATAAGGAGTAAATCTTAAATTATATATTACTCAATTATTGAACATAACGATTTTGTGCATGACTTGGGCAACTTGGCTTCCGAAATCCTTAAAATTTGTTTTGGATTCCATCTCCTTGATTAATTTAATTAGACATAAAACAATTAGCAAAATATCCTTAAAACAATTGTTACCTGCATTGTTCGTTTGTTGTTCATATGTCTGGTGGCAGCATGTACTCTAATTAATTTGGAGAACGGAATTCCATTCGATAAAAAAAAGAAAAAAAAAGTTATTTGTACTAGAAATGCTCCTAACTGGTAGCTGAATTGGATAGGACTATTCCTTATTGAGTTGACTAGAGACAATGTAATCTAGGCCTAGAACCTTAGGTCTATGTGTCCTTATTGCAAGCATATTTTAATCTTGTAGGTTGTGTGGGCTTATAGCTCAGTTATTGTCAAATGGTCCTTTTGCTCTATGTGGTAAGGATGTCGTCGTTCGATTTAAATCGATTTAGTATTATTTTATTTCGTTTAGTTTGATTTAGATATTTAACCTATAATATCGTTTAGTTTGATTTGGGCCATGACGTCTGTCTTACACTACACAATGGTACTCCATCTCGCTCTACACGACACGAGGAATACGTGCCTTTATTCATTTGTGGCCCTCCTAAACCACAATGCTACTTGAGGGTCCAGAATGGGATAAAATAATCATAACCAAATGATTTATTTATTATAATAATAATAAGAGAACGTCATAGAATGAACTAAAATTTTATCAGATAATAACCACTTATAAAATAATTTCATTATTCAAGTTTCGAGGATCATCAATGGCAAGATTTTTAAGGATGGCCATCTCCTCTCATGTAATCCTGCTAAGACTGACGTTGATACACACACCCAGAATAAATTTTTCAATAAATAAAGACCCCCTTGTGGTGCTGACACTCGGTAGTGACGATGTCCTAAAATTACAATCTTAGCTTAGCTTCTTTCTCCGTCGCTCATCCACTAATGGAGTTTCATTCTTCCCTTCAAAGCTGCTTTTGCTTTTGTCTTTCCTTCCTGATCTTCTTTATCATCATCATGTTGATCACCACGATGATCTTTCGATCAATAAGATTGAACCTTTGGTGCAGGTGTCATATCTGCAGTAGCTCCATCACATCAAATTGGTCGCTTAAATTCGATAATCTCTGCGACTGGTACACCCACCTACTCAAAAAATCTCCAACTGGAACGATTCAGATACATATTCTTTGCAATACAATTACAGCAAATCCATCCAACATTGAATACATACTCAAAACGAGATTCGAAAACTACCCAAAAGGCAAGCTCTTCTCGTCGATCCTCGAAGATTTTCTACGTCAAGGTATCTTCAATGTCGACGATAAATTCTGGAAATTTCAGAAGAAAATGGCAAGTCCAGAGCTCAGTAGCATCTCAGTTCGATCTTATGCGTTCGAGATAGTCACCAGAGAGATTACGCATCGGCTCTTTCCGCAGTTGTTGTTATCATCATCAGTAAGTAGTATTAGCAATAAGATAGAAGAAAGGGTAATTATAGATTTACAAGATGTGTTTAGAAGATTTACGTTCAACAGTATATATCGATTCACGTTTGGATTAGATCCTAGATGCCCTAAGCTTTCATTGCCCATATCAAAATTCTCGACGGCTTTCGATCTTGCATCAAAATTGTCGGCGGAGCGAGCGATGTCGCCGTCACCATTAATCTGGAAGGTCAAGCGACTGTTAAACGTAGGATCGGAGAAGAAGCTCAAGGAAGCAATTAAGACGATCAACGGTTTAGCCTACGAGATCATAAGGCAGAAGACCCTAAAAGGTTTCGAAAATTCTCAAGATCTTCTTTCAAGATTCATGGGATCAGTTGAAAACCCTAAATATTTAAGAGACATCGTTATTAGCTTCACTTTAGCAGGAAGAGATTCAGTTGCTTCTGCTTTAACAAGCTTCTTCTGGGTTCTTGCCAAGCACCCAAAAGTTTCTTTGGCGATTTTGGCCGAGTCGAACCGATTCATGGGACCGAGTCAGCCGGAGCCGGCGAGCTTCCAGTCAATTCAAGAGATGCCATATTTACAGGCAGCGGTGTACGAGAGCATGAGGCTATATCCACCGGTTCAATTCGATTCGAAGTACAGTGTGGAAGATAAGTTGCCGGATGGTACGTTTGTGAGGAAAGGAACATGGGTTACGTATCATCCATACGCAATGGGTAGGATGGAAGACGTGGGGTTCGGATTGCCGGGAATTCAAGCCGGAGAGGTGGTTGGTGAACGGAGTGTTTTCGCCGGTGAGCCCGTTAAAGTACCCGGTTTTCCAGGCTGGAATTAGGGTTTGTTTAGGGAAGGAGATGGCGTTAATGGAGATGAAAAGCGTTGCACTTGCTCTCGTTAGAGGGTTTGAGATTAAATTGGTGGAGCCAGATAGTAATTCACTCAAGTATGATCCGGGTCTCACTGCAACCCTAAGAGGAGGCCCTCCTGTAATTGTTCCAAAAAGGATAATGAAAGTTATTATATAAAGAAAAAGGCTTATCATTTAAGCACGAATCTCCCATAATGTTTTGTCTGGTATCAGTTGGGATTTGTATACGCATGTACATAAATTCTGTACTTTTTTTGTCGTTTGTGGGTTTTGAGCGAAGAATGTATATGAATAATCATAAAAGCAAGAGGGGCGGAGACTAAGTAATTATTGAATTGTTCTTACATATATCTAGTGTGCATCAGATAGGGTTACAAAAGAAACGTGGTTGATAAAGGAGTGGACATCAAGGTGCAACGTATTAACTGCTCTTTTTTAAAGCTTATGGTTTTTTTTTTGTTTAGTTGTCATGGAGTGTCGCTAGGGGTGATAATATAAATCACGATACGATAACATAATTTAAAATCGACACGAAATTAGCGAGCTTGAGTTTAGCATAAACATTTGCGAATCAAAATAAGTTAAACCCGATTAGACACAATTAAATTTCAGGTTAAAATCAAGTCGATCGATCGCTAAATTCGAAATTTACCCATTTAACTCGATTTTATTTTGTATTGACACTTATGTTATGTGTGAAGACTTTTTAATATTTTCTATCATGCGTTGAAACTATAACTTTATAATATTTTATTTGATCTTTACTATATGGTTGTATAATTATGATTTATTATTTTTTATTTATATGTTAATTTAAAATTTATGCATGTTAAATAGGTTATAATAAACCTGTTTAAACTTTAAGGGTTATAACTTGTTTAGCCCGTTTATTAAACGTGTCATGTTCGTGTTCGCATATAATGACACATTATATAAACGTGTCGTGCTCGAGTTTGCAATATACTTAGTAAACATGTGTCTCAATACGACACGATTATAACACGACAATACGAATTGCCACGCTTACCTACAACTTACACATTGAAGATGGAGGAGTTCTATTTGTATAAGTTTTCAGCACAAAATGCATTAAGTACATTGGATTCCTCGAATTATACGTTAATACATGATTTAAGCATTCAACATACACTACAAGGCCTTTCAAAAAAAAAAAACAAAACAAAAAAAATTACAATACGGGGGTGTGTGTTAAATTTGTGTTGAAATCATGTATAATTATCATTTTCCATAACATGGGGCCTTGTAATATAGAAAATAAACTCAAGTACTGCCAACTAAATTAACCAAACTATTTTCCCATTGCAAACTATTTTGGGATAAAAAATAATTTTTGGGTTATTTTACAACATCTGCCTTTGGACCAAACTAGTGAAATATCAGTTTTATATGTTTTGAAGAAATTGGTTATTAAAACCAACTTTTATAAAAAAATGTTTTACCAAAAGTTGTACCAATCAGGGTCAACGCATCCGCCCATTTGTTAATTTAATTATTACATATAGTACATTTACAAATACATGTCACTATTCCATACGTTGGATGTAAGCGACCGAGTCATTTCTCCTATTTCCTTCTAGGATTTTTTGTCCTAATTTTTTTAATTAGGTCATAGTGTTATCAATATGGCATTGAGAAAATGCTTTTTAATTCAAGAATAAAATTTTCTCATTATATTAAATAATCATAAATTATTATATTATCACATGTTATTATATATTTTACAATCCTATATGCATATATCCATGATATTATTTTATTGCATGTAGATAAAAGATATATATATATATATATATATATATATATATAAATAAATAAAAAATAAAAAATATATAAGACGTTGTAATTAGAATAAGTTTAGCAATGTGATGTCTTCAAACAATGCAATACATCTAAGGAGGAAATTTGGATATAAATTGAATTGACACACTGAAATGAGTTTTACAAATACATATTTCTTTTATGTAGAAACATAGATATATATTAAAAAGCACAAATACATCCCCTATGTTATTAATTAGATTACATTGATATGTTAGTCATGCAACTCCCATTAGCATTGATACCAATATTGTTGTAATTAAAATATAATCATGCATGCGTCTAAATGAAAACTCTTTAGTTTTTATATTAATTAGGGAAATACTTCAGTTATGCTTTTGTATATATGGGAGCTAGGGGGAAGCTTCTTTATATAATCTTGCATGTTTTATTGAGCCCAAAACATTAATACATACTTTATGATTGTCAAACATTAATTTAGTTATCACTAGTGAATGATCCACACATTGCTGAATTTGAATGCATGAATTGCTTCAAGCTGATCAGCTAGTACAAGTACTTACTTAAGAATGAAGGTGACTCTATAACCAAGTACTTTATAAAGAAAATATTTTAAGTTGAAGTACATATGTCGCCTGAACTACGATTGGATTTGAGGGTGGTGTACATGTGTGTAAGATACTGTCATATACTGTAACTTTGGATATGTTTAGGAGCTTGGAGTATACTTTAAATGGGGGGAGACAAGGCCAATGTGTCGGTCAAGAACGATAAAATAGCTTATCTTTTCTTTGGGCCTTATTCAATACTTATGTTTGGTGGGCCTCAATTTATAATTTTGTAAAGCTTTAGTGGATAAAATATATTATGGGCCTCACTCCCGAGTTGCCAATGAGGCTTGGGTAGGAATGACAAAATGGGTTCGAATATATTTGTCTACTTTTGTTCAGCGTGTTTTTAAAACCGATACGTACACAAGTCTTTTTAAAAATTGAGCTAGGTATGGATAAAAAAATGTGTCTATTTTAAAAATTGGATCGGGTCAGGTCCTACTAAATATAAATGGCAAAATTTATATATATTTTAATTTTTTCGTACCCGGTTAAATTTTTTTTAGTTATATATTTTTTAAATCTTTCATTTATTTTGTTATTTTCTTTTTCAATTTTTCTTCCTTTTTCATCTTTATTGGCATTAGATCTTTTTTTTTCTTTAAATAAACCTACTTCACTGTCATATATATATTTTTTAAAACATGTGGGTACGGATAAAATCGGGTTATTGGATTTTTAAAAATATACGAGTATGAACGAACATATGTTGTCCGTTTTTCAAACCGAGTCTGTTAGTATGAAACATTATTAGTACCCGTACTCGTTCGTACTTAATTTTTTGTCACCTCAAAACTTTGATTTTTTTATGTCTACGCAGGGTCTACTCATTAGCGATAGGGACGGCATGTCCCATAGGTTCTTTTAAAATTGAGATCTTTGTTGTACCCTATCTGTGTGTCCCTGTATGCGAGAGAAAAATACAAAAGTCTGTTTAAAATAATGTTTTTGTCATGAGTGACGTCACTCATATGCCTCTATCTTGGGCCCTTGAGTCCCCATTGTCTGGGCCCTCGTATGTCTTAAAAGATCTATTGTTGCTCTGGGACACAGGGTTAGCCTGGCATTACAAAAAAGGCCCATGTGTGTTTGGTGAAAGGGTAATTAAGTCACAGTGTTCTCAACATATTTCATAAGGACCGGTCAAGTCCCTTTCCAAAGGGCATTAACTAACGCCAAGTTCCACCAACCCCGGGAGGACAAACCAACAATACCAAGCAACACTTAGATTCAACGCCTCGTGTGTATAACACACACATCCCAAGGCACATAAGTAAGTAATTATATTTTTATATAGATAAATTAGCATATATATATATATATATCATTTTCTCAAGTAATATTTAATTAAGAAAATTTCAAAACTGATTCTCACAAAAGTAAAAACACATGTATTCCTAATTTTTAGGGCTTTTGTGGTAATATAATTTGCAGGAATTAAATGGTACTGATGACATAGTAGCATTAATAAGTAGGTCTGATGGTGACTATTACATAAATGTGAAAAATCAACTAGAACTCACATTTCATGAGAAGAGATAGATGTAAAAGGAGATCTTTTGCGAACATGATCTACTGCAAAGCACCAATATCCGGAATTATTAAGTTATTAAAATTTTACATTTATTTAATGCAGTTTGGATTGCTCAGTAATATTTTATATATCCTTAACTAGGTAATTAAGGTTCTTAATTTTAATCTTATTACCTAGGCAGCTGCATGTCTCATTGGATTAGTGTGCTGGCTCAAATACTAATTGGAACTAGTGACAAAATAAATAAATAAATAAACTAATTGAAACTCTTATTGTCTAGGAAATTATTTAAAAGAAAAAGGAATATATATATATTATTTATAAAAAGAATACTTTTAAACGACGGTGTCTTACTTTTTTGCCACTTAACTGTCTAAAATACATTTCTTTAATCTTTAATTATTAAAATATGAATTAGGATAAATAAGTAATTTAATTATGTTAAAAACTGATTTGTAGTTAAAAAAAACTGCCGACAATTTTATTTACAGCACACTAGTGTATATATATATATATATATATGCCACTGTTTTACGTAATTCCGATCATTTTATGTATGGTTTTGATGGGATTGTCGTTTTATGCTTTAAGGGTAATAATTTACATACATTTAAATATTTAATTAACATCACTTTCACAAATATACATAATCTATTTTAAAGTTCACAAGATGCTGTTTTTTTTTTTTTTGGTTGTTTTTGAAATCAAACGAACAATCCAGTGAGGCTGAGAAAACTCAAAAGATACAAGATCAAAGACAATTCTAAAAATACAAGATCAAAGCCTCCAAATATGAAAGTTGGTCCTCGGTGGAAGAGAACTCGTTAACTGAAAAAGAAGAACCTAACCCAGTGTCGAACTCAGACTAAACCTCGATCGCTTCATCGTCCGAGGAGGCCTCATCGGCTCGACGATCGGATGTGCTCGGCTCATCTTAGACCCTATCACTTTGAACTCGGTCATGAGCAGAGCAACAGTTGAGGGCGACATCATCTTGGCTAAAGATCTCGACACCCTCAAACTCTCTCTCCTCTAATGGTTGAGCAGCTTCTGCATCATCGCAAAGCGCCAGACGTTGGAATGTCCGAGTTGGAACAAAGATGAGTTGGTAAAATTTTGAGCTGGGAGAAAAACTACGGAAAGATATCGTCAAAATGAGTGGGAACCAGTATATATAGAGGGACCCGCTCGACTCAAAGTCGTTAGATGCAAAAATGACGCAAATCTCGAGGAGTATCCAACGGCTCTGGCCCGAGCAGACGAATCGACGCGAAGCTTAGCAGGATGGCTTCTAGAAGGTACAAATCTCGAAGTGAATCTGACGGTTATGAGCCGACCAACTGTGTCAACAAGCCGATGAGATCCACAAGTACAGTTTTCGAATCCTGTGGAACATCCGACAACTCAGAAGACATAAAAAACGAACGAATCTCGAGAAAAATCAAAGATGAAGGTAAGCCTTTCACCCCAACTAGGGCTAAAAGGCTTGAGGGCTAAATGTTGGATGGTCAGCTCGGGTATGAGCTGACCTGGACATCAGTAGAGTCGACCTAACATTATAGAAAGTATAAGCCACGTGAATGAGCTGGCGAGTCGAGGTGGCGCTTAAAAATCGTGTGTGACAATACGACCGATAGATCAGCTCGGGCTGCCCAAATCTAACTCAACTAGGGAAAACCGCCCGAGCCGATCTAACGAGATGATGTTTACGAAAACCCCAAAAACACGATGGTGACGATAGCTCAGACCATCCTAGCTAGGTGCAGTACTGCTCAGGGTTGGCAGTTCGACCTAGCCTAGCTCGGTGCGGAACTACTAAGGGTTGGCAACTCGGCCTTGAGCCGAGCTAATCATTCCAGACGAGATAAAGAAGGTAAGGGAGTCATTCCTAGCACGCTACATCCCGAGGAATCTAGAATAGCTATACATATCAAACACGAACTTCGACATAGAGACAGAATGAGATTCTTTCTCTTAGACTAACCAGGAAGATAAGGATCATCCGATCTGACCAACCCGAAATAGATGAGCTCATCCAGCTCATCTCGACCAACGACGAGATGACACGTGGCACATACCTACTGGACAGCTAGCCACTCCGGCTAGAGGACATCCTTTATAAATAAAGCCTACAACCCTTCTCATAAGGTACGAACAACTTTCTCTAAGGGTTATTGCTATAGTCTTGAACAAGCTCTAATTTAAGCATCAGAGGGTCTTTGATCGGCACCACAACGGTATTCTTTACGATAAACCTATTTCTTTCTCTCTTCTTCCCAGATCTAGCTGATAAACCTTCGCCGAAGCCGAAAAGTTCACACTTCCAGATCCGATCAACTCCTCCACGTGTTCATCTACTTGGTGTTGATTAGATTTTGTACCAACCCATATATTTCATGAAAAAATAACTTAATTAATATACATTATTAGTACTCTACTTAAGTTATACTTTTTTTTCCTTCAATATATGGCTATCGAATAAGATATAAAAGTTTTTTATAAGATGAAAGCTTTTCAAGATTAGTTCATTTTTGGGCGGGATAGAATTCGTGATAAATCTCTCAACCGCACATCGTAGTTCGCTTCCCACACTAGTGAACCAATCCGTACTTCAATATTTTTGGGCTTATATCTTATAATGATTTTGAATCGCTATTAATTGCTAAAAGAGAGAGAGAGAGATTATAAATGGATCCCAGGATTGTTGCCGGAAACGCAGGCTTACATGGGCCCGAATTCTAGGCCTATTGAATTCAAAATGGCCCATCTACTGCAATGATTATAAATGGATCCCAGGATCGTTGCTGGAAACACAGCTTACATGGGCCCAAATTAAAGGCCCATTGAATTAAAATGGCCCATCTACTGTGATATGCTTTCTCACAAGGTCACAAACTCGCGCCTTAAAAAAAAAAAAAAACATATCTTGTTAGGACAATGAAATTTTTTGAATCTAATAAAATATATTTCTTTTTTTTTAAGAGACTAATAATATATAGTTTTATTATTGCCTCAGATGGTTAATGTTTCATTCTTGATGAACTTCAGGAGCCCTTTTTAAGGTTTTAACCCCAGGGGCATGCATTATTTATTTATTTTTGTTTTTTGCTTTTTTTTTCCCCCTTTCTATACATTTTCTGAGCCATTTAACACAAATACATATGGTATTTTTTGCTTTCTAAGGAAATTCTCAGATAAATAAATAACCCAACTAATTAAAGAGCCCATAATTAAGCAACAAAACTTAAGATTAAGCAAGCATATATATATATATATATTAAAAAAAACTCCAAGTTTAATCCAAGCAATTACATGAAAGGATTCAATCCAAGCAAATAAATCCAATGGATTCTATATCTTATTAATAGCACTATAGACATGCAGGCAGTTTAAAATAATTTGATTAATAATCTTATATATTAAAGATGACGATCTATTAATTACTTCTTGCAGACGATTCCACGCCCATCCAACCCGCTTCCACAACTCGGACTCGCGTATTCTTCATTCTCAGAAGCAGCTCTTCCCCCATTATTAAACTGAGCCACGGCACAATCAGTAGCAAAGAGGCTTGAAGTCACAAACTCCTTAAAACCACCCATTACAGGCATTACTGAATCAATCTCAACCTTGCTAACGTAGTTCTTCCCATAAGTTTGTCCCAAAACACCCTTCACTTCATCACTCAAAGAATAAAACTTGAAGCTCAATTCAAGATGAGTAAAACAATCATCTTTTGTTATTCCATAGTTATGTATTCTTGAGTCTTCTTCGGTGATCGGTGTCACTGTAGCTGTGATCCTGAACTTCCCTTCGACTTCGAAGGCGACACTGTTGACGTCGCTTAATCTCGTGATTGCCATTTGGTGCCTTGGAGTTCCGGCAAGAAGACGGGTTTACCATTGAGGGTGAGGCGGTTGACGGAGGCGTCCCATGTTGAAGTCTTTTGGGCACCGATGAAGACTCGGTGGTTGTCGAAGAGGACTCCGATGGATTGCACCCAAGTGAAGTCTCGGTTCATGTTGTGGTTTCTCAGGCCGATGAAGTGGCCGTTGATGTGGAGGTTGGGGTCGGAGACGAGGCAGAAGTCATGGTCTTTCTTGCCGTGGAAGTAGAAGGTGAGGCCGTCGCCACCGATGAACCTTGGGTCTTGGCACACTGCACCTGGCTTATCACATTCTGCAGTACCACATATTAATTAATTAGGAACATTAGTTCGTTGTTATGAGAAGAGCCTGGGTAGAATCTAAAACATTCATAATGAATTATTTAGCTAGTAAGATGAAAACCGACATTTGGAACATTAGTTCATTTTTATGAGAAGCGCTTCGTTAGACTCAGAAAAATGTTGGGGAGACCCAATCCTTTAACATTTTTTCTAATGTTGTATTATATGACAGTACATGATTTAACTGCGTCTGACCGTTTTAAGAAAAAAAAATTCCCATGTTGTATGAAAATAACATCACATCATATGAGTTGGGATTTGCGTCGAAAAATATAATTGTTCTAGTATTACTCAAGATGAAAACCAGTGTTACGTTAAATGCTTGACTAAGAACCCGCCTCAAAAAGTAGTTTCTCATCAGTCAGTCCCACTAGGGCCACTCCTTATAGAGTTTAAATATGTGGGGATAAGGAGGTTTGCGTAATAAAAGAAAAAAAAAATTCATGACAAACTATATATAATTCAGACTCACCTAAACGCTTCTTGATTGCTTCTAGTAAGAGCAATCTTAATTTGAATTGTAGTTTGCATTAAAGGCATTTTTATCATTTTCTATGAAGGACTTGAATATGAAAACAAGTAAGAGGAAGGATATCTGTACTTACTGCAAACTGGTTTGCAAGAGTAGCAATCTACTTCACATCCTCCAGGGCAAGACTTGGGGCAAACATGCTCCAAATTGTAGCAATGGGTGAACCTAGGGTCTTGGCATTTGGCTCTCTTTGGTGCAGATTAAGAAGAAGGGGGAGGATGAGATGGAGTTGGCGATGTAGGATTCGACGGAGTAGGCTGAGAAGGAGGCGTGTATGGATCAGTTGGTGTATATGGAGTCGGTGTTGCCGGATTAGGCTGAGAAGGAAGTGTATATGGTGGTGTAGGTTGAGGAGGAGGATTAGGCTTTTCTTTAGGTTTTTCATCCTTAGAAGGTGGATTTGGCTTGTCTTTAGGCTCTTCTTCTTCTGGAGGGTTTGTCCTCTCTCCACAAATGGGCTTGCAAGCAGCACACTCTACAGTACAAGAATCAGGGCAAAACTTTGGACAAACGTGCTCTAGATTGTAACAATGCTTATACTTCTTGATCTTGCAGCTTGCTCTACTTGGGTGATTTGCAATCCCAGGTGGAGTTGCCTCTGCTATTACCACCATGATAAGAAGAAGAAGAAAAGCACCAAAACGCATCTTAGATGTAGCCATTGCAATACCTTTGAGAGAGTAGTAGTAGTAATGTTGTGATGATATATGCATATATATATATATATATGGACGCGACCCTATTTTGTACTAGTTATGTAAATGAAAGCACATGGCACTTGGCCTATTTTTTCGGATTACTTCACAGTTTTTATATAATTATATATAGTTTAGGCTGTTGTATGTTAACTTAACATGGCTTTCTAATTAAGTTAGCCAAAGTATACAAAGTCAGTTCTTTATTTCATTCTTTAATGTTAAGGAAAGGGGCCGGGGGTCAAATCTAAAAACAGTTCTGCTGAGATTTTACTGCAGAACATAAAACTAGCCGTAGATATATCATATATTATATATACTGTTAAAATAATACTTATTTTTCTATATGTATAATGTATCATATCTTTAAGGAGCAAAAACGAATGTATTTAACTTTTCTTCTATTCTTGGATACCTCATGCATGCATCGGATTAGCTGCGTTACTCCCATCTAAGAGACCTTTACAACTGTACATTACCCTATAAAATTGCTAGCGTGCTTAAACACAGAAACATCAAGACAAAATATCTGATCAATTAATATGTAACATCACATTAATTGAATTTATTAGTCTTGCCGTTGTAAATGTACATTTATCTGTTACTTTAATAGCTTATTGGAATGTTGTTATAATTAATTCATTGTATTGTCGTTTTACAGGGCTAATGGATTTCGACATATTTACTTTGGGGCTTTGTGAACTTCTATCTATATATATATATATATATATATATATATAGATGCACCATTAATTAATTTACTTGTATATATAAATATTAGAGCTTGTATATGAGGTACCCCGGTAGCATATACATTTCATGGATCACTTTGCTCGTAGACTACCTTACTATATATTGGTCCATAACAAGAGACCTTACAAAACCACATGCAAGAACAAAGTTTATTACATGGACAAAGGTGACTATATACCTTAATTATTAATTTTCAACACACCTTATAAGCCTTACTTCTTGCAAACTACTCCAAGCCCCTGCATGCCACTACTGCTGCATTGCATAGAGGCACTTTCAGCAACAATCTTACCTTCAGCTAAAGGGTACCCTACAAACTGAGAGACAGCACAGTCTGCCGAGAACAGATTAGATGAAGAAAACTTGTCATTTCCACCCATTACAGGCATTGGCATGCCCATCTTCACCTTAGTAACATAGTTCTTCCTATAAGTCTGTCCCAACACACCATCCACATTGTCACTTAGCTTGTAAAACTTGAAACCTAACTCCAAGTGAGCAAAGCAATTGTCACCAGTTATATCATATCCATGAGCTTTCGACTCCTCAGCCGGAACAACGATTGCCGTTATTTTAAAGCTCCCTTTGACTTCAACCGAAATTCCGTTGGTCTCCCCAAAGCGGGTAAGCATGACTTTATTAGTTGGAGAATATGGAGCTTTCCATAGAGCATTTTCTTTGGTTGGAAGAGAGATGGATTTGCCATTGAAAGCTAGGGCTAGATGATCTACATTGCTATCCCACGATGAAGTGTTTTTAGCTGCAACATAGATTTGGTCATGATCAAATAGAATTGCAATGGATTGAACCCAAGTGAAATCTGGAGTCATGTTGGCAAGTCGCTTGCCGATGAAGTGAGCATTGATGTGCAAGTTTTTGTCTGAGAAGAGGCAAAAATCTTGGTCTTTCTTGCCATGGAAGTAGAATGCAACACCATCTCCTACAGACCTTGGGTCCTGGCATACTGAACCAGGATAGTCGCAACCTGCATCAAAAAATATCTGGTTTGTGATTTGAAAACAAAGATACAATTTGAAAACGAAAATTCAGAAAATAACTTTGTATTACACTTATATATGCAAATACATTTTATATGACCATAGGATACATGTATTTTACCCGTCTCAATGTATATGTAATAACTTGATGAACATGAAAATATAGTTGTGCATGTCGTTATATTTTTGTAGTTAGAATAACATTTTTCTTCTTTTAAAACTATTTTTGAATTCAATTAACCAAACTTATTTTTCTTGTTTTCAGATTTTTGGATATAAAAAATTGTATCTGAATCACGAACCAACAAAAAGTACTTTCATGAGAAACAATGCTATATATTAATGTATACATTCCCAACTCCTAATAACCAGAATCAAATACATGATTGATCTGCACCCATTTATAATTTCCTTCAAATTAATGTGCATGAGCACACACACACACACACACTATATATATATATATATGATTAATCATGAATATGAAGATCATGTAATTAATATTCATTAACCATATATCATGAATATATTGATGAATAGTGCGGACTAAGATGACTTACTGCAAACGGGCTTGCAGGAGGCACAGTCAATAACACAGCTGGTGGGGCACTGAGGTGGGCAGTACTGCCACAAGAGGTGGCACCGCGGATACTTACCTGATCTGCACCTCACCTTCTTAGGTTTATTGTAAGGTAAGCCTGACTCAGCTGGGAGAGCTGTAAGCCACAGCATCACGACGAGAAGGCACAGTTCCCACCATTTTAGTAATGGCAAGCTCTCCATCTTCTTGATCATTTTGCTAAATTGCAGCTTAGTATGAGCATATGACATTCATATATATAGCAATTCTTATATATATATCATTCGTTTGTGTAACCTTTGGATGGAGTGATTGACACGGGAGTTCACATTGAAGAAGCGTTTGATGTTCCACAAAAAATGAAATTGAAAACGTTCTTCTCTTCTGTTGATATGAATTACAAAGGTTGAACGTTTTCAAGCATCTGCCTGCAGTGCTCACGAGCCCCATTCCCCTCTTGTTCACTTTTTACTTTTTTACCTTCTTTTCCTCGCTGGAATAGTTTACAAAATTTTTCTTTTAGAGGTCATTGGTTGAAATCCGTAATACTGCTAAATCAGCTAAATCAGATAAAATTATGAGCATAACTCATCCTTAAAAATCAGCTACATCACACTCTGCTTGCCCGCAATTTATACATTAAGCATTGTAATTGTATCCAAACAATGTGAGACTATTCTAACACATAACACTTCATAATTAATTATATGACATTTCGATATACACATGAGGTTGCGTCATATGAGCAGCTTCCAACAGCTTCAAAAGTATAAGCTAAAAGAGTTTAGTTAAAAAATAAAATAACAAGACACATTGGAACTAAAACAACATCCCTTGAGTATTTTACATGCTACTGCAGTGTCTCTTATAAGTTTAATTCCTTTAAAATCTTATAGTATTGAAAATGAAAGAAGGCAAGAGAGCAGACAGATAAAAGAACAGGTTTCCTGCTCCTCATTGTGCTTTATTAATCTTCATGAGAAAAAAACAACTTCAAAGCACTTTTTTGAATTCCTTTTTAACTTTAAGAACCAAAAAAGGAAAAAAAAAAAATCAATACAAGATAAAACTTCATTGAAATTTCAACTAACCTACCTAAATTGCCGCCTGTTAAGGTTCTTCAGCTTAGTGAGTTCCTTTCTTCTCTTTCTAGCTTCAGCAGCTGCAGCAACATCCACCAGTTTCTTGCCTGAGCAGATGCTTAACCTCTGAATATTATTTTCAGAAAAGGCACTTGCAACATGACTAGCTGTAGGAGAAATAGGCTCTTCTTTTAAATTAGTTGAATTTGGTTGGAGCTTATTCGCAAATTTAAGTTCAAAATTGGGTTTAAAAGATCTGATGGGTCTAGGCGTGAGAATTGCTCTATTAGGACAATTAGATAAGTTGCTTTCTTCACTGGTAGAATACCTAGAAGAATTCTCAGGAACAGTGTCAATGGAGTTGGCTTCAGCAAGGCTATCTTCTTTCACTGATGATTGTTCTGGCTGTTTAGCAACAGAAAGATCACCTTGTTCGGGCTTCGAACTAGAGGAATCCATAATGTGAGAATTGGAAACGTTTGCATGATCTGAAAGAGGAAAGAACCAAGGACATGGTAGTATATAATAGGGAGTCCTTGGAGCACTGGTGCTCAAGTGATTCTCTGGCTCATTAAGAGATGTGGGCTTGCAGGCAATTGTAATAGGATCTTGCAAGTTTGCAGCATTTAAAGGAATCGATTTTGTATGAACACGGTTTAAATGATGGATGATGGAGGGCCAGACATGCGGCCTAAATGTGGGTCTCTGATATAAGAGCAATGGTTGGGGTTTTTCAGATGTCAATGCTGGTTGGTCAGACGGAGATTTCGGAGTTGTAACATGAATTGATGGAATAATCTCTTCTGCTGCTTCCTGTATCTCACCTTTCACCCTACTAGCCATCTGCAATACAAAATACCACTTTCAGATGTGACACAATATCCTATCGCATTTGGATTTAAAGGTAAATTATCTTTTATGTCAATTTTACCTGTGCTTTTAAATATGTGTTTTTATCCTTCAATGACTGATACTTTTTCATGATCAACTCCTTTTCCTTTTCTCAATACAAGGGCAAGCAGAGTTTGAACAGTATCAGTAAACTACAACATAACATAAAATATATAGAAAATATATGAATTTTCTGCTTATCTGGAAAACGAAGATCTACTTCCGCACATATTTTAAGGCAAGAAGATAGAGCATAAACTAACTCTAATAAAAAGAAAATGCTATCAAATTGTCAATGCTCGCCTACATACCCGCTTCATGCTCTCATTATCCCATGCTAAATCAGCAGCTTTTCTAGTCAACTCCTCACAAATGGCCTGAGGCAAAGGCAAATCAGCAACAAATTATATATTAGCAGAAAGGGACTATACCAATATAGTTGCAGTAATCAAATGTCAAAATATGTTTAGAAAATATGCTCATTCGCATTGTTAGACAAGTTATAAAAGAAGTTGTGAGTTAGACGACCAAGGCCCGGCTTCAGGTAGGTGGGTAGGAAAAAGTAATAATTTTTTTAATTGTTTAGCCAAAACAGCCCCTTGGTTGCATTCATGCAAAGATAACCCACTAAAGCCACATATCAAATAGCAAAAAATACCAAATTTTAATTACAGAGCTAGTTGAAATGGATGCCCACTTTAAAGTAGTCATTAGCCGCTCAAAATTTTGAATTCTACAAAGGAGCATTCTTGTACACTGCCCAACAAAGTCCTTAAGCTTTATATTTTCAAGAATCTTGAATACTCATAATTTGTGAAGTAGATCATATGATCATGCTAAAAGAGTATCCAAAGTTGATGCATCTTGCAAAGTCAAACCAGAAATGTTTCACTTGTCTGCTGTCATGCCTGACAACCTGAGCATGGGATGGGAAGGATTGACTCCCTCATAATACCAACCTATCAGTAATGTAGGCTCTAGAGTAGAAGTTACTAACTTCTCGGTATGGTTTCTACACTGATTCCAGCTTTAAAATAAATGGCAGAATATGCTTATGATTTCTAATTCAAATGACAACATTAAGACAGATAAATCTGGATAACTTCTATGCAACTCCTTGACAATAATGATGGATTAGCTGCCTGCTTGAACAGATTGAATAAGAACTAGCTCGTCAAGCAACATTAAGGATCAGTACCACTATCACAAGGAATGGAGATGCACAAAAGACACAAGCTAAGGTCAATATCAGAATATTAACATTATTGATTATTCACTTTCAACCAATAAAAAAAAAAAATCAGGACAGAACACATAGCAATACATGAGAACAAATAATAAGGTAAACACTTAGTTTTCATTGAGAAGAAAATAATAAGGTGAACCAGTGAAGGCAGGTCAAGCCCTAGGCCTACTACTTTAACATTAAGACTTATCTAAAGCTGGCACCTGCGGTGTGCATGTATAAATTTTCAAAGCGTTATGCATGTGTGTACATTTGTATACTCAAACAATATGTATAAAGTTAAAACAGTATTTTAAGACTTGAAATAGCATATTACATGGAAAAAAACATGCATAAGGGATCAATTTTATTGATACCAAAGTGCAACTGATGAAGGCACAATGATAATGATACTAATGCAGCAAATGAAGCAACTAGATGCCTCCAAGTATGCAGAACTACAAAAGTGAGAAATAAATGGTCATTTCCTTGACAAGACATGGATTGAAACAACTAACATTTCTTACCTGCCTGCGGCGAATTGTCTGCCTAGCAGATTCTCTATTTGCTAAGACCCTACGTAATCTTCTTGCTTCCTTCTCAGCCTGCCAAATAGAAATTCAATGGAGAATCATAAACCTGTAAGACAGTTTTAAGACAGATTTATAGTCCCAACAAATTAGAAAATTTCTGGTACCTCTGTTAGATTTTGCTGCAATTTGCCTGCACCATGAGGCATATAGCCCCTGGAGCACATGTGAGTTGGTCTAGACGATTCTGAGTCCTCTTCACTTTTCACTGCTTTTAATGTCATATTTTTTAGCATCTCTTTATGTTGCTGTTGATCTTCTACCAAGCCATTCTGCCATAAGAAAATATATTTAAAATAATTTAAGTAAGATTGTAATTCATTCGCATATACATACAAGACAACGACAATATAAATATTGATCATAAACCAGAATTACACTATTTCTCAATGTTTTTATAATACAAAATTCCATAGCATCTTTCTTAATTCTTCAGAAATGTGACCTAGAGGTCATAGTTTCGAATCTAGAAACAACATCTCCAATGTGAAGGTCAAAGAATTTACATCATCCCTTCCACAATTCCCACAATGGTGGGAGCCCCATGCACTAGGATACCCATTCTGCATAAATATCCAATCTTTCAAGCCCTTCAGAATGGTATGAGCGCAGTAGACACATGTATAAATGCATGTAGATAGCTCAACACCATAAGATCCAATATGCAATTACTTACACAATTGTGCAGATCAGGCCCAAATAAGGATGTGACTTAAGAAAGCTAAAGTAAAGGACAATAAGTCAAAGATATAATAGCCTATGCTTAGGACAAGTAGGAGATGACTCAAAGGGCAATGAGAATAAGTTGTATAAATAAAGAGGAACATAAGATAAATCTCCAACTTGCAACCCTAGCAACTCTTCCCAAATCCCTTCTTGGTTCCAAATCCTTCCCCTCACAAGGGAGCCTATTACAGAGACAATGAAAACAAATATTCACTTGTTCGAGATAATAGGAAGATCAACCCACTTTTATCACAACAATCAAGTTCAAAATAATTTAAATTATCTAAGCAACATAAGAATACTTAATGTGTGTGAGAGGCTTGTAGGACCTATCCAATTATGCAAGCGAACAATTGCACATCAGTCAGGTTTTATGTGCATTTAAAGCATCATTAATGGTTCATTGAATGAATTTAGAGTTCAATCATATACCGTCAACCATCTAAAATGAACAAATCTTTAAATAATGCTAGTGTACAAAAAAATTAGCGTCACTGGTCATGATGTCTACCAATATGATGGTCCACATGTTCACACAATTGTAGAGATTTTCATGACAATTTACCCACAATTGTAAACGATCAAGCTCTTCCCTATGATTAGATTTATTATGATAGTAGCCTACTTGAATCCCACCTTTCATTTCTCAATCTAAGCCAAACCAAATCAAAGGACAACCTCAATTACTACGACAAGGCCCGGCCTTTTGACAATGTCTTTAAATTGTGTGTAATGTATTCAATCTTAGTTTAAGATTTGGGTTCTAAAGTTTATCCCCAGATATCTAATTTAGCATTACCTGCTAATTTAGTTTTATCAATGAACATAAATTCGCTTCAACCACTAGTTAATCCTTACTGTAAACTTAGAATAATTAGAAACTCCCTCCTTTATCCTACCACTGCTTTACTATGGATATTGCTCTATCATATATATCCTTTATTAGGTAAAGTTTACCAATTTGTAAATCCCTTTTTCCCTAAAACCCATCGCATTATATCTCTAACTAGAACAAAAAGAATTTTTGATGTAAACTGATCACTCTTTGTTTAGTAATTGGATTTCTTACTCGCATGGGAATCTTCCAAGTAAATTTGGTTGGGAAACGAAATTCCTAGAAGAGTGTATGCACAGACAATGCCAATGTGAGCAACACTTTTCCAGCATTCTCTCCTGCAAGCTACCTCGAGGTAGCTCATGCAGCATTGTCTTCAGAGTCTCCATAATTTCAGCAAATGCACCTAGAGTGCATACAAGTCCACGAAGAAAAACAAACAAACAAATAAATAAACAATTTCTTTACTGCGCCACTTCATCTCCTTAAATCTCAGAGTTTTGCGACTCCAGTACTCATTTCCCACTCGTCCTACACTGCTTCTATATAAAAGACTGGAACCTCGTCTGTCCTACCACTTAACTAACTTAACTTCCGTTACTGAAAACCTGAAATTCCTTTTATCTTTACATAAAAACCTGGACAGCTTAAACAAACTCAAATTGGATATCCTAAGCTCAACTAACTAAAAAATGACATTAAAAACAAAGCAGATCAAAACCGAACCAAATAAAACAGAAAGAACAAGAAAGAATTCAACAAACCTGAACACCAACAACAACACTAGAAGAAGACCTGTCAATGTTGCTAACCCAGCAGTCCCTTCCCGGAGACTCATTCTTAACTCTCTTCGTCGACCTTCTCCCTTTGCTCCCCCACTTCTTGTTCGATTCTCCTCCTCTAGGTCTTTTCCTCTCTAGCAAAGCCAACTCCGCAAAATCCGCCAGTGCTCTCGCCGCATCCAACTCTATCTTCACCATCACATCCCCTCCCCCTTTCGAAGACGAAGACGAACAACATGAACCACTGCATCTCCCCAAATCGATCTTAGGGTTTTCTTCCTTGCAACAATAAACCACAGCTTCTTCTTCTTCTTCTTCGCAATCTCTTTCCTCAGCAGCCATTGATAACTAGTGAGAAAAACAGACACTGAAGCTTAAGAGGAAGAACATAGAGTGAGAGAAAAAGAACAAGAGCAAATTAGGGACAGAAACAGAGGGAGCGGAAGAGACGCGACTGGTCTGCTAAATTGCTAGCGACGCCTGATATATCAGTCTACAACTGCCCAGTGTCAGCCAGGTCACACTTCTTCCTGGTGTCCCATCGTCGATGTATGGCTATCCGCCACGTTTACATTGCAGTCCACGTGGAACGAGTGCCATGTGCGGAACAGTGAACGGGTCTGTCCGGCTTCAGTACGTCGCGCATGCAGTGTGGTTGAGTAATTGCGTGTTCGTGGATCAATTGAGGTGTTACACGTGGTGTCATTAGGGCGGTGTCGTGGTATTGTGAGGTAAGGTACACCGTGGATGCTACGTGGCGCGTGGAGAGCAGGCTACAGAACTGCGACCTTTATCCTCTTGTATGGCTTCCCGGAAAGTATCCAGTGCTTCGCAAATTACGTAGACCGTGGTAGTTCGATTCGGTGGATCTACGTTTAACCTTGTGTCGTTTACACGAGGAAGTCAAAGAGCATGAGTTGACCCGGTCAATAATGGCTTGAGAGTGATTTGTATCCATCCAATCATCGGAGTTAGAGCAGTTTTCGTAAGAATAATTAGGAGATATTTGATTTCTTTCTCCAATCCTTCGATATACTTAACGCGCTAACCACTATGTTGTTGAAAAAATTATAATAGTATTAATCTCGTGATTGAAAAAAAAACAAACAAAGTCATAAAACTTTAATAAAAACAAAAAAAAAAGTCTTAAGACTATTTACTAAAAAATAAAATATTTCGATTTTCAAATAAGTAAAAATAATTTTACAATAAAAATATATTTATTCAAATGCCTAAAAACACTTTTTTCCCATTTCTTTTTTTTTTTGGTATCAATTCCGAATTTAAAAATTTACAAGGACGTAAACACCTTTCATAACAAACAGTTAAGAGAGACGAGAACAGGCTAAAACTCGTAATAAATCCCTCAAATCGCACCTCGTAGTTCGCTTTTAAAACTAACAAACCAACCCCTTGTTGATAAATAAAAAAAAACTTATCAACAAACTTTTTTTTTTATTTCATAAAACATTATTTAGCGCGCATGCATAGAAACAAACTAGTATTATTAGAACTTATCATTTTTGTATTTTAGATTTTTTTTTTTTTTTTTTTTTTGGGTGGTAATGGTGTTGGGGGGACCATTTTCTTCCACAAAAAAAAAATAAAATAAAATAAAAATTGATGGAAGAGGGGGGGATTTAAAGGAATCTTAAATGTAACAACAGTTGGACAGCTGTGATTTATAAAGATCACCTAACCAGATAAAATTCAACCCACAAGGCCACTCTGTTTTCTGCAAGGGAGAAAAAAACATTATAAAAGGATTTCATATACAAACATTTCGTAACAGAAGAATGTGCTAAAATTTAATCAACATATTTGACCCAAAATATTTTACATTAAGAATTTAAGTTAGCTCAATTGGAGATAAAGCGAGAAAAAACCATTTAAGGAAATGTACATACAACAAAGGCTTTCGTTGCACTAGTTAGTTAGGAAGAGTGACCCATTACCAGTTCATGGTAATGATACAAGTAGGAGACCTACAAAACATATGAAATAAAGATATTTAATAAAGATTATAAGTAACTATAGCTGACCCCATGTAGAGATGGTGATAGGCTTGGTTGAGTTGAGTTGAGTTAAGCAGGTATAAGTTATTGTAATTTAGATATGAACCTAGTCCTTGATAGATCAGAATGGAAGAAGGTAATTCATATAGCCAATCCCATGCAATTGGGAAAAGGCTTTATTGAGTCGAGCTGACTTTAATGTATGTCGGTTTAATCAGCTCCATGAATTTGTGAAGTTTGACATTGATTTGAGTTTTGTCACGTAGATTTTGGCTACACTTGCCAATGTTAGAGACAAAGCACTTCTATGTCTTCCATGCCTCCTATCATATACTTCCAAGGTCCAATTCAAGTACCTCTCTCTATGGAATAGATCTCTAACAGAAAACTAAAAGTAACTACAAGAAGTGATGGAGTTCAATAGTCCCTTGTAACTTGATATGCATTGTTGAGACTCTACCTACAAACTATAGCTTTGGGTCTAGTGGTTTTTATTTAACATGGTATCAATGTTTTGCTTTTGTGAGAAGTCTTCAGTTAAGTCTATTGGTTGGCATTATTTGATATTTATCTTTTCTTCTATCTCTCCATATGCAAGATGAGGTTCCACGTGACATGACGTGATGAAGAGTGCTAATGATGGCTTAATATGTATTTTTGGGCCTCCACCTCCTAGCTGAAACTTTTAGGTCTACTGGTTTCTCACAATATTATTTATTAATCAACTAGAAGTATATGATACCTTGTTATTCACAAAATATTGCATTTATTTGAGCAATGCAACCATCCGTCTCTTTTCATCCAAGGATAAAAGTTTATACGATGTAACAGTACTGAGGTATGAAAAAAAGCACCTTGCTACTGAAAAGTATACTCTTGTTGAAAACCTGCTGGCCAGTATTGGCATTAAGCTGATGAACATGTCCAGTAGAGGGAGCCTTAACATTTGACAACCTGCAGAATAACAGGGAGAAGCCACGTCATCAAGAACCTTTTTTTAATTACAAATAGATAGATACAGGGACAGAAAACCAGGCCATCACACACACACCTCCATTTTCATTGCATCCCATCCTTCACCAATGTCTTCCACCAAGACTTTAGGCAAATGTAGCTTGGATGTCAACCCTATAATTGTATAAACTGCAACTCATCTCAATAGACATCTAGAGAAAAATAGTACCAGATGAATAATGTGACAAAAATATATTCGTCCAGTAAATTGATATGTTGTGGAAGCGAGGTTTCAGTGCATTCAAAGTAAGGAAAGCGAGGATGAAAAAGATCATTGAAGAACAGAAAAGAAAACTATCCAAGTTTCATGTAAATTAATTTAATCTGACTATATACAAAAATGAACTTTTGTATTTTTGCACTGTTAAAGGGAAAAATATTTTAACTGTTCCAGAGCTAATTCTGCATATTCCCTAGCAAATTACCCATCAAAACTACCAAACAAAAGCTAACACATCCAGTCAAGCAAATCACATGTTATCCCTTTGCATTCCTTATGGGTTCAATAAGGCAGAGGAACCAATCTGGGAAAAAAAAAAGTTCTTACCATTTCTTATCCTCAAAATGAGCTCTTGGGTTCGACAAAATAGTGCTTTATCCATAGATTTTGAATGCAAATTGGTAATTGAGAATACCAATCAGCTGCATTCAAAGTCCGGACAGATAGGAAAACTAATGCATGTCTCAAGAGGAACAAAAAGAAACAAGGAGAAGGTGCTTTTCATTAAAAATCTCATGCCTGAGCCCCTGGGAATCCTCAAGTTCAGCCTTCTCACCCTTATTTGAATATAATAATAACATTTTGGAAGACTGTTCCGTTGCAAGTGAATGTTCGCATCAAGGTCCTTTCATGCATAAAAAGAACAAAGAAATAAAAGTAAAATCATAAATGTTTACTGGTAATCAACCTGCATTCTCTGGGCAAGCAAATAATTACCAGAAATTCCATTACTTGGATCAACCAGCAACATAAACACGAACAGACATACGTACTCCATAAACCCAAATAAAGGTCAATCTGGATGATAAAGAAGTGGTTTAAAACAAGAAAAAACAAAATACAGTCAAGAATACAAGACTTATCAAGAAGATATCATCGTCTCATCATCCTATTTAAGAATAGGTGCAAGGAGGGAGGTTTTCCTTGCTTTATTCTGTGAAAATGGCAACGACATAAGACACTTCACTACCACAAGCTTGAGAAATTATCCCTCATGAGCATTCATGAACTTAGAAACGTATACTTACACACACAATAAAAAATGGACCATGTTAATAGAGAAATCTATACCTAATAGAACCAACAAAATTAATGGAAAAGGTAGAACCAAAATATAATTGTATATCTAGCAAATAGCATTCATACAGATACTGTAACATATCAAATTGGCAACTCAAGTGTACAAACTTTGAAAAAAATATGGCAATAGTTTAAATACATCAAATAAAACAAAAAAAAAGTGAGGAATTTATGTTCAATCCACTTGTAAATTTGAATGTAGAATTGCATCCATCCAAAGAAGATCAATAAAGCTCACATGTATATAAATGCCACCCACCTCAATATTTGCAATCAAGTAATTTGATGGACATTCAGCTATAGTGTGACTAATATTAGAATAGAATAAAAATTATTAGATTGTGGAGATGAATGGTTCAATATGAGTAAACATATTTTTACCCAAAAATTAGGTGCACATGGTCCTATTAATAGCCATAAAAAGCAAAACAATTAAAAGAAAGAAGAAACTCATATACTAATACTTTTCTACTCAAAATAATATACTAATACTTTCATAAATAGGTCTACTACCTGATTTTGATTATTTAACATGACATTGGCCAATTGATCAAACTTGAACCTCAAACCATTCACTTGTCTCTGAAGATACCTCACTAAATCACTGGTTTGTGTTGCTGCACCATTTCTGGAAGGGGGGCTCCAAATTCTAGACCCCTCCAACAAGACCGGATGTGCAACGTGAAGGAGTACTCAAAGAAGTACTGGAATCTATGGCCTTGCCTGAAGAAGATGAAGCAGTACTCGAAGAAGTTTAACCTTGACATTCTTGAATATTCCCCATAAAAATAATTGGAAACAACTATTTTGTTATCAAAAGGAATCTATGGCATACATTTTTTTATAATATAAAATAAGCAATTTAACTAATATTTTTACATTCTTACCGAGGTTTCTGGTTGCCCGCCTTACTTTATATGCCCTTAAGCGGTTAAACCTTTACAACTTTAAATATATCATTTGGATCTGCAATGGCCTTCCTCTACAAGAAATAATACTGTTAAAAACAAATAATCTTATCAAATCACGAAATCTTACTATGTTGTCCACTAACAGGGCATGGCCTTTTTGGCTTGCAACATGATAAAGCTTTTATTTAGCAATTAGCGGGAACCTCACACAAATACAAACATAAACAAGAACCTAACATTATAGATAAAACATTCAAACGCACAAGAACAAAAAAAAGAAATATATATGTATATATATATATATATATATGAAACATAATAAAAGTCCTTAAGAAACTATGGAATAGCCCGTATAACTTCTAAAACAAAAAGGAAGCAATATAGTTTCTTACAAGTTACAATAAATGGAGAAGATGGTTTTGCCTCCAAAAGATCATCAATTATTGATTAGCTACTTTCATGGGCTTAATTTTGTCACTAATTTCATCTTTTTATTGGCCCAGGTTGAATTGCCTCTTTCAAAAGCACGTAAATCATTGATTGCCAATTCTTCCAAAATTGTTCAAACTCCATTAGTATATAATCCTTGCAATATCCTTAAGATTAGAAACCTTTGCTGCAAGCTGCAAAATCACAGCAATAGGAAATTGGATCATTCAGAATCTGAAATGGACTTTTAAAATTATTAGTAATTTTTTTAAGTTCAACTATTCGAAGGACCAAAGTTTGTTTCTCTCATCTTTTGTAACTCGAGACCACTTCTACTGAGTGAATGGTACCATTTCATGTGAAAAAGATCCCAGAAAAAGTAATAAGTGAACAGTATTGGACCCCAACTGGTTGAACCCTATTGTTAAATTGAACAAGTAGTTGAAATTACCTTTAGCTTTGTTAGATCCTTTTCTTTTGCTTTGAAACCTGATTTTTTTTCATAAGCAGTGGGATGGAGTAAAAGGACTAGGTGGAATGTATCTTTCGATGCTCGCATTGGAGTCTTGGCAAGGTATGGTAGCTAAATTTTGTCTTTTCCTATTTTCTGAACTTCTTTTGAGCTCTAGAAATGATATATGACATTAAAAAAAAAAAATGTATAAAGAGTATTACCGGTGGGTGGTGATATCTCCTCAATGGGACATCCTTGACGCCTTTATCATGAAAATCAAATAACACCACATCAACTAATATATAAGAAAAAAAACAATTTAAAATACACATAAATATGTAACAAACATATGAATCAAATATATGTGATGTCAAACTGGGATGAGTCAAATGTATGAAATGTATTCCAAAATCCAAAATCCCATTACAATAAACCATTTAAATATGGCCAATTAACAGATTTTACTCTCACTACAATTAGAAAAAAAGAATAATCCTACCAAAACAAAGTCCCCTATAGTTCCACGACAAATAATATTTTTAAATAAAAACTCAATAATCTTTTAATTCACTTGCAATTTGCATTATCACAAATAATACAACCAGATTCGAAATGTTAGGTTCACCAACACGATGCGTGACTAATGAATATGTAAGAACCATGTATACAATTTTTATTTGAATTAGTGTTGATGTGACCAGTCACACAAATCAACTTTAACAATCCCTTCTTTATAGAGTTTTTATTTTCACCATTGATGTTCACAACTAGTTGTACTTGTACTAACAGTGTGGGTGGGTGCATTGGTGTTCTTATAATAACATCAACTCAACTACAATTAAAACAGACTTTTCTCAACTATATGGGGTCGACTATACGAATCCACTTCCACTACTTTGTATTATCATATCTAAACAACTAATAAAATCTTCTTAACAGTGCCCTCATTGTGATAGTTGATAAAGTAGAGTGAATAGAGAAGATTACTACAATCAATGCCATGTAATTGAAAAAACAAAGGCTTTGTTGAGTTATGAGTTGTGCCCTGAATATAACACATGCTAATACATGAATAAAAAGTCTATCAAACAAAAGATTGTTTTGCTTGGGATGCTAAAATACAAAATTCTCATTGAACAAGATCAATGCACGTTTATTGCATACTGCATACCTTCACCTTCAACTTTGGACTTTGTTTTAAGTTGTCCTTCAACTTAAAACAAAAGCAGAGAATCCCAATGCTTGACTTAACGATTGCCAAGGCAGTCCTTATTTAATATACTGTCTGACTCTCCTTCCAACCCAATATTCCCCTTAGCGACATATATATGGAAGGTTCAGGTTCCATCTAAAGTAAAGGTATTTGGATGGCTACTGGCCTATAGGAGGATTAATACATTCGATATATTACAAAGGAGGATGCCTAATTTATATATCTCCCCTAACTGGTGCTCTTTATGTGGATGGGATGGGGAAAGTTTGGACCACTTATTCTTCTCATGCGAATTTGCTAGACATATTTGGTGCTTTTGGCATGCTTTTTCAAGGGGCAAATTCTCTCACCCACGTAATATCAATGAAGGGTTATCCTTGTCCCATATGGAAAACACATCTACACAAGTGAAATGAGTGGGGCTAATCGCATCATATACGACTTTGTGGTCAATATGGCTGGAACGGAATAACAGAATATTTAAAAACCAAGTAAGGGGAGAGGAACAACTGTGGGAATTGATAAAGTTGGTAGCTAGCTCTTGGGTGCTGCTTCAGATTGGAATTCAGGATTCACTCTTTCAGATTGGATTTTAGGGTGGGATAGATGTCTACATTGTGAGAATGATGTGTAATTTGGTCAAGATGGATAGGGAAGGTCATTGTGGGTATAAGTCTTGTTAGAGTTATGCACTGCCGGTGCATTCTGCTCCAACATATATTTAATTTGTAATCAGGATTTATCTAATAAATAAATTATTACCTTGTTTCTGCTAAAAAAAAAAAATGATTGCCAAGGTAGTCACCCTTCAAATTGCCTAGGCGACAACTTGATTTTTTTTTTTTTTTTGAGGTATGAAAAGAATTTAAGATTATGGGCAATTGTTAATATTAATTTTTATATATTTTTTAAAAAAATATATGTTGGTCTCTCACATGGTCTTTTAAGTTTTAAGTATTTATTAATGCATTTATAGGATCAAGAATGATTTTGTAACACCAGACAAAGATTTTTGAAGCCGAAATCGGAGGAAGTGATCTCAACCCATTTGCAGTGCAAGAAGGAAGATTCACATGTCACAAGGATAAAAGAAAAGTCAAAAAATCAAAGTTGAAGAAAATCGAAATATTCTCCCACAACATGGCACTGTCATTATTTCATTTATTTTAATGTTTTAACTTTTTAGAAGCATTGTGGATTTAGAAGGTGCTTCCAATTTTTCTTAATTAAATAGAAGGTTTAGGGAGAATGAAATCTCTAACTAAATTGTAGGAAGGTCAACCATTAAAGAAACAACTACATAAAGAGGGATACTCAAGGGACCAAAACAATTCTCTTTCTCCCTTGAAACTCTCTTTTTGCCGCTTTCTCTCTATTTTTTTAGGTTAGGTAGTTGTCAACACAAGTCTTAGGTAAAGTGAAATTGCTCAAGTATTGAAATTTGTAAGTTTTCTTCTTTACACACACACACTCTCTCTCTCTCTCTCTCTCTCTCTTCATGAAGTTCTTTATTTTCATCAATTTTATTTTGATGTAAGTTTTCTTTAATTTTTTTCCTATCAATTGCTTTTTTCTGATTATGTAATTGTTTAATTTTTGTTAAAAGTTGAATTGAATTTTAGAATGATAGATTATGTTTCAAGTTTTTATTAGTATTTTTTTCTTTATTAATTGTTTTTATAAATCTAGGATTTTAGAAGCCAAGTTATTATTTTCTCTTACTTATATAATATATAACACTTTAATTTATTTTCTAAAGATTTAAAGTAAATTGCCCAATCCTTGCGGGAGAGAGAAAGAGAGAGAGAGAGAGAGAGAGAGAGAGAGAGAGAGAGAGAGCAAGACTAACAAACTCCAATCCAATATCACTTTACTCAAGATTTGTGTTAACAACTAAAAACAAAATTGAATAAAACCTAACCTAAAAAATAGAAAAGAAGAGGAAGAAAGAGAGTTGTTTTGGTCCCCAGAGTGCCCCCTTTATATAATTCTTTCTTCATTGTTGTTTCTAAAACAACTTTTCTACAATTTAATTAGAAAATTTCATTCTCCCAAAACCTTCCATTTAATCAAGACAAATTTAAGCGCCTTCTAAATATGCAAAGCTTCAAAAAAAATTTAAAAAATTAAAATAAAAGAAACAATCACAGTGCCATCTTGAGGGAGAATTTTTTCCATTCTCTTCAACTATAATTTTTTTTACTTTGTTATCCTTGTGACATGTGAAACCTTCTTCTCAGGCAACAAATGGGTTGAAAACACTTTTATGGGATGGAGTTCAACTCAACTAAGTCTTTTCTCAACTACATGGGGTCGGCATGGGATGACAACTAAGCCTTTTCCCAACTACATGAGATCGGCATGGGTTTCAAAAATCTACATTAGATGTTACAAAATTATTCTTGATCCTAAAGATAAAATACCTTAAGAAATACTCGAAAGGCCATGTAAGGCACCAAAATATATTTTATGAAAAAAATTATACGAAAATTAATCTAAACAATTGCCTAAAAATGTTCTATAAGTAAATGATGCCTAAGACCTCTAAGATCTTAAATTCTTTTCAACTTTTGAAAAGTAGCAAAACAAAATTAGAAATTAGAATTTAATAATCAACAACCTAACTCATAATAAATCCTAAGAAAATGTGACACTAAAATGAAAAAATATTGTTTTCCTGAAAATTGCACTTCTAAAATAGCCTTAAATGTCTAGAATGACCTAAAAAGTTCAAAATGCGACGTAAAGGCATTTATTATTAGTTCTCATTTTTTTCTCTTTATGTCCTAACCTAAAGGCAACAAAAATATGGGTAAAAGTATACGGAATTTGTGATTTCATCAGACAACTTTAGAAATATATTTTTCCACTTAGTTATATATCCAAATGAAATTTGTCTTAGGCCTCAATAAGTAGATTGACTTGTAAGGAAGAAAGATTAAATGTCCTATAGAGCACATATGCCCTTACAGGTGTAAGTGGGTTGCTCATACAACAAATCTCTCTATTTATAGAGAGTGTGGAAGAAAGTGACTAAGTGAGTGATGTGTGTATGAGTGTGTGAGAGAGAGAGATTTGAGAGAAAGTAACATTCAATAAATTATTCAATCAACAGAAGTAATCTTCTTTGAAATAAATTTTATATTTACATAGTTCTTTATTTTTTTATTTTCTTTGATCCATTGATTCATAAACGCTTCCACTACGTTAAGGGCTAGCCTACTACTTTCATCATTAAAGATCATTCAACGCATGCAATCATGATCAATTGCATTGAAAGTTCAAGGAATTAAAAGATCATTTGATCATAAAGATCGCATAGATAGTTATCTCCATCATTGACAAGCATTATGGGAAGAAGAAAGGACAAAACTTAGTTGAACCATTGAAAGTCAATCAACCAAATTTCAACCTTCACACAACCCTCCCATTTTGTCGCCTCACTATTACAACATTTTTATTTTTTTTGAGATCATGGGTATCGAGGACCCCACTCCTCACTAATCCCATGGGGCCGAAGGCAACCCAATAGTACCGGTGGCCAACAAATGGTGGGAGACAAGCCTTCATTGTCACAACATCCTTTTAACATGCCTTCTAACGTCCACAAGCCTTCAAGAACCTTCCCAAGTCTTCCCCATAACTCTGCTACCGTATATGACTGTAATTCAACTCTCAATTTACAAGTTTCAGCAACGAAATATTATGAAGTCACATAATATACAGCCAATTAACCCTCAACAACCCTTTTCTTTACCTGCTCTACCCTCTCATACTGCTCCTAACTATAATCCACACTCCCAAAAATTTGTCTCACACCCAACAACCTTCAAGAAACAAGATTCAACAATTTGTTATGAATTTTTTTTATGAAGCTGATACTTATTGGATTGGAACCTTCAACGCTCCAAAATACCTCATATCATGATCAAGACATTGGACATTGTCTCTATATGGATTTGTTGCAATTCAATGAACTTTTACATATTGAAGATATTTTGGAAGGTTATATTTGATAAAGAGATTTTTCGACAATAAGAGCATACTTGAAGAAAATCAAGTGAAGCTTCTTGTGTTCAAGCTTATCGATGCATCTCATTCTTGACAAGGTCACTTGCAAAGCTACATACTTTGCCAAGGTTTCTCCCCTAGTCTCAACAGGAAGGTTATGATACCTTATTATGAAGAGGAAGGAGGTTTCTTTCCCTTGATTGAACTCAAGGACGAGTTCTTCTCAAGAAAGAGGGATTGATGTAGGTTATAAAATAATGTTTAAGAAGGTTCCAAAGTTTAGTTTTTAGTTTTTGTTTAGTTTTTAGTCAAGTTTCTTTTTTAACGAACTTTATATTTTGGTAGAATTTTATTTTAGTGGTAGTTCTGGGTGGTTTCCAAATTCTTTTTTATTATTCAAGGTGTGTTAGAAAGCCTCTAGAAATATCTAAATAGAGTTTTGGCATTAGGAAGTTACTATAGAATTATAGATAGTTTAGGAAACTTAATTTTAGGGTTTTAGTAAGTTCTTAAGTTATTTCAATGAAGCTTTCTATATAAAGAGCTTCAATTACGAGTTGTAGATTCAATCAATTATTCAATCATCAATATTTATTTTCTTTGAATTAAAATTTAGTTTCTCATACATTGTGGAAGCTTATATGAATCAAATTCATTCAAGAGAAAATAGAAAAATAAAGAACTATGAGAAACTAAATTTTAATTCATTGAAGATGAATATTGATGATTGAATTATTCTAAAACTCGCAATTATTAAAACAACTTAGAAACCTAATATAACACTAAAAATAACTTTTTAAAACTATCTACAACACTATAGCAACTTTCTAATGATGTTAAAACTCTATTTAGACACTTCTAAAGGCTTTCTAATACAACTTGAATGATAAAAATGAACTTTAGAAACCATCTAAAACAACCACTAAAAGAGAATTCAACCAAATAAAAACTTCTCCAAAAGAAAGGAAGCTTGACTAAAT
The DNA here is from genome assembly GCA_035771175.1 of Paratinospora sagittata. NCBI lineage: Eukaryota > Viridiplantae > Streptophyta > Magnoliopsida > Ranunculales > Menispermaceae > Paratinospora > Paratinospora sagittata. The sequence continues at coordinate 374,951 of CM069593.1, read as the reverse complement.
TTTTAAAAAAAATCTAAAAACTAAACTTTGGAAATTTCTTAAACATTTTTTTATGTCCTAAATCAATCCCCTTTTCTCGAGAGAACTCGTCCTTGAGTTAAATTCAAGAAAAGAAACTCCTTTGTCTTCTTAATAAGGAAAGATAATCTTCAAATTCAAAGTAAGGGAGAATCCTTGACGAAGTCTATCCTTCTGCAAGTGATACCCCCAAGAATAAGATGCGCCAACAAGCTTCAATGCAAGTTTCACTTGTTTTTCTTCAAGTATGCTCATGTTGTTGAAAAATCTTTGTTAAAAATAACCAATCAAAGAAATCTTCAATATGTAAATTTCTATTGAATTGTAAAAGATTCACATTGAGACAATGTCGAACGGGTTGACCATAACAGAAGGTCTTTCGAATGAGTTTAACGGTCAAATAGGTATCAAGTTTATTAAAATAATCAAAACAAGTTATTGAATCTTGTTTTTTGAAGGATGTTCAGTGTGAGACAATTTTTTATGAGTGAATTATAATTGGGAGTAATATTAGAGGAAATGCAAATAAGAGGGTAGGGATAACTGATTGTATCTTTTGTGACTTTTCATAATTCTCAACAGTTGAAACTTGTAGATTCGGAGTTGAAATGAATTCATCTATTATTGCGGAGTTATAGAGGCAACTCTAAGGTTATAGAAGGTTTGTGGGTGTTAAAAGTTGTACTGAGAGGGTGTTGCAAAGTTAGGGAAGAAAGTAAGAGGGTTGCGCGAGGTGGTTTGATGGCTACAACAATGGTTGAAACTTGGTAGGATAGTTACTACTAGTTCAACCGATTCTTCTCATTCCTTCTTCTTTCCATAATAATCCCGTCCATCTTCTTGAACAAACAATCTTCGAATCTTTGAGCTTTTGATCCAATTGATAATGGGTAACATGTGTTGAATGATCTTCAACATAATGAAAGTAGGAGGCTCTCAATCAAGGCTCTAATACCACTTAACGTTGTAGAAGTGTATATGAATCAATAGATTCAAGAGAAAATAGAAATATAAAAGAACTACGAGAAGCTAATTTTAATTCAAAGAAGATATTGATGGTTGAATTAATCGATTTATTCTAAAACTCATAACCGGAACTCCTTAAATAGACAACTTCATTAAAACAACTTCGAAACCTACTAAAACACTAAAATTAAGTATTCTAAACTATCTCTAACACTCTAACAACTTTCTAATGATGTTAAAACTCTATATGGACACTTCTAAAGGCTTTCTAACATAACTTGAATAATCAACGGTGTCCTTGAGTGTTTGTGGCCGTGCTCCAAAGGGATTAGGGGAGAATGTAAGTCCCCAATACCCGCGGACCTAAAAAAAAAAACATAACTTGAATAATAAAAACAAGCTTTTAGAAAACATTTAAAACTACAACTAAAAGAGAATTCTACCAAAATAGGAATTTCTCTAAACAAGAGTAAACTTCAGTAAATTTAAAAAGAATCTAAAAAGTAAACATTGGAAACATCTTGAATAACTTTTTATATCATACATCAAAAAGAGATAGAGTAAGATGTAAAAGTAATATGATAGCTCCCTTATCCATTCCCACAATATTGAACAATTCTACTACTAGGTAAGGAATTGCTTTATCTAACCCTATCTACTCCACAATCCTATGAGGCCTATGCACCATTAACGAATGCTAAGAAAACGTATAGATAATCTTGATATTGCTTATTCCAATTTTGAAAAAAAAAAAATTGGTTTCTTAGTCATGACTCAACAAAACTGAACAATGCAAATACATATATATATATATTAGGAATACATCCACAAATATTTTCATAGTTACGAACAAATCAAACTTCCTTATGTAGCTAAGCAATTGTCATGTGATTATTAATGCATGGAGGAAGAGTACACGGACAGGGGAATTTTTATAAAAAAAAAAAAAGTGGAGAAGATGGATCTAAACGGTAAAGATGTAGTTAAGGTTGCTCTATAGGGAAAATCCAATTGTGTAAGTGGTTAAGAATGGCAATCTTGTGGTTGAATGAGTGACTACTAAATTGCAAAGGAATATAATTGTAGTTTTTCACAATACTGGTAGAACCAATGAAAAAAATCTCATCAATTTCAAGACAGATCTTCTCAAATTCTTGTATTGACTAGAATGTTGTTGCAACCTTCTTCTTTTTTGTCAAGGTTACTAGCAACCTTCTTGTAACTAGGCAATAACAGGATAATGGTCCATGTACAAGAATATGAATCCACGTTCTATGCCTTCACACCCCTATGTTGATTTTTTTTTTTTTTTTGCAAAAACATTCTTAAGAAGAAAAAAAAATGTGAATACTGGGATATGCTTTCATGTATACAGCTCCAGAAGTGATGTTTTAGAAAAGAGAAGCAGTAAATTCAGAAAATGAGGGAGTGAGAGAAAATTACTTGTAATCAGTTTCTGCAATAAGAAATGATCAGATAAGTTTTATAGCAAGCAAACTGCAATGATATTCTAAAATAGAACAGATTTTCTTCACCGCTATTCTGGATCACTCGTTGAGGCCAGAAAAAAAAAAAAAAAAAGTTGATCCAAGGAATCGCTCCACCAACTAGGGTTATCCAAACATTGAAGACCCACAACTCAGAAGCAATACATCAGAATCGATGAAAAAGAAGTCTAGGGTTTAGGATCATTGGAAAATAGTTCGAAGAACAAAATTATACCAAACAAAACACTATCACATTTACAATCAATTTGACGCTATTAACTCCATAGATGAAATCGGGGGAAAAAATCCATAGTGATAATTGAAATTCATAGATTTTAATCAATAGATACCACAAGTTCCATTCCGACTAAACTGAAACCCTTAACTTCATATAATGAAAAAACGATCAAAGAAAATATTATACCTAACAAAACCCTATCACATTTAAAATCAATTTGACGCTATAAACTCCATAGATGAAAACATCCATGGTGACGATGGAAATTCATATATTTAAATCAATAAACACCACAAGTTCCATTCCCACTAAACTGAAACCCTTAATTTCATATAATGAAAAGAACGATCAAAGAGAAAATTGTACCTAACAAAACATCTCAAATTTAAAATCAATTTGACGCTATAATCTCCAAAGATAAATACCACAAGTTCCATTCCCACTAAACTGAAACCCTTAACTTTCATATAATGAAAAAAAGGATCAAAGAAAAAAGAAGAAAAAAAAAGATTGAACCACACAAATCAAGAAACAATAAGAAATCAACCAAATAAACCAGTAAAAAACAAACGAACCTTAACCCTGTCCTTTTCTTGAGACTCATTCTTGACTCTCTTCTTAAACCTTTTTCCCTGATCGAATCACCCCCAGAATTTTTTTTTTTTTTTTTACTTGCGAAAAGAGCTCGATAATCAGTCGAGTTTTTAGGGTTTTGATCCTTAAGAAGAACGTGAAATCTTTAAAATCTCTTTCCAGAGAGAGAGAGAGAGAGTGAGCTTAGAATGACTGAGGAACCAAAAGCGCACATGAGAGAGAGAAAAAGGAGTAACGGCTGCCAGCCCATACTTTACAATTTTGCTATACCCGTTCTCTTTGAACGCCACGTCATCATTGCTGCAACTTTCCTAATTGGACGGATTCGTTCTTGTCCAATGCCACGTCAGTGCGTCCGATGCTGCAATTTTGCCCTTTTGGCTGTAAGTATTTGGTTTGTATTATAGAAGACAACTCATTAGTTGAGTTTAATTGAAAAACTTTATATTTATGTTTATGTTATCTATTTTTCTCTCAAAGTAAAGAATGATTGTGTTTTATATTTGTATAGATAATTATGAGACTAGCTTTTATCCTTTTGTTGCAATGAACAAGCTCATTAGATGTGTAGATATCTGTAAAAGCTTTTGATGTAATTTGTGTGTTAGGGCCTCCTGCGAGATTCTTCATAACACTTCCTACTGTATATTTGCCCCTTCTAGGTCTAAGTAAAATAAAGTAATATTAAATTATTTTCATTATTATTAGTCCTTAATAACAATAACTATTGTAAAAATAACAGTAAGATAAACTGGTAAGTTCTCCGTTAATACATGTTTACACCAATGATTTACCTTCAACTCTTATTCTTTTTTGTATATTGTTATAGATAAATTGAGGTATCTCCACATCCTTCGAGTGTGACACTAATCTCTATTTAAGGCAGAAATAAAATAGTAAACTTATTCCAACAAGAATGCCTCTTATAATTGAACCTTATAATTTTTATATATAAACAATTTTGGGACTCAGCGTGACCAAGCCAACTACTCATTGGTAATTACATGTCATTTTTATCAAAAAAATTATTAAGGCATGATATAGTAATCCCGAGGTCAAACTTTGTGTATAAACATTATAGCTTGTCACTTTATCTTAACAATATGACTATCGTGACCACAAGATAAAAAAACGCAAATAAAATCACAACTAATAGAGAAAAATAACAAATAATTATCTGCTGCAACATAATCAATTGCATTAAATTTGTCATGATGATAAGCCGACAGGAAAACGACAAATAATTCTATTTGTTACTCCATAATCTATCAATTGCATCAATTACATGTAATAAATATCACAAACATAATCATGGATGACAGAAGAAAAACGACAATTAACTGATTGTTGCAACACAATCATACAAACAATCAATTGCCTTAAATTTGTTTACAATAAGCCGACAAGAAAAATCACAAGTAATCATATGTTACGTCAAAATAAAATTGCATTAAATTTCTTCGTTTATTTTAAAAGCGTACTATCCAAATAAATCTTGATGTTCAGGTATCGATTCAGATTAACTTTAAGTCAGAATCCTAACTACTCGATCCAATTGTATTAAATTAAGAAATATTTAAATCAAAATGAAATTAACCTAAACTGGCTCAACAAATCAACCAATTTTAACCAAATGAATCAGCAAAATTGTTAATTCATACAATATCTCTCTATAAATTTGAGAACTCAACTGAGTTGGACTAGGTCGAGATAACCGAGTTCGGCCGAGTTGGTCATTCAAAGCCGTCGCACGAGACATTACAATTTTTTAGTAAGAAAAACAGACATGCGGTCTTCTGGAACCTTCTTTCGCGAGCTAAGCAAGAGAAAGCGAGTAACAGATCAGACCTTTTTGTCTGTCCTTTTCGCTCATTTCTTTTTTATTTCTTTTTTGACCGGAAAAGAATTTCATTTTCAGCGACTTTCATACGTTACAAAGGCCGATAAACGGCAGAGTGACAAGTGTTGCTTTTGCAGAGCTCCATTATTGGACGCTCTCGGCTATAAATTCGACCTCTCGGCTTCACAAATCTCAGTTTATTAGTGTTTCAAAGTTGAAATAATCTCTTCTCGTTCTTCAGTTCTTGAGAGAAATGGCTTCCTCTTCTTCTTACAAGCAGCAGCTCGATGATTACCTCGCTTCCTTGTACAGCGAGGTAAAAAACGATAATATTTGTGCTGGTTCTGCTTGATTCCGCTTGGAAATCGATTTGATTGGCGGTTTTTAGGGTTTTGTTTGACGATTATGCTGAGAATTCATCTTTTTTGTTTGCATGCGAGCATTTGTGTTTCTAATGTTGATTATCGGAGGATTTGTGTTTGTAATGTCGATTATCGGATGGTTTTCTGGCTGATTAGTGTCTTAATTGACATGTTCGGACTCTTTTAGTTCATAGTCATTCAGATTTTAACTCATGATCTTGTTTAGAATGTGTTTTTTTTTTCGGATTTTGTTTGATTTCTTTGCATGCATTGTGTTTCTAAAGCCGATTATCGAATAATCTGCAGGATTTGTGTTTCTAGTGTTGATTGTCGGATTATCTGCTGACTGATTAGTCTTAATCGATATGGTTGGACTGTTTTAGTTCACGGTCATAGGAATGTCTTTAGTTATTTAGCTCATGATCTTGTTTCGCATGTTTTTTTTTTTTTTTTCTGATTTCGTTTGATTTGTTTTGAAGATCTCTGTGCTTAGGAAAGATGTTTACTTACGTGACTCGTTTCGATCGGATTTGGAGTTCTGACGGTGAACTGATGATCTTGTGTTTGCATGCTCTACGCTTTTTAGACGATGTTTTTGAATAATTAGATAAAGCCGTCTAGATTGCTCTTTGAATGAGAATGACGAGTCTCTTTAGTTAGATTTTGAAGATCGTGCTGAAAATAGTTAATACGTGTTTATAAGTCCGATTTTCGAACCTTTTACTGGTTTGGTTGCCCTCCGACGATATCTAATTTATTTATTTATTTATTATCAAAAGATATCTTAATTGTTTATCTCACGATCGTTGTTTTGGTAATCATTGTTGGAGTCTTTTTTTTATCATTTATTTGTTTTGCTTTGATGGCTGATAGACTGAAAATGGAATTCTGATGGCATAACTGGTGTTCCTTAATTTATGCATGCTTGTGATAATCAAAGGATAGATTCTCAAATTATTTCCGAGATAGTATTTTTTTGTAGATAGATATTGCTTGATATGGTTCTTCTTGAATCATATCTATATAGATTCTCTAATTATTTTTTCATCTATTCATCTCTCCTGTTTACGAGGTTTTCATGCTTGCTGTCTTGTTTCTTGCAGGGGTTACTTGACAAGAGTTTTGAGCAGCTACAAGTGCTGCAAGATTCATGTCCTCATTTCATTGATGAAATTCTCACGTTGTTCATCAATGATACTCAAAGGATCTTGGACGAAGCTACAAATTATATGTATGTTTTATTTTTTTTTAATATGACATAGTTGAATCATGTTTTTCTTTATGTACCTTGTATCTTGTTAGGTTACCTCTCTCTCTCTCTCTCTCTCTCTCTCTCTCTCTCTCTCTCTCTCTCTCAATGTACTTTACTTTCCTCTTAATGACAGGGCCAATCCTGCTGTTGATCTCCGTGCGATGTATGAGTTCTCTCACCAATTGAAGGGAAGCAGTTCCAGGTGATACAAACATCCACCTATAAAAGCTTGGCTTGCATATGATAACTTGAATCCAATCTCTTTGGTCAAGTAAATTGAATTGGAAGGTTTGCATGTTGGACGTAGATAAAACTTATGCATGAAACACATTCTTGGTGTTAATAGCAGCCATCTTCATATCCTCCTATGATCCTGGTCCTAATATTGTTTCTAATGAAAATCTGTTTCCCCCTTTTGATGTACAAAATATGAGTTTGCTAAAGGTCTAGACGAGAGTTGTAGATTGAATGCCTTGGATCATCTAATCTGGCTAATTAAATGTTTAAAGATCTCTGAGGTTTGGCTTTTGCTACATTTTCATTATGAATGGTATCAGGTGGTTGAGGTAGAATACCTAAAAGTTCTTTGCCTAATATTTTCATAACATTGAACCAACCTTTTCTCCACCCAGTGATGATGGAAAATTTAATTTAAATATGAGAGTATATCACAGTTTGTTTATGAATTTATGGGGCACTTGGCACAATTAATTATTTATTAAAATTAGCACGAGTTTGAATACATTTTTGCTAACCCCGTGTAGTTGGGAAAAAGTTTAATTAAGTTGAGTTGACTTGCATGATGTCTTGATTTTTCCTGAAATTGTCAAAAACAAAACTTCCTTTGTTAAAACAATTGAAGTAGTCTACCCATTTTTTACTGTGTTCATCTTGATGCCCTGCCTTAATATGACACTAATGGAATACTCAATAGCTATTTGTTGGCAAAATATGTGTCTAGGATATTCACCCTTAAATGAAAGGTTTACATCCAATGCCCTAAAATATTCTCATCCCCTATTGGTTAGAAAAATGGAACAGCTGGACTCTTCTTGCTCTCCTTCCATTATTAATGTCAACTATTTGCTGAAGCTTACTCCTTTTTGCATATTTGGTGTTGCAGTGTTGGAGCTAGGCTGGTGAAACTTGCCTGCATTAACTTGCGTCAGGCAAGTGAGGTGGACAATTATGTAAGGTAAATAGGAAGCATATACTATCTTAAACATTTCCTAGTTCGGTGATGTGAGATTTTCAGTTGAACTTGCACTATGACACTTTATTAGCAATTTGTATGACATTCGTTGTTTCTTTCGAACTTCCTTCCTTTCCTTGAAGGTTCTTTTTGATAAATGACTAGAATTTTCTTTTCAGTAGAGTGGTTTGACACCGCTGGCCCCATTTTTCATGGGATTCTTTTGATCCCTAGTTTTTTGAAATCTGCACAAAAGATTCACTGCTTCATTCATCATAGATTAGATCTATGTAAGGATTACGAGAAAAAAAATTATGTATAACCAAACTAATATTGCAGCTTCTCTCAAGGTAGGAGCTAAAACAACTCTGAAAGGTTCTTCTTGTTGAAGTGCATTGCATTCTTTTTATAAGTAGCACGGATTGGATGTTTTGGCTGACAATCATCAATCTTACATCTTAACATATATGGTCCTCGAAAAAAATAAAAATGAAAAGTAAGATTCATGTAGTCAATCCTTGTGTGTATTGTTGGGATGTGCTTGTTTATTTAATTTGATGCATGCTTCAGATACTAATATCTTACACATCAACATGGCCCTGAAATTATTCCCGATTTCACTCTTTAGACCACAAATCACTGATATACATTTTTATTGCATCTTGTTGCTCAAACATAATTTCTCCATTTATCTTATAAATAAAAATGCTTTACTCACTATGTAAATGCTAGAATTTTTTTTTCTGTTTTTTTTTTTTTTTTGCATTTTATATTGATTGTTCTTTATATCAGTCTCTACCTAACTGAGCATATTCTTTGTGGTAATGTGTGTGTGTGTGTGTTTTGAGTTTACTCAACACCAAGTTCATGTAGTTTTGATGAAAACTTTTCCTTTTTTGGCCATCTTTTAGGTGTCTGGAGGCATTCAATAATCTTAAACGTGAATACTATAATATTCGAGACAAATTTCTGACCATAATTCAGGTAATACTTAATGCTATCATGGTAAACGGTCTGTTCATTGGCTTCCTTACGTGATATAAAATTAATGTAATATGTTTGATTCTCCTGAGTTTGTTACGAAGGAAAAATGTATAGTACGTTTAACTTTCAAAGGTAACATTCATGACTTCAACTGAATGGTGATTTAATGTGGCACACCTAATGAGAACCACAGGGCAACATATTGTAGTTTTTACATTGTCCTTGCATTTGATTTTTATCTGGGAAAAACAAAATGCTTCATAACATATTCTTTGAGTTTGTACTTGTTAAAAAAAAAAAAAAGTAACAGGGAAAAAGGGAAACAATGTTCTACCCTACCCTAGGTCCTTTCTGATTTTCTAGGTCTTTCCTAATAGATACTATAGTCGACATGTAAAGGAGAATGGCTTTGCTGCAGTCAACTTTTTTTTAATGCTAAAAGCCTATAACCATCTTATTTTTATGACATTATAAATGATGATATTACTATATAAATATGTATTTAAAACCACGTTGATTAAATCATAAGCAAGTATTGTTTCCAAAAGAGGAGTTTATATTATATACAATATGAAGTTAACTAGATATCTACCTCTTATAATTATGTTTCATGGATGATGTAATGCAATACAATGAGTGAAAATTTTAATGTATTGGACATGCTGATCTGCACTAATCAGTATTGGTAATGAAGGTCAGAGTTATTTGTAAAGGGTAAACTCTTAGATTGAGTAATTTTGATATATCACCATACTCAAGAATGTTCTTTGGCATCGTAACCTTCTTTTTTTGCTACCATTCTCAAAATTCAGCTTATTTTCATGTTTGTTAATGATGTTTATATTTTGTGCAGCTTGACCGCATCATGTGATCAGTACATATGATCCGAAAGAGCAGTGGCAAGAGGGTGGTTGGCTTTTGGATCCTCCTTTTATGTAGGTCTGATGTAGCTGGGAACTCATTCTCTGTTATTTCAACCTATATGAATAAATTTGTCATCTGCTTATAAAAAAGTTACATCTTTCTGTGGTATAGTATACCATTTGTCTTCTTGATACAAAATGTCACCATACAAAAATATATAATAAATATGGTCTATTATACTTGAAAGTATACTCTTGTGTCAATTCACTCATGGTCCTGCACTTTCGCAGCTGACCCTTTACCTTTTTGCCTTTTCAAAAGCATGTCCATTGTGTTCTTAGTTTCATGTTCCCATTCTAGAACATTATGCAAAAAGAAAAAGGACAATAGAAAGAGGAAAATGAAGACATTGGCCCATACAAGGGTCAAGGATGTTGTTTATTATGACCATTACTGAAGTGAAATGAGGCAAATATTATGTCTATCTGATAGGAAAAGCATAGGGAGTGAGAAGGGTAAAAAAAATGATAGTGGTAAGAAAGCTTCATATTTTGGAGAAATAATATTTAGTGCACAACTCAGATCATAATGCCATGCGACCACTTTTGAGAGCTTTAATTCTTTCCTACATATTTTTCCAATCTCATCCTCTGTCAAAGAACTCATCATAGAATAGTTCTCTACTTTATTTAATCTTTACATATCAAATCTCACCATACCCCCAAACCCTTTCTCACTAAAAAATTTCTTTTAAAACTTCACGTAGTTGGGAAAAAAATATGGCTCTAAATAATGCTACTAGTATTTCAATGAGGCATTAATAATAATATTTTTGTTTTTGTTTGTCATCAATAATGTCTGTATAAAACAAAATGTCTTTGGATCACTTTACTAAGATTGGTTTTATTGGCTGAAACTAGTGTTGCCAAACCGGTTATGGGATCACAATGTCCAGCTTGTCCCTTTTCTGGTTCAGCCTGTTTGGTGTTGAACTTTTTCTTATGTGGTTATCGGCTTGATATGTGTGTTGGAATGGTAAATAATTTAGATTATATTATATTAGAGTTAGTTTCTGGTTATAAGATTTAAGAAGTGTGTCCAATTAGAAATTTGGGTTAGTGTTGGAGTAGATTTATCTTATTGTACTAGGATTACAAGTTGTTTAGGATTTAGATGTTGGGTGTCTATAAATACACCATCACATCCTAGGTTGTAATACGAGTTTAAGAGAAATAAAGATTAGAATTTTTCTCCAACAATGTGTTGTTGGATAAACACCTATTAGTTATAGCTTTTGGGTTAAGTAGTTTTTAATATGGTATCGAAGCTTTAATTTTGTAAAAGATTTTGGGTTCAAGTCGGCATTTGTATATTTTTTATTTGGATAATTAATATATTTTTTTTCTTTTGGCTCTTCACATGAGGATGAGTGTTAGTCGTAGCTTTGATAGACATTGTTGGGCTTTTGTTTATCAACTATATTTTTTGGGTTGAGTAGTTTTCAACAGAACAAGCTTTCATTAAATCATACGGGGATGCTTGTATCGCATGGGGGTGGGATCGAATTTTGATGGATGTTCCTTTACCATTTTTCTTTTTGTTTTTTATACAGATTGTGTCCTTTTCAGGTGGTTCTGCAATTGAGTATATTAGTGATTATAAAACGTATATATTCCATTGTTGTCAAAAAGGTGATTGTGATGAGAAGCACCCGACACTTATGTTTGGCTGCAGGTTGGTCTTTTTGGTGCCATGCCCAAACTTTAATCTGATTAACATGTTTACCCTTGCTGATACACAGGTCATGTGGCTTAAAGGTGAGATATGGTAGTGTGGAAAGCACAAAGGCAAAAAAAAAAAAAAGAAAAAAGAAAAAAGAAGGGTAAAACCTGTAAGATTCAGAACTAAACCAATGTCTGAATCATAGAGAGAATGATCAAGAACAATGAAGAAACGAAGTACAGAGAAGGGGCATGAAAGTGGTTGATGTGATCATTACAGGTCAAGATACTTTCCATTGATCATTACAATACTTAAATATATTGTACAAGAATGATCTCAACCATTGAATAATAACAAACTAAACCAGCACAGTTGACATAACAGGCTTAACTATATAACTCCAAAACTGACTATGCAGAGTCACTAAAACTGATGCTAACTTAAGAAGGAAGGCAGTAGACAAACTGAGTTATGTATTAGCTCAGCTTATTATCTCAAACAAAACGAAGCTTTTAATTTTGCTTTTTACTCTCCCAAGTGTACATGGTGATAATTTATCTCCACCAAATCGAATCCCTTTTCTTGCCACTTGCTCACTATGCACTTGTAGTCGTCTATTAGGTGTCAGCCCCTGAAAAAAAGAAAAAAGAAAAAACCCTATGTGCATTGCCTACAATGGCCCTATTATTATTTTATTATGGCAAATGCCCCTTCAAACGAAGTCTACTAAAATATGCAACACGAGTTCATTTGTCTATATATTTTAGTTTTGTCATTTCTTACACCACGCGCGGTTCGCGGTTCGCGGTGCGCTTATTCTTCTCTTTAAAAATGGTGCTTTTGTAGTGTAATCTGCTTCTTCATGTCGTCGTGTGGGTTTTCGAAGTGGTTGATGTGATGGGCTGATAGGGACCGTATAATGAGAAAGACGATTAATTGTAATTAGAAAAAATAATCGGCAATTCAAACGGTACTTATAGCACTTTAAACAATGATAAAGAAAATAGAGAAATGCTAAGAAAAATACCCTCATCGCAAAATGAGTGTAAGGAACTTAAACAAAAAAAATAAAAATTCATCCTATTAACGTTAAGCTGCATGAAGTTTCATATTTGCGATTTTAGGTGATGTTTGACACTTTTATCCTTATAAAGAAATCAAAAGTGCTGTTGGGACAATCTTCACTCAAAATTTTTGTAGCACCTCTCAAATAATTAAACAAACTATAATCAGTTATTAATACATGATTTAAAACAATTGGATATTGTTGAATATGCATAATTTGGACTGTTACTTGTGTTGTAGTCATATGTCACTACTTTTAACACTTCTAGATTGTCACAGAAAACAAATCAACACGTGATTTGAAATCTTTCAAAAAAATCGAAATGATACGTTATTTTAAACTGTAGTTTATGTTGTAATTATTTTAACACTATTCATCAACCTTACTATCACATATAATAATCTTACAGCAAACAGCAAACAACAAATACTATGATCTAAAAGACTTCACATTCATTTGACCCGAAAATATAAATAAATAAATAAATAAACGATCACATTAAAGATGTCATTATTTGTCACTTTTTAGCCTTAAATCATGTTCCAAAGCTAGGTACTGTGGTCCAGCTTTGCTCTTGACAAGTTAAAGGAGGCATGCTGCTGGGAACAACAGGCCGTTCGCAGTTTGCTCCAGTTACTGTGCTATTATGCATACACATATTTTGTATAAGACTGATCATGCAAGAAAATTTGTGAAGAAATGTATAGAAGAGCGACCCAAGGCTTTTAGGTTTCTAGTCGGAGCTGACTTGAAGCGTATAGCACATTGTGACACTGGATGCGTGGATGCCACACCCATTATGGCCAAGATGTTAATGGATGAGGTCCTGGGTAATTGGATAGTTATAGATGTTTAAATGCAAAAGCATATGTAAGAGACATACACGAGGGATGCTAACTAGTAAAGGACTGAACATTAAAATCTAGACTAGAGAGAGCAAGTTAGCATTACATTATAAAGATGGAGGCTGAGGCTGGGGCTGTGGTGAAAGCGGACTGCTGCAAAGCGGTCGAAAAGATGAAGAATGTGTGGGGGGAGTTCTTGGCGAGAGCTGCACGAATTCAAGGGCTTGCACCCTTAATTCCATAGGATAATCCGCAACACACCCAATTCTTGGGCCAGCTCCTGTTGACCATTTTAGGGATAATTGATGTCCCAATTGATATGAACTTGCCGCTTTCTTGGAATTCATCCTCTGTAAAATTGCTTTCTTAGGCACCTCTGCTCTGGGGCTCTGCAGACCAATTGATGAAGACCTTTGGTAACTCCCATTTCTTTCAGTTTCTGCAACTTCAGTTGATTCAATTTTTTCACCTTCAGCTTGTCCATCAGGTTGTCCATCTTCCTTCAAATTGCTAGGAATTTCGATTTGGGCAGAAGCAGGTTTGGTATCTGCTGGGACTCCCATTTCTTTGTTCTCTTGAACGGATTTGACATCGTCATAGTTCTCATAGTCTTCAGAATAACGTATCTGATAATTCAGACGGTTACAAAATAATAACACCATAAGCTAAACTATGATAATTAGGAGTGTTAAATTATATCAGACACAGAAAACACAACCCCTTTCCCCCAACACACAAACATGAAAAGAAGCGGTGCTATTATTGTCTAAATTAGCTTTGAACTCCCACATTCTGATGCAAGGATGGCAAGAACAAGTTAATGGCACAACTGTACTTCTCCATTAAGGTTGAGTCCACACATAAGAAAAAAGAAGGTTGCATTTGATTCACGATCCATAAACAAGAATATAATCCAAAAAGAGAACTTGAAAAAGGACTTTTTATCGTTTTCTGAAAACAACTTGTTTTCTTAACAAAAAGTGAAAAACTGTTTTCGAAATCAAACAAGTTTCTGGTATTTTCGGATACAGAAAACTATATCCAGTTTACGACCCAAATGGGGCCGAAGCTTCCTCTATTTTCTAAATTTATTTCAAACACCCCACATTCTGAAACAAATTAAAGAATCCCAAGATGGCAAGAACAAATTAATCGCACACCTGTACATCATTGAGGCTGACTCCGTTTTCCTTTAGAAAGTTCTGAAACCTGCCAAGGATCTCATCTGTTGGGCGGTAATGTCCACTGTATGCTGAGATAGACTATAATTAAACAAAGCATTTGAGGATCAGATAAAGAAGACGATATAATTTTGAAGTTCAACAAGGTACTAGCCCAAGAGTTCATATCTTGACCTGATGCAACCAAGAATTATTGATGCAGTCAGGAACAGGTATCTCTCTACAGACATTTTCATGTTTTGCACGTGCATGCTAAGAGTGGGAACAGTTAATCGATATGTATTTCACAAAAGGACCAGGTATAAGTCTCTTGCAGTTGGCTTGAGTGGTCACAAAATGGTTTGTTAGGTTAACAGATCCAAGGTCAAGTACTGACCTTGCTAAGCTACCATGGGTCCCCTGAACCATGGGCTCAACCTCACTCAGACATGGACAAACTACAAATATAAGAATGTGAAAATGACAAAGCTAAAAAGTCCAAACTTCTTATGAATTCCAATAGCACTGTATGAACTGTACCTTAAGCACACCGCCATGTGCATCAAGTCTTCCTGCGGCAAGTGTAGCTCCTCCCGCCAAGAAGCTGGAGTGATGAAACACCCCCTTCTTTTTCTGGGAGTTAACATCAGAAATTAGTATTTTTGGAGAAACAGAAAAACAAGGTAAGGGAAAAAACTAACAATAAAACTGTAGAGCAAATAGTCAATGTTTCATTGAATTTCTACCTCACCGGCATAGAGTTTCTTGAAGGTGCTCATTACGAAAATCCACTTTGCCCCTTGCTCATTATTTGTATCTAGAAGTTCTCCAGTTTGTTTATGCAAGATTTTCCCATGAACAACTTCATATTCATAGTGTTCTCTCTCTTGCTAATCTCAGTTCAGAGTGATCAGAAGCGATAAGAGTGACATGTTAGAATAGGAAACCTTTTGATTAAACAATTCAATCAGCATAATCAATAGAGATCATAGAAACCATTATTAGAAAATTAAGTTTGCTTCGTATATCTGTATACAGAAAAGGACATACGGGTCCAAGATATTTGATGCACTGTTTTCGAAGTTTTGATCTTGGGCAATCCTTGAGATCAACCAATCTGCCATCTCCAATGTCCAACCTGCATCACAGGAATTCAGAAAACATCATGCATCTCCTCTCTTTATCATTGGAAATTCAATGGGACAGTGGCCTTAGAATTGAGTAGAGGGCAGATGGATAAGATTTCAAAGGTAATTCAATGCTTATGACAGCCTACGCATACAAAACAACAGGTGTTCGGATTATAAATTTGGTCTTCCCCCTTTGTCCTCATTCTACAACTTGTCTTTGAATTAATAAATTATATAGTTTCTTTAAAAAAAAATAACAACTTAAGTCACTAATTTATCTGACTTTTGTCTTAAGTTACATTGGCGGGTTTGAATCTCAACTAATACCAACATTATTCCCACAACCATTTCTAGGCCCAATTATGAAGTTTTCCAAGCCTAGTCTCAACTAGTAGCAATACGGTGCCCCCTGGTACTTTTTAGGCCTACTGCATGATCCATGTCAAGTTACTAATCTCTATTCATGTAACGAATTTCTTCTAGTCCAACGTGAGAGTATTAATTCAGTTCACAATAAAATTTGAACTCAATATACGACCCTGTAAAACCTTCTCCCATCTTTAATAACATCAATTCCACGAGCGGTATGTTCCAAAGTGCACAAAGATTAAAAGAATACTAACAAACAACAGAAATGTGAAAATGACCAAAATATGTATCTAAAATTATACTCATGCCGTTGGGATTAAGTGATGAGTGGTAGTAATTTCTTTTATCTTTTTCCTGGTGATGTAGTGACTTGCCACATGAATTGATTATGGGTATGCATTTTAGGTCGTTTTAGCATTGCTCTACTGATAAATAAGAGCACAGCTTGCCAGCATAAACAGAACTAGAAAGGACCCTGAATAGAGGGACTCAGGCGTACTCACCAGAAGAAGAACGGCTGACCTGCTTCTGTTCTACACCATTCTTCGTAGTATAAGTGCAAGTTGTGACCATATCTATGTCGAGGATCAATCTACAGAGGATAAAAAAACAGAACGTGGTTGAAGATAAAAGAAATAAGGTCTTAGTAAAACCAGATTCATTACAAATTTAGGTGGGGAAAAAATTAGGAGTAATTAATTACCGCTTCTATCCAGTGTTGAAAAGCTAATTTGAGAGCTTTGCCGTCTTTGGATAAACCCTTTCCAACCTGACCGAAAATCAATTAAAGGTCTATACAATTAGTTTGACAAAGCAGCATGGTTTTTCTGACTCTGAGCACGAATGAGTAAAGGTCAGCGCGAAATCAACGACACCCAAAACTACGATTAATCAGAAAAAACAAGATTTGACAAAAAAAAATAAGAAAATAAAAACCTGCCTTCGAAGCATTCAAGCTGACTCGATTCCACCTAGAAGCCGCAGTTTCTGGTTTCTCAAAATTGAAGAACGAAATCGTACTGAGATTCAGTCGAACGTAATCTATCGCTTGCCACCTTCTCGTTCAATGTTAAAAAGCAACACATTACCAACAGTAAATTAATCAATATACTAATAATAATAATAATAATTATTATTATTATTAAAATTAAAATTAATAAATAACAATACTAATCGTAATTACTATAAGTATTTACCAGAGCTCTTCGGCGACGACAGCGGAATCCGCTAACCTACGCCGTGTGCGGTAACTCCTATAAACTTTCTGCAACTTCAACGCAGCTGTGGACTCAAAATTCGCGCTCATTTGACCGTTCGTCACCGTGGATATGACGCTAGGACTCACAGCGACCTCCGTCACCGTTGACTTAACGTCGCCGTTAAAACCGACCGACGATCCACTGCTCCGATACCTCAGAGCCTCCGTCATCGTCATCGTCGCCGTCGCCGTCGACGTGACGTCATGATGATCCACTGTCGCATTAGGCCGAGTGCTCGCGCGCGCGCGGTCATCTGAGAAGATATCCACCGGTTCGAGGTTAGATCTCGAAGCAAAAAACAGTTCGGAGTTTGTGGCGCATTCTTGATGATGATGATGAGATGATTCGACTTCGAGATTCAAAGAAAAAGGAGATGAGCATCTTAACTGTACGTCGTAGCCACGTAGAGATTCGGCTTCGGCCACCTCCATTGAAGACGATCTTTGAAGCTCCTTAGATGCTTCTCGAAGAACCTGTTCTCATGAAAGAAAAACAAAAAACCCTAGAAAGAGTTTCGCAGAAGAAGAGGACGAAGAAATAGAAGGAGGAAGAGCGCTAGAGCTGTGCTGTTGGAAGAACAGAATGAATGAGTAGTTGCTATTTATAGTTACATTTTCTGGCGCTCAAATTTATATGAGTAAATAAATTAATTAATAAAAGATTTTTTTATTTGTTTTCTTAATTAAGATTTTTATTTTCTTTATATTTATATTTATATTTAGATTTTATTTGTGGATACAATACAGAGGGAGTGTCTGCAGGGACAGTTTTGAGTGAATGTACCTTAGTACCCTTGCTCTCTCTTGCTTATTACGTTTGTACCTTTTTTTTTCTTCTTTTGGGGTTTGAACATCCACGTGGGGTTTGAAAATAAGTACGACGTGACTGACCCATGGATTATCTTGATCGTAGCCAGCTTTTTGTTTTTTCGTCTTTTCCTAAAAATAAATAATAAAGTCGACGGTTCAAAATTCAAAGCTTATTATTATATGACTCAGATTTTTTGTTTTATAAAAACAACAAATTGTGAATCTCGTGATTATTATTCTTAGCGTATGTTAAAGCTTATTTTAGCTCATTCTATATATCGTAAAATATTATTTGCCTTTGGTCCCTAAGATAAGTCATAAGACCTGTGACGTTCACGTAAAATATATTATAAAAACAAGTCCTAAAAAAATTATTAGTAGGAAGAATAAAATGAAATAAAATTATTTTTAATTTTATCTTATCATTTCAAGGTAGATGGGACATGATTATAAATAATCTTACTTACTATATTATTTTCTTTTTACGAAATAAAATAATTTTGACTAAAATGTCAAAATTATTTTATCCATCCTATAATTTTTTATTTTTTAAATGTAATTTTAGAAAAGAAAACTAAAAAAATTATTTAATACACTATTTTTAATTCAGTCAAATCTAATATCATAAAATTAATCATATTTTATTCTGTGCACCAAATACACTAAAAAAATTTTATTTATTTTAATAAAAAGTCTCTTGTTAGTTTAAAAGAATATAATTTCTTATATATTTTAATTTAAAAGAATATATAATGAAAATGAGACTAATTTTTAAGTTAAACCCCCACCAGTATATTAAGAAACTGGGGAGTATGAGTAGTTAGCCATTACCAAAAGTTAAGTTGGGTACATGTTAAAAGATAAGTATGGTGGAATTTGAGCATTATTCGTTACCTGGAGATGAGGAAACACTTTGACGTTATGGAGATTTTGACTTTGATGGAACGGAGGGTTTGAGGTTGTATTTCCAAAGTCTCAAAGATAAGGTGATCCAATCAGTACTGTATAAGTAACATCAAAGGTGGATTTTCCACTAGAAACTCAAATGGAAAATTATGTTGATAGTCGCACTTATGCAATATATATGACCTTTTGTTAATTGTATAATAATGCCCCACCCATCAAAATCATTTTTTCCTTTTTCCCCTTTCTTTGTTGTTTTCTTTGGGTTTTTTAATTGTCTCATTTAAATATTAATCAATTTTTTTTAAAAAAAAAAAGAAGAAAAAGAAGAAGAATTTCACTAATATCTAATATTATACTAGTGACGGCTATAAGTGCATTTTATGTATTTTGACAAGGATTTTGATATCTTTAATTAATTGAGAAATCATTAAGATAAATAAACTCTATATATTAACGAATATTTTTTAAAACGCTGAATTATTAAGGGTACAGAGATTATTGCAGGGTTGTTGACACGTGGTGGCGCACGTGTCCCATTTTGCCTCATATGTTCTTCACATGCGTGAGTACGGTGCAGAGCACCCCAACCAGGGAAAGGGTACCTTATCAAATAGGTACAATCCCCTTCTATTACAAAGAAATTGAGTTAAACTGAAAAAATAGTACCAATTTGAGTTAAACTGAAAAAATAGTCAATTAAAATGATTTAGGCATATATGATGAAGGCAATTAAATTATTTTAATACAAGGTCAAAGTTCAAGGCCACGAATAAATGAATAGTTGAATTTATTCATTTGAAAGATTTTCAAACCAAACTTGAGAAAAAAGAAGCAAATTGAGACAAGGAGATAACTTTGTTTTGTTTTTTTCAATTTAAGTTTTAGACCTATCGATGCACACCAAACGTTCAATACAACCTACTCAATGCAACGTCACCACTAGCAAAGGACAGATATTTATTTGGAAAATATGCATTTTGACAGGTGTTATTGTCAACATTCTGGCTATTTAATGCATGCAAGGGAGATAGAGATTGAACAACAAACCGACAGCAAAATAAATAAAAAGGAAAACAGAGAGAGAGAGAGAGAGAGAGGGGTCATGCACCAACAAAAGAGGCTTTTACTAAGAGTGTGTTTAGTACGTGATTTTTTTTTTATTTGAAAAAATTATAATTATATAATTAAATAACTAATTAATAATTAACAATGATTTTTTTTTCATGTTTAACTAAA
Source organism: Paratinospora sagittata (assembly GCA_035771175.1). Lineage (NCBI taxonomy): Eukaryota > Viridiplantae > Streptophyta > Magnoliopsida > Ranunculales > Menispermaceae > Paratinospora > Paratinospora sagittata. The sequence goes on along the minus strand of CM069593.1, from coordinate 354,652 downwards.
TAATTTTTTTAACTACCAAACACCTTAAAAAGGAAAAAAAAAAAAAAAGGTGGCAATTATAATCAAACTGGGACTTCTAATTGAATTTCTTGACTGCCCAATTTCAATTTTCTATTCAAGAGTCTATCTTCCTTGAATATTGGCCAATTTTGTTTTCTCAATTGCCAAATTTATGTTTTTCCCCCTTCATTTAAGTGGCATGTTGGAAAATGATTAATCCACATGTTTAATGCAGGAAGTCAGGTTTTAGGAGTCTTAATTGCATTTGGTTTTCTATCTCCAGTTTCACACCATCTACAGTTCTCAAGTTCAAATGAAAATGATCAAAAAAATTCAATTCAACTTTTTTATTTTTTATTTTTTACGAGAAGATACAATGTTAGTAATTAATGGTATAATCAACTTCATCAACAAACCACAATTAATCCCCCTCCCCTCCTACCTCCTAGGGTGAAACAGTAACAAGAGTTAAACTTAAAACCTTTTAAGTTTTAAAGCCACCTATTTACTAACTCCGTGTTGGCAAAAACTCAATTCAACTTAACAGAAGGTTTTTCCAAGTAAATTTTTTTCACCCCAATTGCAAAGAAGAAATGGTAAAAATATTTAAAGCTTGTTATCATGTTCAACATAACTTTTGGTCTATCTTATATCCAACAAAACTTTTTTTCAACTACATAACGTCAGCTATATGAATTCACTTCCTTTGCTCATCTTTAAGCAAGTGCCAAGTTTATACTACGTTAATAATATCTTAACCATTTTACATAGTCTGATTAGGTAAAATCATATTCATAGCTGATCAAACAAAGTTTTCACACTTACTTTGGCTATCTAATGCAACCCTACTTTACATGAGCAAGAAACCAACTATTTATACAAATAAAACTGGACACATATAACTTCTGCCTACAACTCACAATTTACTGAAAATAGAAATATTTACAAGAAATAATAAAATACTCTCACACACCATTGACATCTCTCTTTCAATCAACAAGGTTTTGGTAACATCTTTGAATAAATTGTACAATACTCTGCATGTTGCATGCAAATTCTTTGTTTCTTATTGGAATGAAACAAGTTTGGTAGTGTCATAAACTAGTTATATTTTTCTACAACCACCATAAGAGAGAGAGAGGTCTCTCTACAAGTGGAATTTTCATAATGAGTAGTGGTTGGATAATCACCAAGTTTCAACTTTTAAACAAAGGTCACCTTCAGCTTGCCAACTGGCTGCACTCCTAAAAAAACAAACCAACAAATTTCAGCTACTGTTTTGTCTTTGCATTCTCAGAACACTATACTAAGAATTCCTAACTTATTTATCTAACATTATTCTATAATATTCTTGACTCTCATGTCCATTACTTAATGCATTCACATGTTTATTTTTTTCAAAAAGTTTGACATCTTTAAATGTATTATTAATTCTCAACCTTAATTTTCTCTCACATATTTATTAATCAGGACGGCCAGGTGATATAAGAGATAAGGACTTGAAAAAGATTGATTTCACTATTTAGTCATGAGGCATCAACTAAATATTTAAATCACATAGATCTTAAGATCACTGCATCAATCCAAGGCAAAAACAGTATGTCAAAATCATATATTCAGCAGCTTCTACTATTCTTTGCATGGCTTAAATTTTTTTTAATGCACCAAAAGCTAGAACGTTGCCTAAAAATAAAGAAAAATAATAATAAAAAAGAGGTCAGATGGGCATTGAAGTAAGTTCAGAAATTAGAAAAATATTAATTTACTTAAAAAAAAAGTTCAGAAATTTGAGACTCAAAAACCTAAATGATTTGTTATGTTACTTAGGCTACGGATATTTTTTTCTTGGTAGGAAATCTTAGCTACAATGGCAAGAAGAACATGATTTTCTTCTCTCTCTTTTTTTTTCTCTTTTTTTTTCCTTTGGGAGGGGGAGGGGTATATTAATTCAAATAAAATCTAGGGATTCATCAATAGGAATTTGACACTGGCATGCACCAAGGACATAGACTAGTACATAGTACAATCATATATACAGGTAAAGATCAACTAATGTACATGAAGATGCCAACTAGGGTAAGTACTTAAGGCACCAATCAATACCACTAGGCATATTTGAGCAGTGACAATATGTCAGAACTGAGAAATATGGAAGAACATACCGATATCACTCTGATGAAAGCAAAGAAAGGCTATTTTAAGAAACTCAACGTTCTTTGATCATTTTTTCATCTCTAAATAGCCCTGTCAAATGTTAAAACAATAGATCACACATAAGCTGAGAATTACTTCTGCTATATTCGTTGCATGTGTCATGCTCATGCATCCAATGACATCAATAGGAGTAAGCAGGCAAAACATAAACAGGAGAACCTAGTTCCATTTCGGTGGTTAATAGAAAGAGACAAATGACATTAATCAACTCTGTTAGCTAATCAATTCTCTATAATGTAAATGAATTTCCTGTAACTGATTTGCAATTTGTGCATGTATCTCTAAAAACTGTGACATTTATGTTACATCAGAATCAGATAGTGATGTGAATTTTAGTACCATAGTACAATACCAACTTCCATTTACAACGCAATCCCTTCAATGCACATGTGAGCAGCCCTGTCAGTCTCACAACTGTTAATGCCCTAGCCCTAGAATATTCAAAGCATTAAGGTGTGATGGTACCTGGACAGGAGGCTCCCCAGCTACCATATTAAATAGGTAGTTGCTTAAGAAAAGAAAGGTATCTTCTTCAATAGTGATCCTTAATTCTGCTGACAGTTCACTTTTTGGTCAGTCTGATGCAAGAAAAACTTCCCAAAACCAGTAAAAGAAGCCTGTATCAGGAAAAAAGTTTGGCCTCAAATTTGATAATATAGCTCTCAATACGGGCATTGTTCTCTAATTCTCAAAATAACGAAGGCTTCCTCAGAATTGAATGCAGATTATGACCTGTGGATCTTGATTTTGTCACCAATGGTAGACCAAAATGGAATAATCTTCTATCTAGGGAACTATTCTTGCATTTACTCTCTAAATTGTGTTGTAGCCATTGAAAGTGTTTTATTTTCTGAAAGAAAGAGACATGCATGTTCTCTCTCCGGTTCATTATCACTTTCACTTTGTTCGCTTGCATTTTTACCAGGAGGTAATGACCAGAAGTACCTCTATTCGAGGTCCCTTCTCCCTCTGCCCCCTTTTTGATGGTAAGAGAGAACTTTTACATTATGATCTACAAAGAAATTCCATATACTTCGTTCAAAACAAGGCAAATGATACTAAACTAAAGATTTTTCTGCAAGAGACCATCATAACCATAGGATTCTTAGATTTATTGCTTTGAATCTTGAGATAAAAAGAACAAAATGATGGCCAAAAAGGCATCCCACATGCCAATGCTTGAACTGAAGCTGTCTAATGATACCTGGAACTTCTGACAAAAAGAGGCTATAATCTAATTTCAGGGACTCTAAAAATATCTTCCTTTAGCACTATTTCAAATAAGTCCAAGGATTCCAATGAAAGAAATTAATGGAGGAGAAAAACGTAGGGTTTTTAATTCAACAAGAGAGGAAAACATGTATTTGACAGAAAGTAAATAAAAAAGTGCATGTTCAATCACTTAATGCATGTTGAATTTTGTGGAAAGTTTTATTCTATGAAAGTCATATGGGCAGCTTGGAAGCTCTTTGATATCAACAGTGGGATACATGATTTTAATTCCGAGAGAAAAATGATTCTCTAACATCTTTCATGCATTTGTTACTCAAAGGCTAAACTAGAAAAAACGGCAAAGGTGCAGTTTATCATAATTGAATAATTAATGTTGGTTATTTTATTTTAAAGTAAGGAAAGAAAATTATTGATTTATCTAACTATCTATATCCTAAAAGGTGATTCCACAAAAGTCAAAAAAACATATCTGCCACTGCCATCTGTTTCGATATATACATACATATATATATATGTGTGTGTGTGTGTGTGTGTGTGCATATCCAACAGAATTGAAACTTATAATTAAGCTCCCAAGTTCAAGGAAAATAAACAACTATCACTTGTGAAGCCTGTATTGTAATGACTATTTATGTTAACTTGATATGCATTGTTGGGCCTCTATATATTGGTTATAGTTTTTAGGTGAAGCGTTTTTTAACATTGTATCAAAGCGTTGGTTTTGTAAAAAGTCTTGGGTTCAAGTCTCCTTGTTAGCATATGTATATTTTCATTTAAATGATTGGTATTTGTCTCTTCTTCTGTTTCTCCATGCGCAAGATAGGGTTGCATGTAAAGGGAGAATGTTAATGATAACTTGATATCCATTGTTGGTCCTCCACCTATTAGTAATAGCTTTTAAGTGAAGCGGTTTCTAACAATGACAAAGATTTTATCGTATTGAATGATTCATTGATTTGTTATTTTATGGGCTTGACATAATCAAATAACCAAAAAAATAGATATTATTAACCAACCCAATTGCCTTAACTTTATTCTACATCAATTAAAAACCTGATTATAACTACTTAGAGGTTAATATATGAATTTTGTTTTGTCATTCATCTCTCTTTAGGATCACACTTCATATCAAAATGCATCCATTCCATTCCTACAATTAAACCCAATTTGCCAATGACAAGATCACATAATACTAAAACCGTTTAAGTTGCACTTAGTTGTTTCTTCTTAATAATTCATCTTTGATCCATCTCTGTTCAAAATAAGAGAAAAAAAAAATGGAAAACACAAAAATAGGTAAGAAAATAAAATGTACAAAACCCACCATTTTTATGGGACTACATGACGTTATTAGGGGTGTTCACGAGTTGGGTTGGTTTGGATAAATCAGGTTGGTCTATTCAATTTATGGATTTTAAAGTTTAAATTATCAGAATTTATATTGTCTTTCGCGTTATTTTTATTATTACATTTGAAGCAATTCAATTATGATGAGTTACTAGAGTGACAATGGTGCATGGAGTCATAACCAACATTTTTAATTAGTTTGGGTTGGTTAGGGTTTTATTTTATTTTTTGGGGGGAGGGGAGGGGAGGGGAGGGGGGGTTAAAATCTTAACCTAACCCAAACTAATCAGGTTACTAATTCTTAAACCCGACTCGACCCAATTTAACATATAAACCCAAGTTATATGGTTCAGATTGCTCAGGTTGGTTAGGATTTTGTAGGATGAACACACCTACATGACCTGATTCCGAGTGTGAAAAAAGAGGTTGCATGCTTCATCGGAATGTCAAGATCTTAGAGATTTGCATTAGAAGGTTAGATGATGCTCATTACTTTCCTTTTCAGAAATTTAAAAAAGAAAAAGAAAAAAAACTATTCTTGGCACACACAGACATAAAATAAAATAATGTTAAACAAAAATACAGAAATTCACATAGAAGAAACACAACTCACTCTTGACTTCTCAAAGAATAATAAAATAAAATAAAATAAAGAATATAGTTAACATATCTGGTCAGGCATCAAGAAGTAGAGAGACCCTTCAGTTTAAAAACTAGGACTTATCAGTTATGTTTTGGGGACATTTTTCCATGGTTTCCCTTCCGCCGTCTGTCATGAGATTTGCAGTCTCCAAGAAATCACCACCAACATTTCTGTGCATTTTACCTTCTAGTGGTCCCATCATTTCATCAAGCTCCTTTATTTTTCTGGTGAAATATCTCACATCCTGAGCTTCAGAGAACCGATCAAGAGATGATGACTGCCACAAGAAACAGAAGTTTATAGACAGCTCAAACATATAGTAGTTTTTTTTTTTTTGGTGCCTAATAAACTAGAATATTGATCATGGTGCACAGATAGGATAATTAACATGCTAAAAATCAAATTAGTAAGAATGAGCATGGTTTCAACACCAAGCAAAGATGAGAGATGTCAAGTCATGAAGATATACTGGTCATCAGTTTACACACTTCATAAATCCACTTCTGCCACCTTGCTTTATCAAGGGCTAAGTTGATATTTATATTACAAGTAGTTTTATCTTTTTTAATTATCTCTAACCCTGTTATTTTAGGTCTTCATTTACCTCTATCATTACCTCAGATTATTATAGGTCAATTTCCTAATTGACACATCCGAAGGTCTTTATTCTATGTCTCCAATCAACCTTACTGTGTTTTATCTTATTTTATCACCAATTGGGGTACTCTTACCCTTTCTTGAATATACTCATTTCTAATTTTATTTTTATGCACCTCATATAAACTTCATTTTTGTCAGTTGCTAATAAATGATGAAAGATATGATATTTGTTATTATAGTGATATATGACATGGCAAACACGATCTAAAATATCTGGTTATTTGATTTTAATATGTTGTAAAACTATTATCATGTTCAATTTAAGATCTTCTTGTTTATAAGTGTTCAATTTTTATTTTAAAGGATAAATATATTTTCAAAGTGTAGAATTTTAATTAGAATTCTTGACTAAATAGTGACCAAAAAAATCATCATTTTAATATTTTCTCACAATTTATTCAATAATTCCAATTAAAAGTTCTACACTTGGAAACAAACTTCCTCAAATTAACCCCAACTTCAAATAACCAAAGTTTATGGAGAAGCTATATTAAACCTTGAACAGTAGAAGACCACAAATAAGAAATAATAATACATAATCATCAGAGGTAAAGTGTAAAGCCGAATGTATACAACAGGAAGATCAAAGTCAGAAAGCTGAGAAAGAGAAGCTGACCTTCTGAAGCTGCTCTAACCGATGCTTCAGGTCCTCCACTGAGGCTTGCTTGTGAATAAATTGGAGAACATACAGCAGGTGAGAAAGAAAAAATTCTGAAAGGTGCTGCTTGGTATAACATTGTGATATTGTAGATTTACACCCCACAGAATAGAAAGGACAGTTCACAATCTTCATTGGGCAAACAGTTATGCAATGTTTATCCATGTTGAACCTCATAATACTGGCCGAACATTTCTGTTCACATGGAAGGATCTTGAAGGGACAAGATGCATCATGCTTTTCAAAGTGCACCGCACATAAGCAAGCAGTGCAACCCTCATTTTTGCAGGTCATAGACCTAAAAATGCACTGGCTTCTATGCCTTGCAAGTTCATCAGCATTACTAAATTTCATTTTGCAGTGGAAAGTGTCCTTAAAATCAATATTTTTTAGTAAAGTCTGTGCAAGGGCTTCCCTCCTATCCATCAACCAGAAACCAATAAGTTCCATCTCTTGTAAAATGTCATCTATCTTGTCCTCCCTTTTTTCACTTAATAGCCATCCTGAAACCCTGGCAAGCAAGTTCTGCTTTGAAGCTGCAAAATTATCAACAAAGCCTGAAATAATATCAAACGGATCATCAGAAGTTTCTGTATCTGGAGCATCTTGAATGATTGATTCTGCAATAAATGATTGACTTTGGTGGGTAACATATTCCACCATTTCCTTTCTGATATCAACAGCCACTGAAGCAGGGCTCTTGAACATGTCACCTGTAGTGTTGTCAACACAAGCTGTAGCTAAACCTGGAAGAAGGATTTCTGCTATCCCCTGAACTACTTCTGAATCAAAAAGATCACAGTGAAATAAGGATGCACTATCATTCACATCTTCAAATTTCTGATCAAGTCTCAAATTTTCTATAGGAAGGTCCATCCTTGTAGATATGTTCTCAAAGAAATCCAATCACAGTGGATTGTTGATCAATATGAACAAGATACCCTCTTCCAGTTTAGTAAAGGAAAATAGAGTAAAACAACACAATCTCCAAATTGAGTCTTAACTAAAAGTTCTAGAGCAAAGGTACCATGTTGTGGCGCTGGTGCCAGGTTCCCAAAGTACAACCTCACGAACATCTCTGGAAGTGGGAGATGACAAGTACATAAGATTTTAGGGAAACAAAATGAGCCCGGTAAAAATAAAATTGCAGTAAGAATATATAAATGAAAACTAAAAAAAAAAAAAAAAAAAAACAAAAGAAGCTTGCAAATCTTTATGATCAATTAGGGGATCGCATGCTAATAGCAATTCCTCAACCAATCACATAATGTAAAATAACTGGATTAGTTAAGAAAAACCAAGAAATTACAAAAATAAAGTAATATATTAGGTAAAATGAGAATTCATAACTATCAATAATAAAGGCTGAACTATTTAAGAGCATGATTGAGAATCCTATATAATAGTTTTTTATTTGAACAATAAAAAATTAAAGCTGGCATCACAACAAATATATTCTCAAGCACACTTTCTAAAGGTACATTCATCTCTTATTTTGCCCAATCCACAATGATAAGAATTTACGGCTAGCAATAATATATGAACATGAACTACAAATCATAAACCATTGAAGAACTGCCCTATTGAATCTTTATGCAATAACATAAATTACATTTATCAACTAAAAATATAGCATCTAATTATAGGCCCCTGCATTTCCAGAAGAGTTTCTTATTGAGAAGAAAAAAAAGGCTATGACCCTTCCTTTGCACCTCTGACTACTTAAACTAACTCAAGCTTATTTTTCCAAATTAAAAATACTGGGAACCTTTTTTACAATATATATATATATATATATATATATATATATATATATATATATTTTAATAATAACATTGCTTCTTGTTCGTGACAAGTTTTGTTTTTAAGAAATTCATTAACAAGTTTTTAAGAAGAAAAATGTTAATCTAACTACAAAAAATGCAACTTCGAGTGCATTAAAATCCTTATCTAATGCCTTTTTTATGCTTCTTACTAATTGTTCTGCTCCTTGTAATGATAACCTAACAAATGCCTCTTTAAAAATACTAAAGTCTTAAATATTTTATATTGACATAACATGCCACCATTTAATACCAAGTCTCATAATTATGTTTTAAAAGCATGTTCACCTATCTTATGTCCTTAAATGCACCATTAAAACTTGTCTTAGCATCAATGCAATATCTAGGAAGGATCCAAAAGGAGGATAAAGAAAGGAAGAAAGCATTAAAAAGAGCATAAATCTACAAGGTCTTCAACAGATTCACCGTATTATTCACACATTTAAGCATATAAAAAGATGTAATCACTACATATACGATGACTAATTGTTTGTAGAATACAAACATCTGAAGCAAAGATTAACAAAATCGGAAAGAAATTCTGTCTCCACAAACAATGAAATTAAGAAATTCGAGATGTAATTACAAGCGAGGAGGTTGATCATGTTCTCTATACAATTATCTTCCTTCATGGTGAAAAATTGAAGTCTAGAATACTTACAAAAAGAATTCATGATCCCTGATCTGAATTACAAAACCAGCGGTTTCTGCAGAACGAACAAAATCGAATTAAACCTGTTTTCTACTTAGAAATCGATATCAATATCAAAGAAAAAAACAAAACCAAAACCGAAAATTCAAGCAAATTCAAATAAATACCAATCAATCAATTCGAACTTCGAAGCTCCAAATTGAAAAATCTCAGAAGAACGCAGGTTCTCCGCAAGTAGAAAACAGGTTCGTCATTTTCGAAAAGAATAAGGGCATCAACGTCATTTAACAATCGCTCTCTTCAAGAATCTTCTGAGCTTACACAAAGAAAAAAACTCCAGCTTTCAAATCAAATCCCTCACAGCTGGCTGATGAACAGATTCTAACACCTGAGAGAAAACAAAAGGGTATTAACGTCATTCAAACGTTACAACTTACACGTGTCATCTTCCTACAATCTCACCAGCATCGAGCGCCAAACACCTTATCCTTGGTGCTCAATTCACAAACTCCAAACGCATCTCTAATCTCTCCCGCTAAAAGGAATGGCGACGACCGTACACCATCTTCTCTGTACCAACATATGCGCGTCCAAGTTGGGGAAAACCAAGGCGAGCTGGACCGGTGGAACTGAGTCAAGAAGACTCGGTCGGAGGCCAGTCCGGTGCGAGCGAACCGTGGAGAATCGTCGAGTCATGGTGGTGAAGAACGGGAACGACTCGTTGGAAATATGCCGAGTTCTGAATGGGATGTGGCAAACGAGTGGTGGTTGGGGCCGAATCGACCGAGACGACGCGGTCGACGCGATGCTCCGATACGCTGATTCCGGTTTATCCACGTTCGACATGGCCGACCACTGTGAGTCAACTCAGCCGCTTAAACCCTAAGCCCTTGTTTTTGATGTTTTCCTGGCCCTTTAATTAAATCTGTGCCACGTGTCTTACTGTTATTAACCGCTACACGTGTCAACCGTATCATTGGACAGAACGGATGAAGGAGATGAAAGGACAATATTACCCTCTTTTTTAACGAATGGCAATAGATACAACCGATCTTTTTTTATATTTCAATTATGATGTTTTTATGGTTTAATAAGCTAAAATAGGTAAGTTTGATATATAGAAAGTTTTCAAATGAATCTTTGGTGGTAGATTTGTTACAATTTAATGTTCTCTCTTTCTCTATTTAAGCTGTAAGAACCGGAAAATTTAATCTTCATACACTGCATTGCACTAGAGAAGAAAAAAAAATCCACTACAGGGAGAACAACAGGTTCGTCACTACCGAAAAGATTGAGGGTGTCAACGTCATTTAACAATCACGAGCTGTTCGAAGAAAGCAAAGAAGGCCGGCTTCTATCGCTGAACATATAAGGGCATTAGCGTCATTTCAACTTCATTACTCGAACGTTTAATTTGATTTTCTCCTGCGAAAATGGCGATGTCCGTACATTATAATCTCTACTCAAACATGTGCGTGTTAAAGTGGGGACGAAAAACCAATGCGAGTTGGACCGGTAGCACTGAGTCACGACGACTCGGTTGGAGACCGGTTCGGTCCGAGCGAACCGGGAAGAGCGAGCGAGTGGCGGTGGTGAAGAACGGGAACGACTCGGTGGAAATATGCCGAGTTCTGAACGGAATGTGGCAAACGAGTGGTGGGTGGGGCCCAATCAACCCGGTCGACGCAGTCGACTCGATGACTCGACTCGCAGATTCCGGTCTATCCTCCTTCGACATGTCCAACCACTGTGAGTCGACTAAGTCGTTAAAAAAAACCCAAATTCGCTGTTTTTCTCGTAATTTTTACCTGAAAGTGATCCCATGCGGTCGACCGTGCGTACGCATGAGATCCCCACGTGGATGGCCATCACGTGTCTTATTTTGATTGCATGAATCAATCCTCTGATTTACGTGCATGTAATGGACAGATAAAAAAGTGCTTTAAAAAGACAAAAATGACCCTTGTTTCTTTAACGCTCGAGTTCTGAGAGTCTGAGACGTTTTTAGTAGTAGGGGTAAAACCGTCAAACCGGTGAACTTTCCATTGGCAAGCTTAAAGGCCAACCATTTTGGTTCATCTCTCCGCTAAAATGGCAGCTCCTCTGCATCTCTTCTCTAACTTCACCTTGAATTCGATCAAAACTCTCTCTGGTGTGCCAAAACTAGCTTTGAAAGGTGCCCTAAGCAAGCAAATGGTCGAGAATAGACGAGTGGCCGAGGTGAAGAATGGGAGTGATTCATTAGAGATATGCCGAGTTGTGAATGGAATGTGGCAAACGAGTGGTGGATAGAACGAGACAGTGCTGTGGACGCGATGCTACGATATGCTGATGCCGGGCTCGCCACATTCGACGTGGCTGATATCTGTTAGAACATTGAACTCAAGTAGATTTTCAAATTATATATATATAATTTTAGAACTTAAGTTTGTTTTCTGAAATTTGTAGATTATTTTTCACAATTCACATTGTGTTTCAGGGTAATTATCATATATATGTTGGCCAAGATAATCACTAAAGCATTTTCAAGTCATGATAATAAGATTTGGATTTCCTGTTATACTAACAATTTAACTTCGAATTGTACAAGTAAAAATCTAAACAGATATTAGAATTGAGGGGATTGAATGCTATAACGGAGTGGAACAAAATGCTGAGGGAATTACAGTTTTTTTGAAAGAAAGATTCTATGGAAATGTATCTAATTTCAATTTGTTGATTCCCTTTTGGTTTCTTAAATTGCTTGAGTTCCTTAAATTAATAGATGCCGCATCTCTGTTGCTTGATGCTAAAAGTGTTACTAAGAATTGTTTCGCAATTGAGTTCAGTTAGCCGGTAATGTTTAAGATGGATCGTTTTATTGGCTACATACATGTATTTTGAATTTGCACCAAGTCACCCACTATAGAATTCTTTTATGGACCTTCTACTGTATCTGTATGAATACTCACTGTTCCTTTTCATTTATTTTGGTTCAACAGATGGTCCTGCAGAGGATCTCTATGGGATTTTTATTAATAGGGTCCGTCGAGAGCGTCCACCGGAATTCTTGGAACAGGTCAAGGGGTGAGGTCCCATTTTACGCATAAAAAATTAACCTTGTGTATAGCTTAGTGGTCATGATTGGTTTTTATTTTTGGATTTGCAACTGTATTAGTGATTTGGATTTCATATACATGGCTTATCGTAAAGTTCCATCAAAACTAGTTTCTACCTTTTAGTAGATTTTTCATTTCTATGAGATGAGGGAATATTGATATAATTATCCTTATTTTCTGATTGATCATGCCACAGGCTCACGAAATGGGTGCCACCGCTGGTTAGAATGACAAGTAGCTATGTGAGAGAGAGTATCAATGTTTCAAGGAAGAGAATGGATGTTGCTTCATTGGACATGCTTCAGTTTCATTGGTATTTTTTCTTTCTTCCCTTGTAATCTCACTCGAAGGTTACTGGACATGCTTATTTCGATACGATTTTCTCATCAATTAGTTTAAGTTTTGAGAAATACAGTTCATTAATTTAAACTTATACAATCATAAAATCATGTGCTATTTATATATTTGTCTTTTATTTCTATTGAAACAGGTGGGACTACTCCAACCCTGGGTACCTTGATGCTCTAAAACATCTTACAGATCTTAAAGAAGAAGGTTAGTTTGATTGGTATGACACATTCTTCTATAGAATTTGAACTTACTCTAACATTTCTTAATTGGATTGAACATTTTGGTGAAAGGGATATGCAGGTAAAATTAAGACAGTGGCTTTGACAAATTTCGATACCGAGAGGCTGCAAATAATAGTGGAAAAAGGGATTCCGATTGTTAGCAATCAGGTCCAAAAATCTGCTTTTAAACACTGTTCTATATATGAGTTTACTTTGTCTCTAATTGAATCATTCTTTGGATTTCTTTAGGTGCAACATTCTATTGTTGACATGCGTCCTCAACAGAGGATGGCAGAACTTTGCCAGCTCACGGGAGTGAAATTAATAACGTAACGCTCTCTTTCTTTACATCCATCTCTATAGCCTTTTTTCATTTCTATTGATAATAGCCTCTCAATGTAGTTCAGATTGATGCTAAACATGCTTTTATCCATATGGTGGCATATAATCTGCTTTTTTTTCTTTTTTTGAAAGGTATCATATAATCTTCTTAAATACGCATATCATCATATTCCTTAATTAGATTCTATTTCATTTTTTTGTTTATTTTATATTGAAATTATTGGATTTGGAAATGCAGATATGGAACTGTAATGGGTGGTCTGCTGTCTGAAAAGTTCCTCGACACCAACTTATCCATTCCCTTTGCTGGCCCTCCTTTGAACACCCCGTCTCTCCAAAAGTACAAAAGGGTAGGTTCCTCCCTTGGAATCATACATTCATGATTTTTTTTTTTTTAATTTCACAATTCATATACTACTAAAAGATAAAGTTAAAAATGAAAATATTGAAGAAAATGGTGAGAGTAGCTCCAATTGGAAATAAAATGAGAAAAAATCGATTAAGGTGATTTAGACATATACAACGTAGACCTTTGAATGTGTTAGTTAGGAAGAATGACCTATTAACAATCCACAGTAATGATAAAAGTAAAAGAAGACGTAAAATAATATGGACAAAAACAATTAAAAACATATAACTACTTAGAATTTAAGTGTCAACTTAGCCCATGATCAAGTTGAATGGAGGAAGTGGATTTATGAAGTTGGAAAGAATTATATTTGAGTTGAGTTGAAATACATCATATGATCATAAACTCTAAATTAAGAAAAATATTACTTGTAATACAAATGTCAACTTAACCCTTAATAGAGCATAGTAGAGGAAACTGATTCATGTAGTCAATCACACGTATTTGGGAAAAAAGAAAAAGAAAAAGAAGCTTTGTTGACTTGTTGAGATGATATAATATAGTCATAATATCGTTTTGAGAAATTTTAAGATCCAAAATTTTTGTAAGAAAAAATTAAAAAAAAAAAAAAAAAAAATTGCAGATGGTGGATGCATGGGGAGGGTGGAATCTTTTCCAAGCCTTGCTTCAAACGCTAAAGAAAGTCGCAACCAAACATGGCGTATCAATCCCAGCTGTGGCTGTGAAATACATACTAGATCAGGTGAAATTTTTTTCGACTACTTCATAACATGCTTTATTCAATTATCTCTCAACGTGACCAATTCGAGATTTTTTTTATTTTATTTTATTTTATCATGGCTTTGTTTGGTGAATTGCAGCCGGGCGTTGCAGGATCGATGATAGGTGTGAGACTTGGTTTGTCAGAACATATTCAAGATGCTAATGCTGTGTTCTCACTTGTTCTTGATGAGGAGGATGTAAATAGCATACAAGAAGTATCAAAGAAAGGAAAGGACCTTCTAAGAGTTATTGGTGACTGTGGAGACGAATACAGGCGAGCTTGAGGATCGTATTTTTACTTGTCTCTATTACTGTTTTTCTTATTTATATCTTTGTTTTTGCATAAAGGATTTGGGGTATCTTTGATATATATATATATGCATGTTGCTCTGATATAATTAATAAAAGCTTTTTCTTTTTGAGATTTCATGAAAGGATCTACTATTTCTTTCTAATATAAGAGACAAGTTTTCTACCTGTGTTAATACTCATTTTTAAGTGAGTGCTATGATCACCAAACAGGGCAAACCATTGGCTTCTACTCATAAATTGAAAATAATAATAATAATAATAATAATTTTTAGATTTTCAATATTGAGTAGTGCAACATTTAAAGTGTACAACTTTATACACTATTGTATTGTTTCGAATTATGTGTTGGTGATGTATATTTTGAATGGACGTCACTTTAGTATTTTCTTTCAATATTATAATGCAATCAAATCAAATTAATTGATGTACGAGTGAAGTGAAAATGTATTGATTGGATTTATATTTAAGCCATAATTAATATATAACAATCACTTATGTATGTATATATATATATATATGAACTTGCTCGTCTAACACTAGATACAGTATTGTAATTTTTTAAAATATTAGTATTCATGCATTTCATGTAAAGTTAATAAAAAAGTAAAGTTAGTTTCATACAGTTAAAAAAAATAAGAATGAACAAATTAAGAGTAAATACGGGAAAATTACAAAAGTAAAATAAAAAATCAAATTATAAAAAATCTAAAATGTAGAATAGATTGGTGAAAAAAACAGTTAAATATAAAATTATTATTTTATTTTTATTAATATATTTATAGCAAAAAAATTTAACAAAAATAAGATAAAATTTTTATTATTCCTTCAAAAAAAAATATAAGTTTTTATTATTTTGGTAAAAACATTGGCATGCATTACAGTCGCGTATTGTTTTGCTTATGTTAGTACCATTCGACAAAAACCCTCGTTAAACCCCAACTGGCAAGAACAAATCACCACACAAGTTCAACTGGTTTTCGTCTTCTGCGAGCTCCTTTCTTCCTCAGCACCATCTCTATTCGGTAATTCTTCTTCTTCTTCTTCTTATACAATTGAAACGAAGAGCAATAAGGGCTTAAATTCGCTGTGGTTAGTTTAAATAGGAAATCACAACTTTCTGCAAGTTAAAATGGATAATCGTTAAACCAAGTTGAAATCTGCTACTGATGAGTAGATGATTTGTTATTTTGAAACTTTAATAGACAATAAGCTCAGATTCCTCTATCATTTTCCCGTCAACTATGCAATTCCAGAGCAGTCTATGATAAATAGTTGCGATGGAAACTAAAGAATTGAGCCAATTCGTACTAAATTTGCACAAATCTGCATGTAGCTTTACTTACCATTGAACTTGTAACAATGTTGCCTCACATACAAGGTTCTTGTAGGAAGCCCACCAGGTGTTTGAAGGAATTCTGTGATTTTAGAAGGGGGGTTATAATTGTTAATTTCATTTGCTGGTTCATTTCTTGTGTGAATTTTTTTGGGTACTTGAAAAATGTTTGGAATGGTATTATATGGATGAAGTTTTTCTTTCTATTGTATTATTTTCTTTTTCTTTCTCTAATTTAATTGTTGTAATGTTTTCAGGTTTGATCATCTCTTTGGAACATTTATTTATAGTTTGGTTGTTGGAAAATAAGAAAGCCACCATGGATGGTATTATGGTTCTTCTCTCCTTCTTTTATTTTACATTTTGTAACAGAGTAGAGAATTAAACTAGATTAATATGCATATATGTCTTCTTGGAGGGACAAGTACATGCTTGAATTATTCTGAATAACTTTGAGAAGTTTATTCGAACTTCAAAGTTGTTTAGTGGTAAGCAGAAATCTTGCCCTGGTAGTTTATCTTTTAGGAAAAGTTTAAGAGTTTCACAAGGTTCTTTGTTAAGAACAGGATGAGTTCTGCTTAATGACTTTGTTCTATTATTTTCTGGGCTCAGTTGATTCACAGCCAACAATGGAGGAAACAATCTTGGTTGGTGATGACCTTATGACGGGGCCACCATCACCTTTGATTCCCCCAGAAATTGCCTCTCATGTGCTTGAAGGTG
Source organism: Paratinospora sagittata (assembly GCA_035771175.1). Lineage (NCBI taxonomy): Eukaryota > Viridiplantae > Streptophyta > Magnoliopsida > Ranunculales > Menispermaceae > Paratinospora > Paratinospora sagittata. The sequence continues at coordinate 337,910 of CM069593.1, read as the reverse complement.
TTGATTTATGTGATGGTATTTTGAGAAACTTGTTCCTCTGTAAGTGATAATTTAACTTTTCATTGGAATTTGAACCTTTTTTTTTTTTTCCATGTCGTTGTCCGTTAATAAAATAGCTAAAAGGAAGTTATGTTTGGGTGTAATTTAATGTGATCTATGCCAAAATCAAACGTATGTCATTGGAATGTATGTAACTCTCAATTCAACTGAGACTGTAGTTTTTCTCTATAATATATATATCTATATGACCCTCTTGTAATTGAAAAAAATAAATGCATCGTTTGATTACAAATTGATTTTATGACTGTTTTCTAGGTTTGCAAGTTAATGATGTTGAGCCATTCTGTCAAGATGAGATAGCTCTGTACCGACAATGTGCTGAAAGACGGGTGAGATGATGATCTTTGATTCCTTTTCTGCTTTTCATTTAATTTTATTATTCACATGCAAAAGTCCAGCACAGACCGTGTCCCCACTACATGCCCTATGATCATTCTCTGCTTAAGCATAGGACCAAATGCAATTCTCAAGCTAAGCACATAAAGAAGTTTGACCCAAAATTTGACCTCACCGCCTACCTGACATCATTCTCTGTCTAGGAACAGAACCAATATGCATTTTCTTAGCATTTATGCTCTTAATTTTATGAACAATTCATTTGAAAGATGGAGGTTTCCCAACACTGATTCTGGTGAAATTGTGCTTGTGTATCTATTTCTTTCTTGCAATTAAATCACAGGATAAGGAACTTAGGCAGCGACTTCAAGACAGTGAGCATAAATTGGGGTTGTCAATGCCATTAGAGGAAGCAAATGATAGAGCTGCTCAGCTTCAATCTGAGGTCACATTATTGGAGAGGTACCTTCTTTAATCAAGGGATGTATATGGTAAACTTCCTTTAAGATCTCCTTCCACATCAAATAATAGGTACGCCGTGATAGTTCAACAGGAATAATGTTAAATTTGCACATTTCATGAAGTTAATTCTACTTGTAGAATGATTCTTCATTATATTTCAAACATATGCTTTGTAAATATATGCTTTGTAGCCATCATGCCTTGGCTCTAACTAGAAAGCCTGGGGATTCATTAGCCAAGATTTGATTCGGCTAAATTGAAATTGTCGATTTAGAAAGGAAAAGCTAATGTTAAGAAGTTTTTGGTAAAGATGATTCAGTTTTGTGCCAAGATTAGTTGGCCCCAAGTCCCAATCGAGAGTTGACTTGCCTAATACCCCATTATCATCGGTAAAGATGGTTTAGGTTCTTTTGCTCTCTCCAAAGCTCCTTCTTGTCATTGGTCTTTTGTTAATGCAATGGCACATTATACTTGCCTAATAGCCAATCATACCCAACCATACTACGGCAATAACAAGAAATATGGAGAGCCAATTTTATCTTTTTCGCATGTTTAGGTATTAGTGATAGGGAAATGCTAATCTGACTACAAAAAAGTGTAACTTTAAGTACAACTACACATGCACAACCATTGGATCATTTATTACACACACCTTGAGATGTGCGACACACATCCATCAAATTGTTGTAAATGTGCAGTTGCACTTGGAGTTGCATTTTTTATAGTTAGATTAGCATTTTCCTCAGTGATAAAGGATTAGGGTTCTTGTTTCCACCGTTGTTATTATCTAGTGATTTACTTTTCACTGGTTATTTAGATTCTCATTTCCTGTCTACTACATTTCCCACAGGCGTTTAATTCTGGCTAATGGGATGCAAGGAATCGAAGGATTTCGTCAGAGATGGAGCTTGCATGGTCGGCTTGAAGACAGCAGGTATACTCTTCGTAGTAGTTATTTATCATTCACACTATTTAATCTTGTTCAATAATCAAACAATCAAAAAAATAGAACTAAAAAAACAGGATAATGTAATTGGGCAGTTACTCTATTTCTTTCGAAGATTTAAACACTATTTCATTAAATTAGTTTATTGTCTTATCAGGGATGTGAGTGAACTGATTGAATGAAAGCTCTAGAAATTTAGCTCACCTCTATATTTCGAGAGTTAACGTTGAGAAAATGTAATATTCATCCTGAGCTGTGTAGATTCACCTATAAAAACTTGAATGAAAATTACGAGTTCTGCGTTATAATTACAGTAGTTGGTCTTTCTTCATTGAAATTGGTCACCCGGCTAATTTTTTCGGTTTTATGTGTTTTGTACAGGAAACGATTAGAGGCATTGAAGCAGGGAATAGATACAAGGACATGAGTATTGAGCTTAGGAAAAAGATCTCAGGTGCCAATAAATGGTTCTTTTGGCAGCTCAAAATGTTGATCAAAGATGAGATGCTATTGAAGTGAAGTTGTTTTTAGACAAATGAGCTTATTTTAACAGAGCTGCTGCATATTTGTTGTTAGTTGGCTTCAGTGAAGCTTAAATGCTGTGGAGTTGGAAGGTTTTTAAGTTAAAAATAAGAAATTTATACCAAAAGCTCAGGTTTCCAAATATTGTCCACTTTATTGTTTTGTTGGAGTTGATGGGCAAGCTGGGCATTGACTCTAAACCTCACAGCATGTTTCCTATTACTTAACCAGAATTATTTATGCAGCTTCCACCAAAATAAATATAGATAGATAGATATAGATATAGATATATATGCAGCAATTTCCAATATGCCAACCATAGAGTAAAGGAGACATTTGAAGTTCATTTCTTTCAATATAAAACGTTACTATCAAACATGTGATTTTTATACAATGGCCGCTAATGTTGGGACTTTGTTAAACAGATAAGATGATACATTAATGAAAAAATAGCATATATTTAAAAAAAAAAACATCAATGCTAAGAGTGTGCAATTTTATTTTATTTATTAATTATTTTTTTTGCGCGGGGGGTGTGTGTGAGTGTGTGGGTGAACCAATGGTGTTTATCCGACCAGCTTTTGCGCACCACAAAGACATAGAAAGCATTGTTGGGAGACCTTTAGTGGTAGGTGAGTTTTTTCACCCTTAGCCATCGGGTCAACTCTCACATGGAGACTCATAGCTTTAGTATCAAGGGTACCAATTTAAGTCTCAGCGATGAAAAATAATGTTTGACTAACACACTTTTCAAATACACTTTGTTAACATTATTTTTGAAAGTTGTTAGATCGTCTCAAATCACGCATTAACATGTGATTCAAGCCGATTCAACAATTTTTAAGGACAATGCTAACAAAGTATACTTTTAAAACATTTATCTTTTTCAAACACTAAATACCTATTCAACAAATCTACTAAACTTCTGCATAAATTAAAAAAACAATCAATTACTTACAAATTAGGCTGCTAAAATAAATTATATTATGTTGTAAGGAAAATGTTAATTTAATTATAATATATATAACTACATGCATAATTACATATTTATATTTATTGAATTATTTATCATACTTATTGAGATGTGTAAATACACATTCAATGAAAATTAATATATAGTTGTGCCGTAACATCTTTAGTTGTATTTTTTATAGTTAAATTAACGTTTTTCAAATTACAATCCATTTTTGAAACATAATTAACAAATGATCCAATCACCGAGAAGATATAGTTAGATGTGTAGTTGTATTTTTTTTTTTTATAGTTTGAATAATATTGTATTATTAGTTTAGTATGCTTGTACATCCAATCCTTCCGTAGGATAAATTTGTTGGTTCCGGTTCTTTTTCTCATATCCGGTTGAACTATGTTTCCGGTTTGGATCCAAAATATCCGGGTGAGGTTTACGATCCACAACCCGAAAGCGAAGAACCCATCGAAAACCCTAGCTATATATAACAAGCAAACCTGCAACGCCATCAAAACCCTAGAGAGCACGACTATTCTTCAAAGCAAATCTGCGTTCTTGCGAGCGTATTCTCTCTCACAGTAAACGTTGATTCCCTTCTTCTTCTTCTTTTTCTTCTATCGATTCTCTCAGTTGTCAAATATCTTAATACGTGTTTGTATTGCAGTTTATTAGAGCAGAAATGAAGGTTGTCGCTGCGTATTTGCTCGCCGTGTTGGGAGGGAACGGCAACCCTTCCGCAGATGATCTGAGAAAAATCCTCGGATCAGGTTCTCATCTCTTAATCTCCCTCTCTCATACACGCGTACTTGTTTTTTATTTTTATTTTTTTTGGGAATTTTCGGTTGTTTTCATCTTCTAGTTTCATGCTAAGAACTTGAGATTTGCGAGATTTAGGGTTTCTTTCTATTTTCTTCTTCTTCTTCTTCTTCTTCTTCTTCTTCTTCTTCTTGATTTAGTGTTTTGAGTTTCTTCTCATGTTTTCGTTTCATTTATGTTACGTTTTATTTTAATATGTAATTTTTTAGACTACTTTGATTTCAAGGTTGTATTGGCTTGTAAAGTATGCTATTTTGGATTTTTTAAATATAGGTTTACCGTGGAGCTTGACTGCCGAGCGTAATAGCAAACGTTGTTTTTTTATTTTTTTACCTTATGTTGCGACTCTTGTGTTGATCAATCTGGGTCTTTGATTGGTTGAGTGATACCCGGTAGACGTTAACTGTGTCATCTGATTTAGATCTACTTTTCGTTAAAAGTACTGTGAAAATTGGTTTCTCCCTCGTGTGTTGTCAATGCCAAGAGGGGGAAACATATCTGCTTTGAACCTTTGAGGGTATCACTGTTGTAGCAACCCACACACTTATTCTATAATCTGTATATGTGATAGATTGAAGGTGGATGATAAGATGCACACGTTAAAACAACAATGTATTTTAACGAAAAACATGCTAATATTACATTGTTGATTGGGGTTAAGATATGAAGGTTGTCCATGCCTTGTGTTTTATTTATTCAGAAACCTTATTTGTTTGTGGGTTGAGCTCAGGTTTTCTAGAATTTGTATTTTTTTTTTGTTTTTCAATCACAGTTGGAGCTGATGCTGAAGATGATCGAATTGAGCTGCTTTTATCTCAAGTTAAGGGTAAAGACATTACGGAACTTGTTGCATGTGGAAGGGAGAAGTTAGCGTCAGTGCCATCTGGTGGAGGTGGCGCTGTGGCAGTTGCTGCAGGTGGCGGTGGCGGTGCTGCAGCAGCACCTGCAGCAGCTGAGCCCAAGAAGGAGGAAAAGGTGGAAGAAAAGGAAGAGTCTGACGACGTAAGATTTGTTTGAATGCATTTGCACTTAAATATTCCAGTGTTATTTTCAAATCTCAGTTCAGACTTGTTTGAAATTGCACTTGCACTCTGCTTTTTACCTGATTTGTGTTCTTCCCATGTTTGCAGGATATGGGCTTCAGTCTGTTTGATTGAGGTGTTTTGTTGCTGGCATCTAGAAGATAGTGACATACCTTAATGTTAAAATCCTTGTTCTGCCAAGTTATATTTCTCTGCAGTTTTTTAAGTTTTTCTTTTTTGAATTTGGTTGAAGACTTGGTGAATGCTATAAACATTGCAGTTTTGTTCAATGATGTTTGTCATAATTTCATTTAGTTTTGATTCTTGGACCATGCTTATCTTTATGGTTTTGTGGAAACTTTTAATTTATGTAAGTAGGGCCTGGCGTTTGCTGTTTGTTGCTTGAAATTAACCGGGGGATATAATTGACACCTTTGGCTCAATTGAATGGCTAATGTAGGTTTTACTTTGAACCTATACATTGCACAACTCAATGTAATTGGGGAGTTTAATAACATTCCATATGAAAAATTAGGTTCAATATGCAGAACTTGGATTTTGCGATAGTTGGTTTGCTTTGACTTTTCACTAAGGATTAAAGAAAAACAAAAGTACGTCTAAAGTTATATATTCAATTAAGAAAACTGAAGTATTTGTTATTGAGTTAAATTTGTATACAACTTAAATTAAATCTAACTAATTGGTTTCTTTTGTTAAAAAGTAGAAAACTTGCTGGCTAGCCAACTTCATGTGCACTAAAAATTAAGTTTGCTTTTGAATTTGTGGAGACATCTCCCAGGGTTTTAGGGTGCAATCTAGACCAACGTGCTACTACAAGCCTACAAGTTCCATAACATTAGACTAGGATTTTTTTATTTTATTTTATTTATTTTTGGACACCAATTGAATAATGAGATTAGGAATTAGAAAGTGAATAAACATTAGGTACTCATCTCACTTCCCACCAGTTCGGCTATCCAGTTGAAAGTCTTCAAGATTGATGGGATTTCACTTCTCCGCATCTTCTTCTCTACTGCTTAAACAAGTGCAGGGGCAAGGGACTAGAAAACTTGGGAGTAAACTCAATACAAACCACCACTAGAAAATGCATCATTATATTTGTCTGTCTCAGATCCTTTAAAACTTAAATCTTACTTGCGAAAGCGAGACCTTCCTTGATCAATTCATCCATGTTACCAATGGGTGGCTGGAGTTCAGCAACTTTCGCGATCGCCTTGTTTTCTTCAGGTGTTCCACCCTCCAGGAATGCGCCCACTACCTTTCCATCTTTGATCCAGTAGGAGCCAAACTTTGCCTTTGGTGATGCTGGATCACTGTCTCCAAACAGCACGGCATCCCCCACGTTGTCTCCGTAGAATTGCCAAGACAGATCAAATGAGCGAGAGTAGAAGTACGGAAGATAATCGTACTCATCAATTGTCTTTCCTTCTTCGCTAGCCATGATAGCCTGCAAAAATGGTTAAATTTATATGGCAGCAGAAAAGTGAATACTTGTTCAAATGGTGATTGTTAAAACATTCGGAACAATTGGAAGAATCACACCTTTACAGCTTGCTCAGCTGATTTCCTGGCATGATCAACATGCTCCACTCTTCTTATTTCATTGTACATCTTCATGGGGAAGGTAACGAGATCACCCACAGCATAAACATTCGGAACACTTGTTCTGAAGAACCCGTCAGTCTGCAGCCACACACACCAGCTTGTCATAAAATCAGTAAAAATATCAACATAAAATTGTCTGCCTATGAAAAAAAAAAACTTTTGTAAGGAAAGAGTCGTCAATTCTCCCTTCAATAAGAATGGAACTTTGATCATAATCTTTGAACACTGAAGAGAACTACATATCGTGAATTGAAAATACTGTGAATAATAAGGATTAACTAGTTGAGTATCAAAACACATGCAACTTCAGACGGGAAAATGAAGTTGAGGGCAGCAACTACAGATTTTGAACTAGGGAATAGCTTACCTGGCCAGCTACAAAGCTCTTGATGAAATAACCATACCAGTAGTTAGCCAGTCAATATATACTAGAAGTGCTTCAATCAGCTCAAAGCTTCAAGCTTTAAGGACTAATAAAAATGGTGAGGAAAAGAAAGGTTTCTGGTACTAGAAAGATAAGTAGAAGTCTTTGAATCATGTCAGAAGAAATTATAAAGTACAAAATTATAACTTAAAATTGGAGAAGACGGAGAGAAACCTACCTTAATTCCACCTTTATCCTCTTCAACCTGGCCTTTAAATAGCGTTGTAAGTGGTCTTGCACCAACACCAACAACAACTATGTCAGCATCCAATGATCTCCCATCCTTCAATGTTACTGCTTTTACCTGAGAAAACCCAAATACTTACTGTGAGTCTTCTCTCTCTCGACTCCTTTCTTATAAAGATATGAACAATAATATAAATTACTTGGTTGGTTAGCAACTTACTTCTCCACTTGCATCAGAATCAAAACCTACTGCAACTGTTCCCTTGATAATTTTGACTCCTTTCTTAGCATAATAACCCTCATAAAAAGCAGCTATATCAGGAGTGAAAAGTCGAGGCACTGAAAGAATCATAATCTAGAATCGTCATTAATGAAGAAATGGAAGCAGAAAGACATCTGGAATTACTTCAAGGCAATCCATATTTTAAACCACAATGGGGAATTGAGGAGAAACAAGTTAAAAAAAATGTCATGGAGTTAAAAGGGGCTGGGACTTACTGCACCACGGTTCTGGAAAAACCATAGTAACATCAAAGTTGTTGATTTTCATCACAGCCCCGAGCTCAAGGCCAATATATCCACCCCCAACAATCACCGCTTTCCCATCTTTCTTAGCCTTAATAGCTTCTATAAGCTTGTCAGCATCTTCAATTTCTCTCAAATAAAAGATATTCTTGGCATCGGCACCTTGAACACCAAAGTCAGACAACCTAATGACCTGAAAAACATGGCAACTTCTTCACTTGTATCTGTGGTTGCATAGACAGGCAAACAAAAAATTTCCAGAGAGAAATAATATACTGATAATTCTTAAAGCATAACAGACATCTCAGAAAATGACGTAGGAAAGAAGTAACTTCATGATTGGTTACATACAGTCGATCCAGTTGCAATGATCAAAATGTCATATTTAAACGTTGCTCCTTCTGCACTTATAAGAGTCTTTGAAGCAAGATCTGCTTTCACTATTTCGGTGCTGAGGATCAACTCTATGCCTGTAACCAATGGTGATTCCATACAAAAAAGATCATAAGCCTAGAATCTATAGACCCAAAAAAGTATCTTCTGTTTAAACCTCAGAACAAAAGGCTTCACCTTTTTGAGTGTAACATTCAGGAAGTAATCTCTCGCCTCCACTCCCAACACATACATGAAAGCCAGGGAGTCTTGCAGGAGCTACAAATCAATTTTCGTAGTGAGATGCCTTGAGAAAGGGTAAAAAACCAAGCAAAAATGAAATAATGGTATTGTTTTGTCTTTTTTCCATTAACTATGGAAACCGATTGAACACTAATAAAAACTTCAAAAAAAAAAGCATTAAAAAAACCCATCAAGGTTTCAGTTTTTTCCTTCCACATATCATTACTGGCAGAAAAATCCATAACAAATCTTGCATAAGAGTTTCATCATTTTAAGAGAACTGCTATTTTTAAAAAGAGAAAAGAATGCCAAATAAACGACATATCAACATAAAGACAACAAAAATAAATCATGACCATGGTAAACTTACATACACTCTAGAAACTTTCAATTTATTTCTTTACATCCAAATGCAAAATAATTACTTATGTTACAAACATTAAGAATGGAGAAAATAAAAATGCAAAAGTAATTTGGTTCATGACTTCTTAGGCTTGCTGACTCACCCTCAGGGAAAAGGTATGCCTTGCTGAGTGCTGGACGTTCATAGGGAGCCACCTAAAAAATTTTGATAGAAGTAAGCTTATGTTTTCACATGGCAGTCAAAATGTATTTCCAGAAATTGCATTTTCAGGAGAACAAATTTCTCAAATTAATCAGAACATCAAAATAAACATAGAACCTGTGTAAGTGGGCACAGCCATCAACAATGTTGTGAGCTGCTCGTGTTTTTGCTAAACATAAAAAAGTAATATGTTTGATATAACAAACAGATCCCACGACATTCTTTATCCAGTGCTTGTGCATAATTGCAGTTAAAACAGAGTCCATAATTAATTACCACAAACAGAGCTTCATGTATTTGTAAGGGCAATATAATCGAAAAACATAAAAACAAAAAAGTAAATGAATTGGTAACCTACCAGTAAATATGTAGTACCAATTCAGTTTTTTGTCAAACTAGCAACAGAACAAGGCTATAGACAGTTGTTCCCAAAACATGTTTGAGAAGGTTAAAGACACCTACATGGCAATAAAAATGTACTAAAATTGACGCGCGTGTTGGCCATAAATCTTTTTCACTAACATAAATATTTTATCCAACATTGAAGGAACTGATATCATGAACTTCAACAGTTCGTTATCTTAGCTACATGTTTACTGCTTTGACAGCACCTTACTTTTCTCTCCCTAATAATAAGCTTCGATGGGCTTAACCCAGCTACCTCTATACAATTTTCTTGACACCATAACAACATTTCCATAGTGTGTTTCATGCTTCTGCTGCTGAAACAGATGTAAAGGTATGAAGCAATGCAAAAGGAGGTAGAGTCAATGGCACAATATGAGCACCCAAAGAAACACTAGATAGGTGCAGGGGTTTCAAATTATAGTTTTTTCTGTTTTTGGTAAATTAGTTATTTTTGGTAAATTTGCTATTTTCATTGAATTTACTATTTTTAGATTTTTTTTTTTTTTTGTGAATTAGAAAATTAGTGGGTTAGTTAATTATGTTTACTATCTAAGCCCTAAGGCAAACAATTTAAAAAAAAAACAATTATAGTTCCTTTTTCTTGAGGTTTTACATCTTCATTGTCTCTTTCTCGGTATTCCTTAGAATCAATGAGTTAGAGAACTGTGGTTTCGTTTTCCTGATTCAACGTCCTACGTTAAGGTGCCATCAGCAATAGCCTTCTGTACTTGGACAATTGATTTTGAAGAAATTCAAACTGTTTTGAAGATTTATACATAAGAGCAACATTTTTAATAAGTTCAGTTTTCATTTTAACAATCTCAGTTGAATGATCTAGCAAATATAAATAAAAAATAACAACAGGTCATGCTACCGAGATCTTTGCATCCTAAGGTACCAATTCTTAACTGACGAAATCTAACAATAATTTCAAAAAATTAAAAATATATATAAATATAAATAAAGGAAAGCAGAACCAGTACCGCCTCTTTGGAAATAATCGCCAGCTGTCCAGGCTTAACACCTTGTTTAGCAAACTCCATAGCTGCATATCCCTGTCAAGACAACACAACGGAAGAAGCAAAACAAATAAATATATAGAGGAGCAACACGTAATGTAGGATCCACAACAAACATCAAGAACACCAAACGAACTGAATTCAATCGTAAGAAAAAAAAAAAAAAAAAGAAGAAAAAAGCATAATAGAAATTTATCGTTTCCACAAGATATCCATTTCCGAAACAAGAAAAGGTTAAATTAAAACTTATATTCATCTCGACAAAAAAGATTTAGAAAGAAACTGATTAAAATCAGATCTGATCATAGTGCCGACGCATCAATCGATTCCACAATTCAAGACCACCAATTCTCATCGGATCGATCAATCGAAAATTGAAGCAAAAGAGAGACGATTGAAACTTACAGCAGCAACGCCACCACCAACGATTACGTACTTGAAATGCTTCTCCGCCATCGATCGGTCAAAATCACAGAACCCAAAAAAAAAAAAAAAAACTCGTCTCTCGTTCTCACTTTCACTCTCTGGCACAGAGGTGAGCCTCAAGCGTTAGTTGGGATAACTCGACTCAGCTTCAGAATTCAGATTAAGGAAGAAGAAAATGTTTCTTAAAAAGGAGCGGTTGGTAAGGGTGATTTTTCAGGTTATTCATTGGTCGTTGATTCTCGTGAAACATAGGATTTAACATTATACTTACACGTGGCAGATCTTGTACCGCCCGATCCAGATATGAGTTCATGTCATTGTTCGAAGGATTTTTGGCCAAATTATACCTGATGCATTTTTTTTTCCTTAGATACGGGCAAAACAATTTTATTTGCCAAAATACAGCACTTTGGCCACGCTGCAACCAGGTGGCCAAAGTGCTGGCGAGCTTATGAAAACGCTGGATGGTTAGACGTTTTAATTTAAAAATAAAAAATAAAAAAAAGGCAAAAATGATATAAAAACGCGAACCTTCCCGCGTTTTCATTGTGAAAACGCTGAATAATTCGACTTTTTGATTAAAAAAAAGAAAAAAAAATACAATGAAAACGCCAAAGGCATTATCAATAGGTCCTTTTAACTAAAAACTCCTTCACATTGAGAATTTTTGTCTTAGTTGAAAAAAAAAGTGTTTTGCCATGTGGGCCTCTAATTAACAGCTAATGTGGCAAAATTACTACAACATGGTAAATAAAACTTTTTTCTCCCTATTTCACTTAAAACTTTTCTAATAAATTATACATCAGCAAAAAGCCCATTGTTCGAATATTGGAACATTCGCGAAACTCGCACTCGCACCCGAGGGAGGCCGCACTAGTCGCGATGCCATCAGGTACACTGGATCATGGTTGGTATGATGAGCTATAATGCCATATTTTTTACTTTATTTGAACCTTTCATTTATTTTTTTATGAGAATTTAAAAACTGGATCGTATAATATTTTTTTAGCTAATCTATCAATGATGAGACTAAGATACTTCGTTTGTGTCAAAAAATCTTTACCAGAACGTAAAAAAGTAAAATGATACAAACATGTTAGCTAGTGGCCACTACCAATTTTTCAATATTTCTATATTACAGTGGCCGCAACGGTGCCTTCACCCAAAAACATTTTTGCTAAACGCAGTTTTGCCACTCTCCCAAACAAAGCCAGTGTATCACATATTTTGCTTCTTTTTTTTCTTTTTTTTTGGTATTTCGCATAATTCACAACCTCAATATTTTCAAAAAAATGATAACCATATTGATATTTTGAATAATTTTATTTTCGACTTCACCAGGGAAAAAAATAAATATTGTGATAGTTTTTTTTTTTTTTTGAGAGAGAGAGACGACTGAAACACTAATACAATTATTTTTTTTTTCAGCTTCCCTCAAGTAATATTCTCCTTTTCTATAAAGTTCTTTTTTCAAAAAAAACAAAAAGGAGATCACAAGAGAAATTCACAATCCAAACGGAACATTGTTTGGATTAGGACAGCACCAGTTTCTAGCTTAATTAAAGCACCTCTCACAAATTGTGAGAACCAGAGACACAGTCCCGAAACAGTTAGAACAGTGTAAACTAAAAATGAAACATTTTTGCTTTTAATCATCTCAAAGTACTGTTTTCAATTTCAACAAAGTTAGCAAGAGTCTAGCTTACACAACAACCTGGACATTCAAGTCAACGTTAGCTTAGGCAGTCGATTGATTATAAATATAAATAAAGAAAAAGCAATCTCACCCCAAGCCTCATTCCTGTATAAATGGGTACATCACATTATGCCTTCAAAAGCTAACCAATCTCCAGTTTTCCCAAATCCTATCCTGAGATGAGGAAATAAAGAAAAGCAATAGATCAGTCATGGGTTTCATTAAAACTTCCGAGCTATACATAAAAGGCAATCTTGTACACGAAGCTCCCATCTATGCATGGTCTTAAGGGAAGGACTAGACCACTTTGGGTCTATTATACACCGCCTTACCCTAAACTCAAACCTGTGATCACCTGGGCACACAACAACTCTTATTGTTGCGTCAGGGCTCTGCTTCATGCAGAGTCCAACATGTAACATGAAAAACTCTTCCCAAGTTTCAGCTTATTAGAGTATAAATCCATCAAATTAACAAGTTTAATATCATAATAATTTTCAAGGCTGACTCAAAAGACAAAGATAGCCATATTAACTGGTTTACCCCATACTATCCTACACAACATCTTGATTTTTAAATTCAACGGGGCATATTTTCCACTACATGTACTGGAAAATTAATCTATACCTTACAGCAAATACGATGGAGATTCAATATCAGTTATATGATATCAGCAATTATAGAAGATAAAATTAATCAATACCTTACAGATGCTTTTGAATAAATTGTTTTTGCTCCAGCATCAACCACAAAAAAATGAGGCATTAGGACTTGGGAACAGTCACATTCAAGATTTTCACATCCTGGTATGGTTTGTCCATTTTATCTGTCTTCACCTTCTCTATTCCCTGTGCAAAACAAGGAGATACAATCAACCGTAATTGTCAGGTATTTGGATAATAATGTGTACAAGCTGGAGTTGGAGGAACAGAGAAAAAATCCAATTAAACCTGTACAACATCCATGCCCTTGATAACTCTACCAAACACCGTATGCTTAGTATCTAGCCACGGTGTTGCAACAGTGGTGATAAAGAATTGAGAGCCATTGGTGTTTGGCCCTGCATTTGCCATAGACAGGGTGAAAGGTCTGTCGTGCCTTAAGCTGCACAAAAGAAGAAGAGTGGCTCGGTAAGGTAAATGCTTATCAAAACTGTAACAGAATAAACTAGAGCAATTATAAGAACAAACACTTAAAGATGGTATAGCATTTTCCTAGTCCAAAAAACAGATGGTATAGAAAAAAACAGATTCATGTAACCAACCACATGTAGTTGGAAAAAAGCTTAATTGAGTTGAGTAAGGCAAAAACAGAGAATTGTACTATAATGCAGTTATAATATCATTTTCCCTGGATTATCATATAAGAAATAAAAAAATAGGTATAACGCATTTGTTGACATTTCATTTTACAAACTCAATTTAAGCAGAATATCATCCCAAAAGAAAGTTTCCACACCATAGTAATATCCACAATTCATTACGATATCAAAAGCAAAACCAAAATGCCAGAAACGGCACTAAATAGAAAAGCCCATGCTAATGATGCATTGAGCGAGTTGGTAAAATGACCAGTGGACCGACTTACCTCTTATGAAACTCGTCTTCAAATTCTCTTCCCCATATAGACTGCCCACCGGTGCCATCTCCTAAAGGATCACCTGTCTGTATCATGAAGCCTTTGATCACCCGGTGAAAAATTAGATTATCATAATAACCATTTCGGCAGTGTGTTGTGAAGTTCTCAACAGTCTTCGGACACTCTTCCGGGTACAGTCTCATGTGAATATCACCCAGTGTTGTATGCATAATCTAGCTCAAGAAAAAGAACATATTGAGCATCCAACCATAGAAAAACAAGTACAATGATGATGTAAGACAAAACCCAAGGTAATAATGAAGACCATAAAACCCAGACACAGACACCCCATAAGCAAGCATGAAGTTTTCTCAAGTAATTTATTTTTAATAAAAAGAGAAAAGTAAATAAAATATACGAAAATATTCAGTCCAAATGCAGGAAATGACAGAGATCAGTAGGAAAAATATTTTAAGACGTCGACATAATCACAAACAAGCTAAAACATCCATCAAAAGAAAACTGGTTTCCGCTACCTCGACAGCGGAGTAGCTTAGTAAGATTTTAAACTCACCACATTGTCAGGAAGAGATGTTGTGACCGATTTTCCTATATCTGACACGGCCAAAAGCTCATCAGGAGGTGGCTTTTCATTAAACACATCCCTCCCCTTGGTTGCATCTTCGGGTTCCTCAGGTTCCCTCTGACTGTTTAGACAATAGCCATCCCACACATATGAGACCATTCAATAAAACATTTCTTCAAAGTTGATCACAGGGCAAAACCTTATCAAAAGTTTCAAATTTGCTAGAATAATTTGTGAAAAGAGTGCAATCCATTACGAATTGTAAGGACATTTTTTATGCTAAAAAATAGAACATATGACAAAGAAAAACAAATGAGGGGTTTCAAAATGTTCTCTAGTAACTTTCATGAAAGTAAAACATGTTCCAATCACGATTACTTCTACCACTTGCAGACAGATACCACATCCAGTTTTTGCAATGTTTGACATTGAATTATGGACAATCTCCCACCCTGTATTTTTCAGCTGTTTCTTGCTCCTCTTCTAACAAAATTTCACTTTTTTATCATTTCAACCATTTATACATGTGTTTGTCTGTATTTACTTAGGGATACAAGTAAGCAAAGAGGGCACTAGAGACACAGAGAAAGAGAGACTCTTAAGTACCTGAACAGATAAATTCTGTGTTTCTTGAAAGCACAACACAGTAGAGTTGGATCTATCAGAGGGTCCTTGCTCTCATTGGCATTGGCTGCAGCTGTAGGTATTTTTCTTATTCTTTTACTGTGTCTGTCACCTTGGTACAAGGCAATCTTTAAGAATCTGTCATTATTTTCCACCTTCCCAAGAATTCGAACAACTTTATTTGTGTGCATATTTACTATCTGCTCAAGCAAAACAAATGGAGGAACCTTTGCTTAGAATGAACTGAGATTGGTAAATCAAAGTTAAGACTGAAGAGGTCATTATCGCAATGCAGTTTTGCTCAAATTCACAAGTTACAGAAAACCAAAAAACAAGAAGACAAAAACTCCAACAAAATAAAAAGGAGAAAAAAATAAGTTAATTGATTTTTTCCAAACTACTACTCTTTTCTCTCAGTTTGAAAATTGTCAAGTAAAAAATGGATCAGGGAATGCATCTTACTTTTATGCCCAGAAGAGTGGCATAAATTAGAAAGTTAGAGCTCTCATCAAAGACTGCATTTGGTTGTGGTACATTCTCCGTTTTCTCGATTTCCTTCTCAATAGCCATTCTTCTCCCAAAATCAATTGCATCCAGTCGATATAGAGGAGCATCACTTCTTTGAAGATCCTGTGCCACCTGAACAAACAAAAAGTACAGCTCAAGGTGACTACTCTCGAAAAGTAAAAAGTCCAAAAAGGATTGCCTTTTGAGAAAAATAAATGATACCTCTAGAGATTCATCATAAACTCGTCTTAGTTTACCAGTTTTAAACCAAAATACACGTATCCGACGGTCAGGAGATGTAATTGCAAATTGTTTACCATCTAGACTCACCTAAAGAAAGTAAAAAATGAGTATCAGTTCACAAGAGAATGAGGGAGTCACGTAATCTCAGTGAAAAGCACAATATAAGTAAAACTTGTGCTTGGAAGGCTTCCGAAAAATCTTGAAATAGCAGCATAGTTCATAATGGAAACAGATAAAAAAAGAGTCGCATTATCTCTTACAAACTGAATTAAATGTACCTCCAATGAGGAAACAGTAGTCTTGCACTTCACTATTTCAAGGAGGTTCGTATCACTTTTCAATCTAAAACTCACTCTGCAAGCAACAAATAGATCATCAAACACATTATTGCATAATAATAATGGTAAATAATCAGCAATTGTACTAAATGGATGTGCAGCAGAAACAGATCCACACACCAACAGCCATTTGCCAACATGTATAAATATGTATATCTTTGCAAATAAAGCACATAAACGAATTAATGATGGAATCCCTTTTCTGACATGTATAGGTAATAGCAATTCAGGCAAAGACACATGAACCAACATCAATGCATAGCACATATAGAACTAAAGTCACATTTGAAACCACTTCAAGTCAACAGGAGTATCAGCACAAGCAAGCGTCCACTTCATGCGTAAATGTTGCAATCAGAGACTCTTTTACAGGTGATGGCACTTTTAAAATTTCACAAACATATAATAACAGCTCCAAAGCGATATAGTAAAATATCCATGGATGCTTTTCACACAAACCTGTCTTCTGGGAATTTAAGTGTGGAAGGGCACCAATATTCTAGGACTCCTTTGCCATCTGCCATTATTACAGTGTCAAATATATGGTTGTACTTCATAACTTTTATCAGACCCAAGTGGATCTGCATAGAAGAACAATGTAGGAGAAAATAGATGTCAAGACGATAGTTAATGCTAGTGCTCCTAAAACTAAAAAAAATTACTTTTTTTTTTTAATAAATCATACTAAGACCTCTCTAGAGATAATGGGTTCATTTGAACCAGCCCATGCATCGTACATGTGCACAGATGGAGAGTGGCGATCACTAATAGCAAGCTTAGCTTTCACATCTCCTTGCTTGTAAACCCATTCAACAGCACCAGGAACAAATGGTAGACGTAGCATGACCATCATATCATAGTTGACAACATCGTATATCTTCACGGACCGATCACTTGAAATTGTACAGCAAAGTAAACCATCAACACTAACCTGCAATACTGAATCATGTTACAGTTGATGACTGCGTCAACAATAAAAATAAATAAATAAAAAGATCGCACACAAAAGCAGCTTTGTCAAAGGAAGAAAAAAAACTTGTTAAAGAAAATAATAGACTAATGGCAAAAGCCACTGTGAGCCTAACATTAACAGTGCACCAAACCAACAGCACAATAGTCCAGACAAGCGTCAGACCACATGTGTCAATGCGCAAGTATCCTTACATGCTAACCAGTCTATACAAGGATGAACTGACACATGGAGCTAACAGCTTTCATGGTAGCATACTAGCAAGTAAACAGTCAATCGCTGTCTGGGATTTATGGATTCTAACTGGAACTTCATTGGCAAATATTGCCACTGGTTTTCAAAAGTTGGAGCCATTAAATGAATAGTAGATCCAAGTTACATAATTCATATCAGGGACTTCATTAGTGTAATACCCCCGGAATTAGACTAAAATATATTAGATATATATATATAAATTCAAAATACAACATATAGATAAATAAAATCCTATATATGCTAACAATATGATATATATGTGTCACAAGATGGGAAGATTAGTTTTGAGCCCATGTCCATGATATATATGTGACAAGATGAAAATATTAGTTTTGAGCCCATGTCCATGATATATATTTCACAAGATGAGAATATTAGTTTTAAGCTCATGACCATTATCAAGTCTAATGGTCAAAGCCCAATGTCAATTCAAGACCAATCTTAAGATCAAGCCCAAATTCAAGTCCAAAAGATAAAATATTCTAAGGCCCAAAATCCAAGTCCAACACTATGTGTGAATTGTTGGTGGAAAAGTGGATTACATGTGTAAGGCCAATATTTATTTGGTGGAAATGTGGATTACATGTGTAAGGCCAAAATGTTTTGTGAGTTTTTAATTGTTTGGTGGGAAAGTGGATTACAAGTGTAAGGCCATGATTTTTTTGTTGAATTTTTAATTGAGTGGTGTGGATTAGATAGAACTAGTATAAAAGGGGGTGCCTCCCCCTCATTTCTTCGATCCCATTCTTCATTTCTCCTCCCCCTCTCTTGGAGACTCTCTCTTGAAAATCTTAGTATGCTCTGTGGTTGCGGCTTTTACTAATCTTCCACATCATAAAATATTTTCTAGAGTACTCTCCTCTCATCTCTCCCCTCCTTAGGTGCTCTCCCCTCTCTTGAAGTATTTTCTCTTTCTCCCTCTAGAAATTCTTTCTCTTCTCTTGAGACTCTCTTGAAGACTCTCCTATTTTGTGCATAGCGGAAGCTCTGGTAGAACACCGATCTTGCGAAATTGAAGGTGGAAAGCGGAGCTTAGGTTTGCGGGTATTATCTCTTTTAATAAAGTTTTCATACATGCATCATGTTATTTGATATACATGCATCATTTCAATTATATTGTCAATGCTTATCTAGATGCTTATCTATAGATGAGACCATGTCATGTTGAATCTTAACATTTGGAATATATATCGTCATACTATTGGATTAACAATTGATTTTAGTAGCCAGACTTGGTCTTGTCCCTAGTACCATTAATTTGTGAACTGGAGGCAGCGATGCTGCTCTAGAAGACTTGGTGACTTGAGTGTGTCCAGTGTGACCCACCTCTTTGCCTGGGGACTGGTCTGGTTAATTCTATTGAAAGCTAGCCTACAAAAGATATAAAGTTCCA
This sequence comes from Paratinospora sagittata, assembly GCA_035771175.1. Taxonomy (NCBI): domain Eukaryota; kingdom Viridiplantae; phylum Streptophyta; class Magnoliopsida; order Ranunculales; family Menispermaceae; genus Paratinospora; species Paratinospora sagittata. Next base: position 318,792 of record CM069593.1, on the reverse strand, counting down.
CACGCCTGTCCTTTGGACTCAAGAGTTGCTGCACATGAGAAGTAAGCATGATATTGATGATGCCTGTCCTTTGGGCTCAAGAGTTGCCGCACATGTGCAGTAGGCTAGTCATATCAGTGCAAGACTTGACACTGGACCCTATTGAATTGATAAGAGTTGTACCAGTGCAGTACATAGAAATATGCCAGTGCAGGATGGAGATCGCCCCGATATATATACAAGTGCATTTTGAATCATGCATAGCATACTGGTAAACAACACGACCACTTAGGGACATGAGTATTCTAGCCCTTGGAATTGCTTATCGGCATGGCTGCCCTATTATGACTTCACCCTATGAGATACATCTCTGCTAGAACTCTGATGATCCAGCCAGAAAGGAGTTGTATGGACTGGGTTACTTATATTCCCTAGCGAGGTACGTACAATGAGAACCCGGGACGGGTCCTGGAGAGGGACATTATACGAGAACCCAGGACAGTACTTGGCCATGAATTTCCATGAGACGGTGTGTTGTACGTGTCTACCCATTCATGCATTTTATATGATTGATGATGACTGTATCGTGTTTATCTTATGATTATGATTATGATGAACTCGTTAAAAATTGACATAATCCACAAAATACCTATCTTTCCCACTAGGCGATGGCTCATCCCGTTGCTAACCATCTAGATGGAGGTACATGGGCCCTTGTTTTGTAACCACTGACTTTACTATATAATAACTTAAGGTAGTTTTTGGGGAGAATGTTCCCTTAAACAGGCAGTCATTGGACTACCCTTATTGTGTACCAGAAATATTAACATGTACTAAAAAATAAAAATAAAAATTTGTTCTTATAGTGTGTACCTGCGCATCTGATTTTCTGTTGTAACTGCATCACATCTCGCCAGTGAATGTTCCGCCGGTCTAGGCGCATCTAGGCGGGGTGTGACAGTTAGTAGATGAGAATTAGATGCAATGAAAGACAATATTTTCTGAAAGTGAACAAAGCACTCTCGGCACAATGCATGAGATTCCACTTCTACAATAGAATTGGCACTTTTACGACATGGTAAAAGCTCACAAAAATGGCAAATTGATAAATGAATCCCTCTCTGTAAGATGCCAGTTGAACTTCAAGAATATATGTCTACATTGGTTTGTCAAGGGCAATTAATATGCTAACACCATCGTACAACAATTATAGCAATTCCATTTGCTCAATTCCTATGTACTCTAAGCATCATCGCCTTAAAAATTTACATTGAGCATTACCAAAACTACATAGCTATCTTCTTTTAATGGTTTTCTGCAGTACTAACATAGACGAGGGATCAAAACAGTGCAGTAGATCATTTGATAGTTGAAATATAAGAATTCAGATGCCACTAAAGCAATTTAGCGATCATAGAAGCCCTCTCATGTTTGGTCACACTCACACGCACACATATGCCAATAAGCCGTTTAAGTATTGGGTAAAGACAACTTACAGACAGCCCTTCTATGGGTCCAATGTGAGATCTGAAATGTTTGGCAAACTCAATTCCAACCGCCTTTTTCTTCCAAAATTTTAAATGCCCTGAAAAGTAGAAAGTCAGCAAGACAGTAATCATTTGATCAACAAGTAACAACAATTTCGATGAGTCAATGAATCAAACATCAACAGGAATATGATATTGCATCCATGGTTGTCAAAATCGTGAATTGGAAGCAAATCATTTCAAGGATTGATGAATCAAATTGGAATTCAGATCGGTGAATCGTAAGATTCACGATACATATGTGAATCATATATTTGTACATAGTAACTTAGTAAGTATGTATAGAATTATAAAAACATTAGTATTTTTTAGCAAATTCACGATTCGGACCGATTCACTTACGATTCATAGGTATAGCGATTCATGAATGAATCGTTTTGGAGTGAATCAAATCGTGAACTGTACAAGTCAGCGATTTGAATCGCGATTCTGACTGCTATGATCGCATCAACTAATGACCCTAGTATTGGAAAGAAACAGATACTACAAAAATTCCTAGCTTTACTCTGGTGTTTAAAACCCACAAGATGACAACTTCACAAGAAGCCCAATTTAATCATGGTTGAAAGAGAAGGTAGTCAAACTCAAAAGAAAGAATTGGTGCAGATTGGATTGACCTTTGAAAGAAGGGTTTTCCAAGTAAATTAATCAACCCAGAGAATCAACCAAAAAAATGGAATGCACAATAAAAGTACCATTTTACATCAAAACTAGCTAAATGGAAGAAGGAATTTTCATGTTTACCAGGTTCTCTCTAGTCAATAATATTATAAAGAAGAAGTTTCCCAAATCTTTATTTTCAGTTTTTGTACTTGAAAGTGTACATCAACCGAGTTACAGTTACAAAAAAAAGGGGGTTTTCCTTCACAACATATGTGACTTTAGATAGAGATTGTTGAATCAATAAAGGACCAGGTTCAAAGCATGGTAACAGATAATGTCCAATGAAGAGAAATAAAAATAAAAATCTATTTCGAATTTGTGAAATTTGAATTATTGACAATAACCATTAGAAGGGTGAGAGGGCACTATCTTACCATCCATGCTTCCAGTAATGAAGAAATCTGCAGCTGACACACAAAGATGCGTCACCACATCGCGGTGCATATAGCTTTTCTCATACCTTAACAAAAAAAAAAAAAAATGAGTCTAAAATTTTTGTAGTAACAACCGCAGACCCAACAAAAACATAGGTATAACTAACTGCCGCATATCACATTTCATGACTTACTCAATATAGAACATTATCAAAAATTACATGAACCAAAAAAGAAATTGCATTATGTAGAAACCACTTAATAATAACACCTAATACCACCAATATCTATGCAGATACTATCAAAAATTACATGAACCAAAAAAGAAATTGCACTATGTAGAAACCACTTAATAATAACACCTAATACCACCAATATCTATGCAGATACCACTTTACTCAAAAGCTATAGTTAAAACTTAAAAGGTGGAGGCCCAATAATATATATCAATCTATCACTAACACTTGCAAATGGAGATACAATAACAGACAAACACGCAATGGAGAATATGCAAATACCCACGAAAGGACTTGAGCCCGAGACTTCTCACAATCCCAGAGCTCTAATATCACATTAGATACCACTAAATGAAAAAGCTATATATGTCGAGTAGCATACCAAGCTGTTACTGTTAGTAGAGAGACAATTCACTAATATAGTAGAGTGCAGTGCTGCAAGAAAGAAAACACAAGGTCATTATTTATGGATCCAGGATAGCCGCTGATCTACCTTACTTTATGGCCGGATAGATAGATAGATAAATGTTTCAACTTCTCCAATTGTTCTTTTAAACAGGTTTTTACAACAATCTGCAAAACTAGGGCATATCAAAACACAAAATACAAAAAACAAAACACAAAACACAAACACATCTTCTTCGCATAACCACAAATTCAAAACCCTAAATTCACTTCAAAAACACAATAAATAGAACGACGGATATAAAAGAACTGACATGTTAGCGGACGGAAGCGAATCGAGAAAAGCCTGCTCGAATTGCAGAGGGCGCTTTTGCCGAGATCGCGGTGCCGGACCTGGACCGACGATCGGCTCTTCCTCTCTTTCCGACGCGACCGAAGCTTCACTCCCGTTCTGTGGCTCCTCCATTCCTCCTCTAGGGCACAGATTCAACAACAGAAAACAAAAAAAATGCTCGGAATCCGAAGGAAATGAAAGCTCGGATTCAAAACAAGAACGCTTTTAATTCACAGAGAAGAAACAACAAAAATCTGGAATTTCCCACGCTGGATTTCGTAACGTTAGACGAGCGGGACTCGCTTTATCAGTTGGTATGAGCTTCTATGCCACTGCGCAGTATAACCAACCATCTTAGAACGATTGTGGGCCTGATACTGGGCCTGGGCCTGGGCCGGTTGGATTTGTCATTTAAATATCGACTGTATCCAAAATTCAGCACGTATCATAAGTGGAAATTGCTTATCATAAAAAAAATATAAAAAAAGAAACTGAAAATCTTTTTTTTTTTTTTAATATTTTACTTAGAGACATGTGGCTCGGTGTTCATCGCAAGGACATGTGGTCACGCGTTTCTACCATGTTTCCACCTCCGCATTCCTAAGATTTTTTTTTTTTCATGTTTTTATTTTTGAATTACAAAGCAAGTTCATCCTTAAATTATTAAGTTACTCCACTTAATACTAAAACTAACTTCCAAACTAGAAATTAATATTAAAGTATAGAGGATAGCTTTGAAATAATGGTTATAGGGGTTGATGTCATGGATGTTCCTAGTAGCAATGGAGATTTTTTTTCTAAAAATAAAATGAGAAATTATTTGTTTTAGTTCATTGACTTGTATAAAACTTGTGATTATGGATTCCATACATGCATCTATATAGTTTAGACATTAAATTATTTGTTTTAGTTCATTGAATTGTTAAAAACTTTTGATTATGGATTTCATACATGAATTTATAGTTTGGACATTATAAATTTATATAATTTGATTAGTCGTTTCAGTATTCATTCACAAATTGGTAGTAACATTTTCTTTTTGTTTTAATTATATGCATCAAGATATCTTATCGGGCAATGATTTCATGAGAAGAAGATTCTTGAAAAATCAAATCACAATTATTAAGAATCAACATTATCTCATATTGACAAAATAACAATGTATAACTCAATAATGCAACCCCATATACTTAGAAAACTGATGGAAAAATAATAGAAAATTATTTTGTCATTGTTGAAGTATCGAGAGAATGAAATAATGATTTGATCTATAGTAACTTAACATTTTCTATTTATTTTTAAAAATTTTAGTGAAATTCAACCTGTTTCCAATGAGTCAACCATCGTCGATCCATTCTCATTACCTTTACAAACATTACAAACAAGCATTAATGCAATTTTCAAAACATTACTCAAAGCCCAAAAAGAGCATTTAGTGGCAAAAAAAGAATAATTTTCTTTCAGTTTCCTAGGCCCAATGTGAATAATTTGCTTTTAATTGATTGATGATAAAAAAACACAGAAAAAATATAAAATAAAAAAAATAAAGACAGAGACAATAATAAAGGAAACAATGCTTGCCAATCAATTATTACACTAATCACCGTATATCCATGCAAAAGTGGGAAAATTAATAAATAAAAATCGATACACAATTATAAAGAAATTGCGGGTTGAACGCAACATGTGATGATCTCTAAAAACAATACAAAAATCTCAAAGATTATCTTTCATAACACAACCCCACCTTCCCCTACATACTAAACAATTCACATGGGTGGGCCTCTTCTCCTGCACCACAACAAAACACAAAAATTTCAACTCAATTATCACTCAAACCCATGTTTCCATGGCACAAACCATCATCCCTCCCTGCCCCCACCATCACACCAACCCCATCTGCCTCTTCCCTATACATCACATAATCCAAGCACCACAACTTACCTCCATATCAAAAATGCTACAGTAACTCTTAACATAACGTTTATGGCAAAATTATACCACAAATGATGCGAACAATTACTATACTGGCAAAAAAAAAAAAAATAGTAACCACCCACTACTCACCCAGCATACATATAATTTTGGGCCTAGTTTTTGAATCGTTTTGGCATTTGCCACATTTCTATCTGAAAAAAGTGTTCAATTGAAATGACCGAAATGGGTTTTAAGCGAAACACCATTGTGTGATGAAATTCACATTAATAGTCACTGTAGCATTCTCACCACCACTTAATTACTTGCATTGGTTGAACTTTTGCTCGAATTTCTCTATACAAATAACAAAAGAATTGGCAATAATACCTCCTCACTAAAAATGTGCTTTTTCTTTCTTGCGCTATCTATACTATATAGCTAGTAATACTCAACAGGAGTATCAGGGCAACTATCATCAGACACATCTCTACAACTGGCAGTACTAGAAAAAGCCGGAGGAACATAAGGTGGAGAATTGCACCTCAACAACGCCCAATTCACACCCTGAAAGAATTGATGGTGTTTAATAGCAGTAGCACCCATGGTCGAACCCAACCGTCTTGTAGGGTCCTTGACCAGCAACTGGGTCACAAGGTCCTTGGCCGGACCCGTGACCGAAAATGGTTCTTTAGGGAACTCAAGCGCTCGAGCCACGATGTTAGCCATGGTTAACTCGTTGTCAAGGCCTTTAAACGGCGTGACACCGTACAAGAGCTCGAATATGAAGATGCCAAGTGTCCACCAATCGACGGAGCTACCGTGGCCTTCGCCGGATACGATTTCGGGAGCCAAGTACTCGTGCGTACCTACGAACGACATGGACCGTACGTCGATTGGTTCGGCCACGAATAGTTCGTGGGCCCCGCGGTGGCCTGGTTTCTTCTTGCGCTTGCGCTTGGGGTGGAAGCAGGAGACAGCTGGTACGATGCAGTTGGGTAGGATGCAGGAGGAGGTTGAGGTGGGTGGATCTACCGGATAATCCCTCGAGATTGAGTGGGTGGTGGAAGAAGAGAAGTGTTTATCGGAGGAGATTAGTTGAGCTGTTGAGGTTGAGTTTTTGCATTTTAGAGAGGGGTCGAAATCGGTGAGCATTATGTGGCCGTCGGATCGGACCAATACGTTTTCGGGCTTGAGATCTCTGTAGACTATTCCCATCATGTGGATGTATTCAAGAGCCACCACCACCTCTGATGCATAGAATCTGCAAAAACAGAACCATATTTATTAAACAATATTTTTTTCAAAAAGAAAATACAATCATATATTTTCGTGTAGAAAATTGTTAAAATGACATGCATAATGCACGGCAATGAAGACATTCTACGTCAATACATTATTAAATTATCTTGAATAATATACAATCACATAATTTAAAGTAATTCGATGATGTATTAAAGATTATGCTTTTATTTATGTTTGTTATAGATAATCTATGATAATCCAAGAGACCATGACACGACAGAATAAGTTTATATATAGCGAGGTTGTACCATAAAACATGAATACAAGGAGATAGAAACATGCACTTGCGCAGAATTCTTCTATTGCTGTGTTGTTCATGAACAACATATGTAGATGAGTATGTGGCAAAAACCATGATGACAAATGAGTAAGAATAGTGATGACATGGTCAAGGTTCATTTTTAACCTAATGTCAAAGTCACCGTCTCATTTTAATGATTATTTAACATGGTATCACCCAATCATTAAAATTTAAAATAATAATAATAATAATAATAATAATAATAATTGCTAGTGCAACCAACATAAACTATGAAATAAGATAAAAACACAGGACTTTCACATCTATTGGATTATGTAGCATAATATATATAAAAATAGATGAGTAATTTGATAATGATGGTAAAAAAATATGCATGCATATTTGTAAAAATAATAAAAAAGGATTTGATTTTAGATTTTTAGTAAAATATTTTCATTCTAAATCCACCTGGGTTATACTAAAAACATGAAGGGCACATAGAATAACGATGTTGTGTTATGAAAGGTAACATATTACCCAGTTCCTCCTTTTTTGTGTGTTAAGCACACGTGCGACTTTGCTAGTGGTTAAATTAAAGAAATAACAAAGCCGAAAAAGAAGGAATTAATAATAATAAAAACAAAGAAATAAAAAACAGCGCACGAGGGACCACCGACTACTCCTAATCGTGCCCCAACTAATCACAGTTCAGTGGGTCGCAAGGTGCTCTCGGACATGGAGACAACTTCAGAACATCCATTGGTTATACAATTGCCACACACAGTTGCGAGCACGATAACCAAGACATACCCCTAGTAGACTTTTCTGCCACTACAACTTCCCTTTTTTAACGAAAACGCCCTCTCACGTTTTACGTATAGAGAAGAGTCGATAAAATACATATATGGGCATGGTTTAACCTTAGGAAATGTAAAAAATGTCGATATGGAGAGCCATGCATGATTTTTTTTTTTTTTTTAAAAGCCAAGAAAATTCAATAGCATTAAAAAGAAATAGATTTTTCTCCATCTATACACGAGGACTAAGAAAATATAACCCTAATCTACTGAGTAAATTACATTTTTTTGGTACTGTCATACAATCATGTATATATAGAAATATCTTTATGACCTAACATCATACCCTATATATACTTTGTGGCACAAAGTTGAGGTACTTAGGACCAATTAGAGCTTATGAAGACGAGCGCAACAGTAAAAAACATGAAAAACTTGAACCTGAACCATATTTCATGGTTCAATTTCCATGCAAGGGAACAATATTTTCACTTATTTATATAAAAGAAGAGACTAGGAGACTCGAATCCACATCCGAAATGATGATGGGGTTAAGTATGCCAACCGTCGGGGCAAGCCCGGTTGGCCATAAATGATACATGCAAACCGTACACAAACGGTATGGCTTGAGAATCAAATATCAAACCATTGAGCTAAAGGCTTAATCTATTCTCCTTAAATGATGGTGTAAATTAAGCAGTTAATAGAATAGAATAGAAGAATCACTTCTACTTTTGGATCTAAATTTTAAAATCTAAAATTCTCGAAAAAGGTGGAATCATAAATGAGAAGTTTGGAATATGCAACAAAAATAGAAAATTTTCACCAAAGTCACTCATCGTCAAAAAGACTAAATCTCGCCCCAATCATATCTTGGAGCATATCTACTATGGATCCTCATATTTGGCTTGTGATTTACATAAAATAAAAAATAAAATAAAATAAATAACACTATATATGTATAAATTAGTTTATTCAATCTAAAAACAATTTTTTAAGATTTTATTAAATAAATATATTGTTTTTAAAAAATAATAAAAAGTAGTTTCTTAATTCAACATAAATTATAATCACCTACCAAAACCAGGGGAAAGAAGGAGATGGCAATAATGTAATTTTCCGCGAAAAAGTGGTCCTACATTTGCCATGAATGAACCGAGAACTCATCGTCCATTCTGTACGTAAAATGACCCAACTAATTCAAAAATGCTGGTAACCAATCGCCGTTTAAACTTATCGACAGACCTCACACGACTAACCAACAACAAACTGACACGTCGCCCACATCGTCGTGGACCATAATTCTAACACAGTGAGCAACGAAGACAACGTCGTGAATGCGACGACCACTGAATCATTACCCAAAGAGAGGGAAAAAACAGATTCACAAACAAAAAAAAAAAGAATAAAAAGCACACGCACCTGACGGCGGCTTCGTCGAATCGCTTTCCCGGCTGTCGTTGCCGGAGAACGTGAAGGTCGCCGCCGGGACAAAAATCGGTCAAGAGGCAAGACCATCGCGTTGACTCCAAGCAAGCGTAAAGCGTGGGAAAAAATGGATGATCCAACATTTCCAGAATTTCCCTCTCAGTCCTCGCTCTCCCTTCCTTATTCCTCGTCGCCAATTCCTTCTTATCCATAACCTTCGCAGCGAAAGCACATTCCGGCGAGCCTTTCAGTTCCGCCAAGTACACGCTCCCGATGTCGCCGCTTCCTAGTCTCTGAACGAATCGGAGGTCGGAGAGCGCGAGCGATCCAGCGCCGGCACCGGAATCGGATCGTACTCGCCGGATCGCGTCCCAGAACGGATCGCCGGAGGAGGCGTGGCGCTTGACGGAGCCGGAGCAGAGGCTGGACGCGGCGGTCCAGGTGGTTTCGGAACCGGAGCTCGTGCTGCGGTTGATGTCGGTGGCGGTTGTGGTGGAGTTGAAGCTCAGGCGTTGGAGGTCGTCGGAGAGGTCTTCCGGCTGCCACGGTTTAGGCGCCGGTGACGGCGTTGGCGGCTGCTGCGCCGGTGCCGGCGTCGGTGGCTGCGGCGACGGAGTGGAGTCTTCGGAAGAAGACGCCATTGGAGCGAGAGAGAGAGAGAGAGATGGTGGTCAAGTTGTGTTTTGAAATTGAAGCTTTTGAAGGATTCTTGAAGGGAAGAGAGATGTGAGCGAGTTTGGGCCGGAAAGATGGGCTCGGCTTATAGTGGGCCCAAGTGAAGTTTGAGGTGAACTAATGGGCCCAGAGCCGGTGGTTTTGTTTTTGTATGATTATTATGTTTTTACGCCATATTTTAAGGATGGTGCAGCGTGTGGGGCGTGACATTTTGAATTAATAAATATATATATATATATATATTTATATATATATATATTAAAATAAAGGAGATAATAGGGTTATGGTACATGAGAAATAAATTAAGAATTTTAGCCTCAATTTTTGAATCAATTTTTGAATACCTGCTTTCTCTAATTTGTTCTATTGCGGGCTAAATTGACATTTAAATCACAAATAATTATATTTTTTATAATTATTTATATTAATGTTATTTTAAGTTTTTCTCTACTTAAGTTATTCTTTTTAACTAGGGCATCAAAAAGTCCTACTGTATAGGTTCAAATTATTTTAATCAATTTTTTCTTATTTTATTTTTATTTAGAGCTATGCCTAGCTGGTCTCCGACCATTTTTTAAATATATTTATTTTTAATTAATGATATTTTTTAAAAGAATGTATCCATTTTGACGTGCACATTTTTATTACACTTAATTTGTTCACATATTATTTCATTATTGTGTAATATTATTCAGTTCAAAGTTATTAATGTAATTATTACACCTATTTCATATAAAAAAGGTTGAGATAATAGAATGTTGAAATATCAATGAAGAAGGTCTATTCCGTAGATTGGTGAATGGTTCTCCATGTTTTCATGCTATTCATAGTATGCTTTCAAGCCCTTTTCTAAGGATGGGGCAACGTGTGGGTCATGGTGTTTTAAATTTATGACTTGAAGCATTATATATATATATATATTTATTTTTATTTTCTGAATACCAGAAAAGGGTATTTAAGAATCAAATGGGAATCTTGATTATTAGATATAATTCATGTAAAAATGTTTATCAAGACGATCTATGCCATAGCTAGAGTAGCATATGAGTCTTAATATTTTATGATGTTTTAGCAAAATGATGCATCGTACTTTATTACACTATCATCTTCTAGCATTTATTGAATTGAAGCATGTTTTGTTGAAATAGCTGGTTGATGTTGAGACTCACATGGCTATCTTTATGATAATATTGTAGATATATAAAAATTTTAAATTTTAATTAAGTGACTACATAATCTTACAAATGTTACTCTTTTTTTCAATATATTTTCTTTTCTATTTTAGATATATAACAATTTTAATAAACTGACTTCTAATTTTACAAATGTTATTAATTAAATATATTGAAAGTCTTTTTATTATTATCATTGTTATTAGTTTTCTGGCGTCAGGAGGTGTCTTCTTTCCCTTTAGGCGAGATTAATATTTCCGAACTCGAGCATGACAGAGACGTTTGGGTTGATCCTCCCAAAGGCGGATAAATAGGAGCACACCTACGTTCGAACTTCAGACTTGGATTTCAACTCCACATATTCAGTTCCTAAACTAATTGAGCTATCACCTATTGGTATAGTAAAAGTCTATGTGACATATACCTTGACAAATATCTTTTTTTCTTTTCATTAATTTGCATATCTCGGTGGATATCCAACCAACCTTGATAGCCATGTTAGAAAATTATACCACTTTTATGTTATAGTTGTATTGTTATTTATTTTATTTTATTTTTCTATAATTACACAATCCAGATCCTATTATTATTTATTTCCATGAAAAAAATGTGGGGCCTTAAATATCATTATTTCTAAAAAATGTCACTGTTATCATTGAAGATTGAGAGCAATAACGAAATTAATGCATCTACTTAACTAAAATTTGAAGTTATCCAATCAATTAATGATAAGCTTCTAAGATATTTGTTTTCTAATTTCCTAATATTTACATTTTTTTTCAAAGTTTTTCCATCCTTAATTTCTTACTTTAAACGAATGGTTAAGCCTTTCTTCACTAAATCCACCTTTCATAGTCAAAAAAAGGCAAGAATTCTTTTGCTTTTTTTTTTTTTTTTCTAAAGAAAATAATGTGTAGAAATTATATAATTGTGCTAAATAAAAAAATGGTGCTAAATGATTTGGGTCATGTACTACAGTAATAATTACGACAACCTCACAATCTTGAATTTGCATTGAATCACAGGTTTACTGGTTAACATATGATTCAATGCAATCTAAAAGTAACGGAGTGTTATAGTTTTTATTGTAGCACGTCACTTCAATCTCTTTATTCTTTAATAAGTAATAGAAAATATTAAAAACTTTATAAAGTGAATAGATTTTTAGGAAGAAAAAACCTTCCCCCTTCCCAAATGAAGAAAAATCATGGAAATTGATAGGATGTAGATTTTAAAAATTAGTAAGATTATGAGACTTTCTTTTTTCTTAAAATTGGTGCTATATCAAATATAAAAAATTGACTTTTTTTATTTTTATTTTTATGGAAATTGAAAATAATACAAATTCTCAATAAATTTAAAAAGGGCAGCCCGGTACACGAAGCTCAAGTTCGGTGCAAGAGACTTCAAAATTGTAAAATCAAAAGAAAACTTCAACAGTTATTAATGCCCTCATTTTTTTTAATCACAATAAACAAACCAAGTTGTTGATATTTTGATTAATGATATAAGTAGATCTTTAAGTCCTAACAAAAGTGAACTTTTTACCAAGGGTGATTGAGTTTGAGAAAGCCCTAAAAGCCAAAAACCCCTATCAAAATACTCACATTTTCCTAAACTATTTTAATCAGAACACTTAAATCATTTTATTTTATTTTTAAAAGAAAATTCTTCTTCTTTATCTAGTAGTTATAATGTGGGGTCATTGAAAGTACCCTGAAAGCATTGATCTTTAGAGGGTTGTAGACCATTACTACACAAGACTTGGTCCCAAGTTAATTAACACCAAATAATAATAATAAATTAAATAAAAACACTAAAAGATATTGATTTATTACCATTTTAACCTCGATATTTTAAGTACACCCTTATTGCTAGTGTCTCCATTTGTGGTATTATTAGAGAGATTTGGGTTCTTTGTCACTTAGTTTTTGGCACAGGACTCAATAAAAAGAAACAAAAGCAAGACAACTAATTGTATGTGTCACCTTCTTATCTCCTCAATCCTACCACCAACCCTAATTATATATATATCTTCCTTCATTATAATCGATAATATCAATGCTATTCTTGGTCTATTCTGCCTGCCACATGGCCATATACCCTTTAAGTTTAAGACCTTTATCTTTCAAATTGGGTGGTATTAGGGAACATTCTACTAAGATGCCACGTGGAGTTGTATTAATATATCTCAAATTAAATAGTTTATGAACTTTAGCACAAATAGCAATTTTGGTTGGATTTGATTTAATTTCAATTCTAAAATAGTTTGATTTAATTTTGCTTATATTTAATTTGCTCTAAACAACAAGTCTTATGATTATTAAGCTTAAAATATCTTCTAAAGTTTGTTAACAAACACAAATTATATATAAAAAAATTAAAATTTGAGATTATATCATAAAGTTATTATTTCTCTCATTTCAATTTACAATAATTCAAAAAATTTCTACCTCGAAACCAAATCTAACTAATCAGATCTTTAAACATAAGAATCTCAAACCTTAATTTAACTTCTTCTACAAAAAAAAAAAAAAAAAAAAAAAAAAAAAAAAACCTTACACTTAATTTTTAGGGCACTTTCCTTGGGCTTTGCTTTGGACTTAAAATATTCAAATAAGAAATAATCTTATGGGCTACCAAAAACCCAAAAAGGTCACCACGGGCCCACAGTCCAAGTTTTAGGTTCATTATCAAAAGGGTAGGTAGGTCAACTAAATGGAATCTTTCTGATCAAGTAATACTAGATAATTTAATAATACATAACTTAAAATAATTAAAAAATATATTATTAGATTATCTTGAATTAATACATAATTTAAAATAATTTAATAATACATTAATGATGATGACGTACACTTTAACATTTTCTATATAAAAGCAATTGAATAATATTATGTTGATATGATTAGTTATGATTCTAATATAAACTTCTGTTTAGATTTTCAAGGAAAACTAAGGACAAGAATCTGAATTCTTTTCAGATATTAGGTAATCATATTAGTCAAATCTAAACAAAATCTTGATTCTTTTGTAGACAATGATCATGTGTTGTCCCGGTTAAGTTAATTAGAGAAATATGTTAAATAAGAGATTCAGAATTATTGATCTCGATTATTAGAAAGGTGGAACCAAAACCTAAAATTTATATATATTAGGTTTTAATTAGAAAATAAATAATCTTTTTACAAGTTAAAATAACAAAGTTTTCGTACACAAAAAAGAAAAGAAAAGAAAAAGGTAAATAAACGGTACTCTTTGCTAATGTATGTGATTTGAGTGTTTCACCGGGCTATAGCCTCGTGCATGAAGTAGACTTATATATTATTATTTTTTTGAGTAATATTATATTTACATAGGATGGGAGTCAATGTCATTTTCTGACATTGTTATCTAATTTTCTTTAGATATTTTGGAGATTCACCAATAACTGAATACTTTTGTTTATAAGTACTGCATATTTGATTCGATCTATTTTATTCCCTATGAGTTTCAGTATGGATAAGAATTTTTTACTTCTTACTTTTCATATGTTATTGCATAAAATAAATATAACATACTAATTCGTTATGTATGGATGATGAGATTTCATTGATACAACAGGAATTGAACCTACGAATTTGCCAATTATAAGTTGGGCGCTTTAACAATTCAGCCACGGATGCGTAACAGGGATCGTCGTACATCGTGAATAACCAAATTGTGTGCATATTTTAAAATATTGTACAATACACGCGAATCTTCAAAATATCTAAAAGAGTTGAGTGTCAGCTTCGAAAAATAATATTGATGGCGTATATAAATCGTTTTTCTTATTTTTTCTAATGTTATATTGAAATGCACAAAAATAAATTGTTTGTCTTTTTATTCCATCATCTTTTTCTCTCGTCTTATATATTTTTGTTAACATCACATAAAACATTGTTCATATATACTATCATGAGTTTTATTTTATATCAGCGTGAAGAGTAGCATCCATTTCTTCCTTCATGCATGGCACTACCTAAAGTTAATATATAGTTTTTTTTTATATCAAGATCTTACCTAAAGTTATTGTGTCATTTAACTTTAGATACTATCATAGAATCATGAGTTTTATTATATCATTTTACAATTAATCATCAATTAATTCCACATCCCGATTTACACGGTTTTATCAAGATCTTTAGAATTGCAATACACGTTTTAACATTGGATAAAATCTATAAAAAATAATAATATTGAAGTGAAATCAAATTTTGCATTGCACTAAAAGAAAGGGAAGGTGAAAGGGTGTAGGATACAACGTTCCATTAAAGTATTTCAAGGTTAAACATGATGACAATTTAAAGTATATAATATTAAGCATTTATTATTTTTTTGCTGGGTATCAGACTCGGTTCTTGAATCCACAAATCTTCACACCAATAAGGTAGGACTACAACGACCACCTAGCCACACAAATCAACTAAAGCCAAGTTTAAAAATTTATCTATTTCATTCAGTTAGTACTTCATAGTGATATAGTTTTTACGAACTTTGTGCAAGAGCCCGCCGTGACACGTGATTTAAAAAATTGTCGCTTTTTCGCAACTCGAACTCATAACCCGTGCTATGCTGATGGAGTTGGCGATTAACTGTGCCAACAACTCATTGACATATTAAGCATTTATAAGATAATATGAAATTTCTTACATAACCGACATAGAACATTATAATCCAGAGTATAACATTCAAAAGATTGGTTTTAGGGTTGATGTGCCACCATTTTCATCATGCTCTATTTAGCACACCTCACCTTACGATATTATTGCTTTGAATGCATGTAATTACACCGGTTAGCACTATCATCATCATGATAAGATGCATCGCGACAATACTTATGAAAATAGTTTAGATATAGTAGGTACGAGATATATATATAGTTGATGTGTATTATAATAGGTACCAGTTTCATGTTCAGGAAGAAAGTTAAGGATGCGTGGTGACTTTGAATTTGCAACTAAGATCACTAACAATACTTAAATAAACGGAGAAATATATGCATGTATATCAAATTTAATTAGTTACTCGAATAATAATAATAATAATAATAATAATAATAATAATAATAATAATAATAATAATAATAATAATAATAATAACGATGATGATGATGATGATGATGATGATGATAAAATTGGATCACCTATATGGCAGTTAGGTTATGATTCAATATTTTGACAATTTTAATTGCTCCCTCATTAATATTTTTTCTACTTTGCTAGAGTTCTTTCATGAGATAGGGGGGCGTTAATCAATTTATCTAAGTTTTTATTAGGTTGCTATTTACTATCAAATTTTTAATGTCTAGCATCTACAGAATAAGGGATTTCTTTCACATCAAATTATAGTGCTTGATGTATTAGTGATGATAAAGAAATGATGCATTATAAATGTAGATGTAATAACAATGATAGGGACATTGGTGTTGGTATATGCAGTTATTGCTGCATAGTTAAAATTAATAAAGATTAATGAATAAGGGTATTAATCATACATCATTATTTAAAAAGCTTGAATAAACATCAAATCACTTAAATAATACTTAATGCTTACAGGTCAAAATGAAGAAAACGTAACAGACCCTTCTTTGATAATACAAAAAAATTTCTTTTTATTTATTTATTTAAATTATCATTAAAATTACCTTGATATTTTTTTTACTAGTCATACACAACTTCGTATTGCAATTATAAAATGTTATTACCACTAATAATTAGATCTAATACAGGAAATGAAAAAACGAAGTTTTTGAGAATTCATTAAAAATATATATTTGATGCAATTAGCAGCGTGCATCAACCAATAATTTGAAACTGAAAAATAGAACCATAATGACCTAATAGGTTGGGTTTGGTTCACATTTTAATATAATAATTAAGTTGGATTTTACAGTTTCCCTAGTAATTTTTTTTTATCAGAAACAACGTGCCCTAAGCCCCCATTTTCCCACCGGTGAGGTGTCAGGCCCTTAGGAACCACTAATCCCACACTAAAAGATTGACAAGAATGGTATCCCGCCCCTAGGGTTGTCAAATTAATTGTAGTCATCGTCTTGAGGAAGAGAAACTCGAAGAACTATCCGGGACCATGAGCACACTCGCGTGCTCCACCTTGACATACGTGCATCCCAACTGAACCATCGACTATGATACCACTTGTTGGGAGGGTCTGGGCCCAAAGATGATTACGTTGGGGACAATATCGGTACTAATAGAGATCTAGGTCTGCCCAACAAGTAGTATCAGAGCTAATAATTTGGTTGAGAGACACGTATATCAAGGTGGAGCACGCAGGTATGTTCATGGTCGTGGATGGCTCATTGAGTTCCTCTTCCTCGAGATGATGGAGACAATTAATCTGACATGGATTGTGCAGTGTGACCGTGATAAAGTTGGATTTTAGTCCAAGGTGAAGATTTGTTGGGTATATGTGGACCAAAATAATTGTCTCACATCGGATATGAGTAAGTTCATCACATTAAATATAAATTGAGAACCCTCATTAGTTCCGAAGCCTTTTGGAGTAAAACTCCATATCTAAGCTAAAAAATGGTTAAGTTGATGACAATATCGGTACTAATAGAGATCCAGACCTGCTCAACATTTCTCCCTTAAGACACCTACACTATGGAAACTTTTAGCTCAGTAGAGTACCTTACGAACGTATTTATTAATCTCTCCGCCTTGCCTGACTTGAACTCTTAACCCCATAAAATAAACTTCGAGGTTTGACCACCATGCCGACACACCATTGGCTAGTTTCCCTACTATTAAACTGCACTATATATATATAAATTCTATGCCTACTTCTTCTTCATATTTTTTTATATGAATAAACTAGCAATCACGTTTTTTCTTTAAGCAGTACACCATTTCCAATATGTATGCCACATCTCTTCAAATCAATAATTATGTTTTCATTGCTCCATTTGGTATATATATGCCACTTTACCACCTAATATAAAGTAAATTTATTCTTAATTAATTAAACATGAAAGAGAAGTCTAAATAATAGTAAATTAAGCTTACCCATTATCCTGTATTTAAATTTAGCCCTCCAAAACCATATCATACGGTAATTCTCCCTATTAATCATTTCGTTCCTCATCATTAGCATATATACATGCCCTTAATTTGGTTTACACATATATAACTTTAATTTTATATTTTTAAATTAGTAATAACATTCCACGCTTGATTACTTAAATTTTTATTGGTGTATAATAAAATAAGTCAGTAAAATTTATAGAGATAGAATTAATTCATCTTCCATGAAAGACTACTTCTTTTTAATAACATAAAGGTGATCAAATCATTATAATCTACCAGAAAAAAAAGTAAGAGAACGTGCAAGCATTACTGCACACACACACATACATATATATATATATATATTACCATAATCTAAGGAAGTGTTTGGTGGCAACAATAATAATTTTTTTTAAGTGAAATAGTTGTAAAAATAAAGGCTTAAAGTTACTCGAGAGAGGTCCTTTTTCAATCTTAAATTTATATAAACCTGATCAATAGGGCACAGCTTTCTCTACCAGACTACTTTTGATAGAACATAGTGATCTCAGATTAGCTTTACGTGTATCCCTCTCATCTCATGACAGTGGTCCAGGATGTGCAAAGCAATTTATGTTTCTAATAACAAACCTCTGTCGACATATATATCACTTTGACTTTGAGAATTGATGATATTGATGATGACGCGTTAGTTATAAAGCTATTCAAAAAGAAAAAAAATAGTGTTAAGTGACCTTCTATCATACATAGATGGTAATGTTTTCATCCATGTCTTCCATTAATTAATGTTAATTCAGTATTTTTCTAAAAACAAAAAAAAAAATTATGTTCATATTTGTTGAAGAAAACTTTGGCCGGTCTCACACATTACAAGTTATTATTCCTCGTACGGCCCCCAAGTTTGGCCGACCTCTAAGTTAGGTCATTGGGCCTTGGGACGCTCATGTAGAACGTTCCATAAAGACAAGTTCGTTCCGACAGTTTTATTTTTTTCTTTAAAAAAATATCGTTTGCTAGTGTGAAGGGATGAAACTTCTTATGTATTTTAGCTTAGAAGAACACATAATCAATATGAAACTAATATCTGGAGTTAAACCCACCAACAATAGCTAGACTAAAAGAAGTTATTTGTTTGGTTCCTAGTTGGTCGATTTTATTGATTTTACTAACAGATTAGGAAAAAATTCATATTCATTCAAAGTAGATAACAATGTACAATGAGGTTTAAATTTGTTTGAACCACCAACTGTATAATTTAGGTTTGGACCACAAGATTTTCATTGCTTGATGAATAATGAAATTATTCAATAGCTTTTATTGCCTATGTGTCTATGCCTATATGCCCATTAGGTTTACGTTCTTTCTTTCTTTCGATTTTTTTCTTCTTCCATGGATATTATAGAGTGGTTTTGTAACCATAACTAAAGGCAATTTCATTCAAGGTTGATGGATTATATAATGTATAATTACACCCTTTAGCATTAATTATCATCCCGACCATTGCTTAATTAAAGACGCGTCATGACAATGTTTATAATTATGCTAAATTTGATATAGTACATATATAGTTGATGTATATATATTATTATAAATACCATTTTCACGTTCTAATGAAGGCTAAGGATGCATGGTGCGTTATAATTTGCAAGTACTAAGACCAGTAAGAATAGTACTTCAATAAGCAGAAAAATATATGCATTTATGTGAATGATATTATAAATAAATATAAATATCTTTAACGAACGTTTGTGTAAGTCATTGTTTAATTATCAGAACTAAGACGTTGTGTATCACAAATATTTGAGTAGAGGATTTGACAATGAAATGATAAGGATGTTTTGATGTTTTAATTAGTCATTCCACAATATAATAACCAATGTGAATAATAATAATAATAATAATAATAATAATAATAATAATTATTATTATTATTATTATTTCTACTTAGTAGTTCTTTTATTGAGAGGGGCTTTAATTAACTTATCAAAGTTTTTTCTTTATTGTGTTAGGTTGGTTCATTTTTTATTGAGTTTTTAATCTCTATAGCATATAGAGAATAAGAGATTTAGTGTCTTGGTAAAGATAAAAAAAAATGATGAGTTATAAATATAGATGCAATGAAAATGATAGGGATATTGGTGTTGGTATGCAATTATTACTGTATTATTAAGATTAACTCAGATGAACAAATAAGAGTATTAATCATAGATATCTAATATAACAAGTTTGAAACATCAAATCACTTAAATGACACTTATTGCTCTTCTAAGGGTTAAAACATTAGAATGGGAGAAGAAAATAACTTTAAAGGCTCTTAGCTACATGCCTAATTAATATTTTTAAAAAAACTATTTTAACCAATTATGAGAAAAATCATATTCGTGCAGAATAGATAATATTCAATGAGTTTAAATTATTTGAACCAACATCTGTATAAATTAGATTTAAATTATATAACCAAAGTTTTTCTTTTCTTGCATAGATATTATTTAGAAAACAACAAAAATATTTTCTACATTATAAGTTTTAATATCTAAACTTTGTTATATCATTGATTTTATTCTGTTAATTTAGGATTATATTTTTATCTTATCTTCTTACAGTTGTTTTCACTAAAGTTGATTTAGAATTTTTGAATTTCCTACTTAGTTTATTTCTTTAGATTTCTCTAAAAGGAAAGAAAGAGAAGAAGAAGCTTCGCATTCATTGTCTTGTTTGCTTCAATTGAAAACCTTCAAATATTAATATCACCTCTATTTTATTTTATTTTTAAGTGTACTAATTATATTAAGCATTTATAATAAGGTGGTTCGAATTTACTTACAGAACTGGTGCAAGACATTATAATCCATCCTCCTTGCATGAAATTATCGTAAGACCTTCACCTATATGAATTCAATGATTCAGGTCATACTCATCCAAGAACTGGTTTTAGGGTTGTTATTGTTGTATCCTTAAGGTCATGATGTTATAGTAATGCTTTTGAACATGCATATATAATTATACCATTTATAGAATTATATATCATTCCAAACATGACTTAAAGACATGGCAACATTTTTGTGCTATGAGGAAGGTTAAGGATGTATGGTGAGTTAAAATTTGCAGCAAATACCATTAATAACAATACTTCAAGTGGAGAATTAATATATGCATGTGAAATTATAAATAGATGCAAATATCATTAATAATAAGGACGTTTTGATGTTTTACTTGCTAAAGATAATTAAATACTAGCTAGCTATATAACATTCATATTATTAAAATAAAAATTATTCAAATTTAATTGGTTACTCAACAAGAAAGAAAGAAAGAAAATATTATTATTGTTCTTGTTGCTCTATTTCTCCTTCTTCTTAATAATAATAATAATATTATTATTATTATTATTATTACTACTGCTGTAAAAATGAACTTGGATGACTTAACTAGGGATACTTAATTAGATTATGATTAATATATATATATATGTTATGCATGGCTTTGATGCTGAGATTGTTCAACTTATTTAAATTTCTTTTGCTGTGTTAGGTTGTTCATTTACTATTGGGTTTTTAATCTTTGGCATGTAGACATTAATAAGGTATTTCTTTCATGTCAAATTATAGAAGTTAATGTATTGATAAAGATAAAAGAAATAATGCATTATAAATAAGATGCAATGACAATGATAGGGATATATATATTGGTGTTGGTATGCAATTATTACCATATACTTAAAGTTGATTAAGATAAATAAATAAGGGTACCGCGTATTAATTAAATAGCTAGATCATAATTTAAAGGTTTGAAGCATCAAATCACTTAAATAACACTTATTGCTCAAGGTTAAAAAATTAAGAACGTAAAGGGCTTATATATAGAATTATTATCACTTAAAAAAAAAACTTATTATTATTATCGTAGATCATCTGAATTTTTTTCTCTAACATACAAAACTAGCTTGGTATTGCGCGCAATTGTAAAAAAATACTGCCATTAGATTTATAAAGTAGAGTTCTGTAGTTTTAATATTTAAAAAATGGATTTGTTAGATTTAATCTATGTTAGATATATGTTTTTCCATATGATGAATTATGAACTATCAAGAATAAAGTGATCATTTTATTATATAATTGTAGTATTATTAATTATTATACATACTTGATATTAATTTTTAATTTTTAGTAAATTTGATATTTTAATAAGCTTAAGATGATATTGCATCAAATAATTGATATGAATATATATAGATATAAATATATATATTGTTCTTTAAGTTATAATCATCGTCACAGCTTGACACAATTATATTATGAGCTGCTAGTTAGCTATTGCCTTTGGTACAACAAGTTGTATGCGTCGTCACAGATAATCAATGTCCACAAAAACAAAAGGTACAACATTAGCCTTTGCATGGATTTATTCTCCCCTTACATATTATAACTTATAAGACTATTTTATAAATAAATAATAAATATAGAAGTCGTCTTTTACAAATTTTTTGTGTCATAAGTTATTATAAAATAATATGTCTAAGTACTTAAAAAAAAATTGTTTCAATTAATTACTTAAACAGCAATTACCCTTTTAATAAGTAATTGAAAATGATAACTTTGATAACGACATTCTAATAAAGAAAAATATTTCAAAACATTGAAGCCATAGAAATTAAATTAATAAGGCCAATTAATGGACCAGTTTTTATGATAATTTAAATAGATATAAATATAATTGGAAATAATTAATATAATTGGAAAAATTATATGCATTCAACGGTCTCAAAGCAATATTGGACATCACATATATTTGTAGCGTTTTATTAGGTGAAAATTAATATGAAAGCAACGTATTTGATTTGACTAAATAGCTAGTAAGGACTTTATTTTATTTAGAATAAGGTTCGATTATACTCAAACTTAATTAGTTACTATTATAAGCATGAAACATATACTAATATCAAGAATAAGTAAAATTGGATAAACTAAGGGACATTTTTTATATATTTAATTTGAAGATTTTATTACCATTATGGTACCTTTTTTGTTATAGATGAACGGCTTTAAATAACCCATCAGAACATTTTGGTGGTGTTAGATTGTTCATTAATTATTATATTTTAAATCTCTGGCATCGATCTATAGAATATATAAGGGATTTCTTTCACATCAAATTATAGATGTATATAAAGAAATAATGTATTATAAATTTAAATGCAACAACAATGATAAGGATATTGGTGAGTATATGCAATTATATTACTGTACGTACAATGGAAACTAATTAAGATAAATAAATAAAGGTTTTGACCATAGGTCATAATTTCAATAGTTTGGAACATCAAATCACTTAAATAACGCTTATTGCCAATTGATAAATATAAAGGGGAGAAAAAAATAATGTAGGTCTCCTTCAATTCGTATATAAACGTGAATAATGTATATATCACTTCTTTACAATTTTATTTTATTTTTTTATTTTTACAATACCATAAGACACAAAAAGAAATCTATAAAAATTAACATATTGCTATTAGAATTAATACAAAAAGAAATTCTTAATGATTTAATGTGGATGAATATTGGATATAAATATATATATATTTAGTAAATTGGGCTAACATATAGGTTGGATTTAGTTTGTTATTTAGTAATAGGATGCATGTATTTGCAGTTTACTTTAAAAAAAAAGCTCATTGGCCAAATATATATATATATATGGTTTAAGTTTGATATCTTTTGATATGAACCCCATTGAATTATGAGATAAATGATGATTTCATTATATAATTGAGGTGTCACCACTTTACATACGTACTTAGTGTTAATTTTTATATTTTTATGCAAATTAATTTGATATTTGTAATCTTAAGAAGGCACTTTTATGCTTAGTAATTATATAACTAGAGTTTAAATAAAAATATATTATAAATTGAAATCTAAAGCTCAATCAAATTGATCAAGCAAAACCAAATCAAACCAAGAAGATTTTCTACTTTAGGTTTAGTTTGATAATATGAGTAGGTTGTGTTTGGTTTCTAAAATTTAAAAAATGATTACCTTAGGTTAATTTTGTTTAGATTAATTTGTTATAAAACTAAAGCAAATCAATCTTTAATTATATTCATGTTCTATTTGATATATATATATGATACATCTAAATTCGTATATATATGCAACAAATAATTGATAGAATTAATATAAGTACATTGTCCTTAACCTATAATCATCCTCACAACTCGTAACATTTATGTTATGGGCTGCTAGTGAGCTATACTTCAATAAACTTTTAGATATATTAATTAATCAACTTTAGTGTGATTAGAAACAAGAGCTTTTATTGGCCTTGAATGGTTTATCTCACCTTATATATTACAGCTTATAAAATAAAAATAAAAAAGTAACATTTATATAGCAAGATAATTAAGAGATTTGGGTCAAGGATTTTTTTTTTTTTTTTTTGCTGACATTCAGTCTCCGTTAGATATTTTGGAGATGCGCGTATATTTTAGAATATTGTATAATACACACGCATTACCAAAATATTTAAGGGAGCTGGGTGACAACATCAAAAAATGACGTTGACACCCAACATATATAAAACCTTTTTCTTGTGCTTAATGGTGATTATACAAACATATTCTTGAGATTTTCATGACCTTTCCATTTCCTAATCTACTTTCTTGAGATTTTTAGCTTTCCATGCATTTATAAAAATGTTAACATCTTACTACCAAAAGAAAAGTTATATATTTGGCAAATAAAGTGATAATTCATAATTATCTTTTTGTTATTATTATTTAGAGGCCAATCTCAAGACTTAGCATATACACATTATGTACCCAAAGTGGCGTAGGTGAGTTGGTTGGATGGCTCACCCCCACTTGACAGTCGAAGTTCGAATCCGGACTCTCCCTTCCCTGGGGAGCCATACCCACTTTGGGGAGGGTCGCCAGAAAATATCCTTCAGTTATCCGAACTGTGGGAGGATTAGTATCGACTTGAAAGGTAGAAGGACACCTCCCAAGGAAGAAAAACTGTTATAAATATATATATATATATATATATACATATTCACATGTGTCAAAGCTAGCTTAATATGATCCATATTATTGAATATTATTTTAATGATGTTAATATTGTATCCATGAGAACAAATGGGAGTACGGGAGGAAATTAAATAAGAGAGAGGAGTGATAGCAGGTTGGTAGGAATAAAGGGGAGGTTGGCATACCGGAGAAATTCATGGATTTGTTTTTTTATTATTTCTTAATTAATTAGTACTAGCTAGAATTATGGCACTGTGTATCTAATATCCAAATTACCCAACAAAAAAAAAAAAAAGAAAGTGAAATGAGATAATTAAAGAAGGTTGGTGTTGTTTTTATTTTAAGTACCCAAATTGCCCATTATAATGTAATTCTGATGAAATATTAGAATAATTTATATGAAAATGACAATATTTAAAGTTTTATTTTAAAAGCAATGCTGAAAAAGTGTTAAGATGACTTATTGAGTGAAGATGTTATATATTTTGTATAACATAAGTATTTGATGTACTATCATATGCTCTTTTGTCATTTTTCAAATAATCTTTTCTATATAACCTCCTATCATCTTTCAAGTAAAGAGTTATATAGTAGCCATCTAATAATTTAATTATTTAACTCTGTATGCTTCTTTTGTTTCTGTTCATTTAATAATTTATTTATTTTGTCCTCGTCATTCTTAGTTTTTTTCTCATTTGCCATTGATGTATTCAACTTTTTTTTATTTTCTAACTCAATTTAATGACATTTATGTTTTTTTTTTTTAAATAATACAATATTACTTTTTTGATAAATTAAATTTATATATTTATATTTTTTAGTTGACAAATAGTAAATACTGCATGCATGGTGGTATTAAATAAGCCTTTTAACTTAAAGTAATGGTGTCTACAAAAATTGATAATCATCATACAATTATCATATCAAATTCCTTTAAGGTCTTCCATAACAAAATGCCATGCTTTTTACATACTCATAATATATATCCAACTTTATTTTTTCATCTTATATTTTTCCATTACATTATATATAAATGATTATATATATATATATATATATATATATATATATATATATATATTAAAATTTTATCTTTATCTTTTGGCTCTTTTGAATGGTAGAAAACATGGATAATGATGATGGAATGCCACCATGCAAATACCTTGTCAGAAAATTATATATCACATTGGACCCACTTGTTGGATGCAATTCACTCTCACCATCCCAGTCACCAAAATAAAAATAAAAATAATATTCTTCCTTCTTTATTTTGAAATTTCCCTCTTTTTTCCACCGCCAATTATTGAATGGCAAATAATGTAATTCACTCCCAAAAGAAAGCCCAAAATCGTAAAATCATAACGGACCCACAGGACAAAACACTGCTACAGCGCACCGAATGCGTACAAACAAGCTGCAGCCAGAAAACCCTGTTCGCCTCTGATTATCAACAGTGTTTCTCAGCTTACTAAATAACACTTTTTTATTTTTATTTATATTTTTAAAATTTTTTCAGTTATTTTTATTATCATTTTTCCATGAGAGGAGGAGAGGTTGCAATTTCTCGTGATTTACACTTGTGCCATCTTTTTCTCGTGCCTCCGTACCCTAATATCTTTTACTTCTTCGTCTTCTTAATCTTCTTCTTCTTCTTGTTCTCGTTGTTGTGTTCTGTGTTCTTTCGTTTTCTTACTTATTTGTCTGTTGATGATGGTAACCTTAAAAAAACCCTAGATCGTTGGAATCCTATATCTTTTCACCATTGCTCATTGCGTGGTTTGATCTTTATCCGACTCGTGGCTTTGAAGTGCAGGTTGTTGCTGTTGTTGTTGGATCAGATTCAGTGTGTCGGTGGATCGCGCTTTGATTCAGGTGTGGTTTTAGCTGATTTTTTTTTTTTTTTTTTGGTTAATGAAGCATTAGTGCATGCTTGGATGAGTTCTTTTGGTTTTGGATTTTGTTTTAGTGAGTGAGATCTGCAAATCTTGTTTGGAGTTTTAGTCGGATTGATTGAATATGGAGGTTGTACGTTCTTGATTAAGTTGATGATCAGCTCGTTTTTAGTGAAGATTCCGGTATAATGTGTTGTTGTGTCCAAGAGGTGCATCTAGCAGAATTTCCATTGTTGTGTGCTCCAATTTGAATTGCGAATTCTTTATTATCATTGTGATGTGATCATACTTCTAGATTATTATTATTCTTATTTTTTATTTTTTATTTTATTTTTCTGGAAGTTGGAAGGATTTATCTGAGATTTAGAAACTTCAATCATGTTGAGTTAAGAAAAAAGTGTTTTCCAAATAATTGGATAAGCGTAGCCTAGAAGAGCTGAGATTCGAATCGGACTACCTTTTTTTTTCTACATTGATGCTTAATTGCATTGCGTCTATTGTCCTGATCGAAAAGTTTTGGGCTTATTGATGAATATGAGTTTTAGGTCTAGATTCATGCATTGGTGCATTTCAGCTTATTTGATTTATGGATGAATATGAATGTTGCCTGCATTTTGATTAAGACTTAACTCTTGGCTGGGGGATATTTAAATCGGTGATTATGACAGGGTTTGGACGCTGCTTGTTGGAGCTTTGTAGGAACAGTTGCACGTGTCAGATCAGGAATTTAGTATGGTTGGAGAAGGTCAAATAGCTTTTGTATTGCACTTTCAAATCTCTCTGTCTCTTTATCTTCAAAACATATCCTCAGAAATGGGTTAGTAATCGGGTCACATTAACATTCTCGTGCTGTTGTTGTATTTTATATTTGAGTTTGGAAGAAATTTGGCCGCCCAAAGTGATGGGTTCATTTCCGGGTATCTGTGAAATTGTTGAATCAAAGGAAGAACTGGATTCAGTTCAACATTCTAAAGGATCCACCCAACCAGGTTATGGATCAACAGTCGATGAAAAAGTTGGAAAGCTTCCTATGTTGAAAACAGGACACAATAGTTCTGTTGAAGATGATATTAATCAGATTTTTGAGGCAATTGATCGTAGAACTTCGGCAAGGAGTTTGGGACTGCCTCAGAAATCAGGGGCAGGTACGCCAAGCAAGAATGCCTCTAAGAAACCTGTGAGAGTTGGTGTCTCTCAAGCGTCAGGTATTGGAATTTCTGAATCTGTGACTTTGAAGCAGGCATTAAGGGGGTTATGCATTTCTCATGCATCAGAAATGGCTGCTATGAAACGACCGTCAAAGCCAGTGGGACTACCTGGGATCTCTGACACTGGGGTTGCCAAGCGGTTATACAGAACTGTGGTAGTTGAGGCTGGTGAATCTGGTCTTCCCCTGGATGATGGTAAAGGAAGTATGGTGGAGATCTCCCTTGTTCCTGAAAGTTGTGCATCTGATTCCTCTCAGAAGTTACCTGAATCCTCGCAAGTTTCCAGATCAAATTCATCAAATCCTAGCGCTCATTCTTCTCCTCGATTTGTAGTTCCAACTGCAACAAAGACTATAAATGTCAAAACACAGCCACAAGAAGACATTGTTCTTGAATCGCCAGAAGTTGAGGAAAAATCACAAACGTTGAATGCGGTGCGAAATGGAAATCTGAGACATGGATCTCCTCTATCTATCAAGAAAGTATTGGAGCAGGATGAGAGTGTTGCCCCTATACATGAAGATAGAAACAAAGCTTACAAGTTGAAGGCATCAACACCTTCTTTTTCTAACTCCAATGCTGTCAGTAAACCAAGCAAATCTTCTAACAATAGTCCTCGAGCAGTTAAGCCAGTTATGACCTCTGCAACCACATCAAAGCTGACTGCGAGTAGAAGACAGCCACGAGAGGAAATCATTCCTCAGTCAAATGAAGCTGTGGCCAAAGCTCCGGCAGTTATGCTGGGTCAGAAAGAAAGGGTGAAATCTCCACTGAGTTCATCTATTTCTAACACCATCAAGAAAATATTAGAGGTAGATGATCCTGATCCTTCCTTGACAGAAGTTGGAAGTAAAAATTCTGTGCTAGAGCCCTCACAGAAAGGTGAGCATTATTCCCTTCCTTCTTTGTCTGGTTCTAATATTTCCATTAAAGTTTGCAAATCTGCCAGCAACAGTCCTCGGGCTGTGAAGCCATCTATAAGGCCTAAGAGCTTTAGGAAGAAAGTACAGCAGCCCTGTGATGAAGTTGATAATGGTGATGTGGTATTTGGTACATATAGCATGGTTTGCAAAACCCCCAGCTGTAATCAGAAGAATGTAAAGAAAGAATCTGCTTGCCCATTATCCAGCAACACAAGTCCCAGTATTGAAGTGTGTTCAAGTAGCATGTATCAAGGTGCAAGAAATCAAAGTTTTAGTTCAAATAGTTGTAACGACAGAGTTAACGGTGTGAAAGCAAGTGTGAAGTCAAAATTAAGAGAAAAGGCGGAATTCTCCCAAAGCTCAAAAAGTAGTATTGGTGAGTATAGCAGCAGCACTAGCATCAGTGATGAGAGCAATCTAAGTGGGTCAAGCTGTGGTGGCAGTAGGCCACATATGTCAAAAGACTTGAGATGGGATGCCATTCGCCATGCTGAGATGCGGTCTGGAACCTTGGGGTTAAGAAACTTCAAGTTGCTCAAGCGACTTGGTTGTGGAGATATTGGGACTGTTTATCTTGCTGAATTAATTGGGACAAGTTGCCTATTTGCTTTAAAGGTTATGGACAATGAATTCTTGGCTAGCAGGAAGAAGATGCCAAGGGCCCAAACTGAGCGGGAAATACTGCAAATGTTGGATCATCCTTTTCTTCCTACCTTATATTCTCATTTTACAACAGACAAGTTCTCCTGTTTAGTCATGGAGTACTGTCCTGGGGGTGATCTGCATGTCCTCCGACAGAAGCAGCTCAATAGGTGTTTCTCTGAAGAAGCAGCAAGGTAAGAACCTACAGCCAAATAAATACCTCTGATGTGGTTGATTATGTACATATTCTTTTTTCACATGCCTACGTATGTACATACACAAAAGTGCATGATTTGTTTGATTCGTTTGTCAAATATCTAGTGACATTTGTATTTTTTGGATGTTTGTTACTGTGCAAAAAAGTGAGACAACAGCTGTATCAATTGGATAGGGTTTTTAAGGCTTGAATTATCAAGATTATTTTGTTGAATTGTTCTTTGACTCTTTGTCTAGTGGTAATTTGTTTGTAGCAAATTTTATCTATTGACAAATCCGTGCAGAATTTGAAGTCCTTTCTGATGATAAACACTCACAAGCGACCAACAACACATCTATTGTTGGGGAGAGTTCCTTTTGTATACATTTTATAGCGTGTGATAAATGCTGGACCGTCTGTCATAAGTAGTTTACTAGACAAATAAATACCTCTCTTTGCTTAGGAAAGATTTTTTTGAGTAAATTTGTCAAAACTTGAACATGCTATTATGATATGGTCCCTGGACTGATTTCATGTGTTGATTACTGCAGGTTTTATGTTGCAGAAGTCCTCCTTGCATTAGAATACCTGCACATGCTTGGGGTTGTATACCGAGACCTCAAACCAGAAAATATTCTGGTCCGAGAAGATGGCCACATCATGCTTACGGACTTTGACTTGTCGCTTAGATGCACCGTAAGTCCAACACTTCTTAAATCATCTTCCTCAATGATGGAGCCGGCCAAAAAGTTATCAGGTCCTTGTGCTGAATCTAGTTGCATTGATCCTTTCTGCCTGCAACCATCCTGGGGACAAGTATCATGCTTCTCCCCAAGGCTTACATCTACGCCTGTAAAAAACCGGAAGCCAAAATCAGAACTGGCATCCCAAGTGAGCCCACTGCCACAACTAGTGGCAGAGCCCACAAGTGCACGATCCAATTCATTTGTTGGTACCCATGAGTACTTAGCCCCCGAGATCATCAAAGGGGAGGGTCATGGAAGTGCAGTTGATTGGTGGACATTCGGGATCTTCTTATATGAACTTTTATATGGGAAAACACCTTTTAAGGGCTGTGGAAATGAGGATACCTTGGCTAATGTGGTGTCGCAGAGCCTCAAGTTCCCTGAAGGCAATATAGTAAGTTTTCAGGCAAGGGACCTGATTAGAGGGCTGTTAGTGAAAGAGCCTGAGAACCGAACGGGCTCTGTCAGGGGCGCTGCTGAGATCAAGCAGCACCCGTTTTTTGAAGGCCTGAATTGGGCACTGATAAGGTGTGCAATTCCTCCAGAGCTGCCAAAATTTTATGATCCGGGAGTCACTTCTATGGCTTCCCAGAAAGAAACCAAGACCTTGGAATTCAGGAACACTGGGGAGCATCTGGAGTTTGAGCTGTTTTAAATACTATATTTCTGGGCCATTTCAAGTTTTCTCATTTCTCTTCTGATACACACCCCCAAATGTATATTAAGACTAGTTTTTAAAAAGTTGCAGCATTTGCTGTCTTGTGTATGATAAATATGATGGTGCACTTGACAGCAACAAAGAGAATGAAAAAAAGAAAATAGCAATAAGGGTTTTTTTTCTTTTTTGTTTTCTTGTTCTGGCATTTTTGGAGAGGCTGTTTATGACAAAATATTAAGTGCAGATTTGACATCTTTTTTTTTTTTCTTTTGAATTTTTTTCATAGCTTTTGCTTGGCCAACCAATGTCTTTGTTATTGAAGTTCTCTCAGTGATAGGCGATTAAGTTCAAGTAGTCCATAATGACTATCTGGAAATTCTGATTTTAAAGTTTAAACATTGGGAATTGAGATTCTTGACAAGAAACTCTGCAGCTTTATCTCCTGCGCGTCTGTTCTTTTTCACATGCCAATTGCACTCTTGCCTGAGGCATGATTTGAAATCGAAATAGGAAATGCTGATGGCTTGGTGGCATACCTACCAAAGAAAAACACAGTAGGGGCATCTTATTTTCTTTTTTCTGTTTTTTTTAGGTCCTGTGGATGAACAGTGATCTTGAGACTAAATCTATGGGTAAACAATAATCTGTAAAAAAAAATTTGTAAATTTTTCCAAGAGATTGGATCTTAAAACTGTCCTGTTGGAGGGTCGCTTGTATTTTTTTATTTTTTTTAGTTTAATTTAAAAATTATTTTATTTTATTTTTAGATAATTTTAGATTTTTCTTTGTAATAATTTAATAGCCTCAGCATTGATAAAAAGGTTCTCCACCAGTATGGTATTCTTTTTATAATAATAACATAAATAAATTTATATATATATATAATAACAAGAATAATTTTACGCAAAAATACTCAAATTAAAATTATTCATTTGTAAAAGAATGGAAAATGCTATTTTTATCATAAAAAGTGACAATTACATCATTATGTCCGTTTGATGAATGTGTTTCATACATCTCAACATGTGTAATTAAAAAAAAATTTAGTTGAATTAATTTGAGTTTAATATGTGTAATAAATAATCTACTAAGCATAAAAGTTTAGTTACATGTGCAGTTATATTTTTATGTGGCTTAGATACAACCTTTGCTCGAGAAAAAATCTCTTGCGCTAAAATTATATATGAAGGCACCAATACTTTACTCATTGCAGCTTGCCCCTAAGATTAACCAGTGCACCTAAGCTTGGCTTAATTTACGAAGTCACCCAAAAATAAATAATTAAACAAAAATAAATAAACCTAAACTTGGCTTAATTTACGAAGTCACCCAAAAATAAATAATTAAACAAAAATAAATAAAGCATTCCCCTTCAAAAATAGCCAAGAATTAAATTCATGTTTTTTTTTTTTTTTTGGTTTTCTCAAAATAACGACCACTCGTACGAATTTTCAACTACTGGATTTTTCTAAATAACCAAAATGCCCTCAATTTCTCCAAAGTCGCAACTTCAATTCCCAACTTCAGTGACGAACAGAAGAGTGACATGAGGGGCTTGTACACCCCCTCGTATTTACAATTCTGCCATCATCTCCCTCTTCCTTCTTCTTCTTCTTCTCCTTCAATTCCTCTTCACTTCCCTTCAATTCTCCCAAAATCTCAATCTTCCTCAATCTTCCATGAAAACCCCAAAAATCTCAGTCTCAGCAATTCTGTTCTATCTCGAAGAG
Source organism: Paratinospora sagittata (assembly GCA_035771175.1). Lineage (NCBI taxonomy): Eukaryota > Viridiplantae > Streptophyta > Magnoliopsida > Ranunculales > Menispermaceae > Paratinospora > Paratinospora sagittata. The sequence continues at coordinate 285,648 of CM069593.1, read as the reverse complement.
TAACATCAATGGCTGCTTCCACCACCAACCCTTCTTCAACAGAGACCAAACCCTTCTCAGTTCTCTTTGTATGCCTTGGCAACATCTGTAGAAGCCCTGCAGCTGAGGGCGTTTTCAGAGATATTGTCAAGAAAAGTGGTCTCGATTCAAAGTTCTACATCGACTCTGCTGGAACTATCAACTACCATGAGGTACTTCTCTTCCCTCTTGCTTATTTTCTTTATTACAATCCTAGACGAATCTCATCGTAGCCTTTGTTAATTACAAAAATTTTATAAGGGTATTTGAGTTCTTGATTGAATCTCCATGAAAAAGCTGATATTGGGATCCGAAGCCCAAATTACTTAATTGTGAAAATTCTGAGAGATGTATCACTTTACAATACATCTTTGGTTTTTTTTTTGGGGGGTTTGTGTAAGGGTAATCCGGCGGATGCACGGATGAGGGCTGCATCGAAACGGCGTGGAATTGAGATAACTTCGATTTCAAGGCCGATAAGACCGTCTGATTTCAGAGATTTTGATCTTATTCTCGCCATGGATATGCAAAACAAAGGTTTGGGGTTTTGATATATTGCTTCTTGTGTGTGTGTGTGTGGATTGTTAACTATATCCATTTGTTGTTCTTTGAGCTGCTTTTTTGGGTTTCTGAGTTGTAATTCTGTCTATTTGGAGGATAAATTTTGGTCTATAGAAGATATTTTGGGGGCATTTGAGAGGTGGAGCTTCAAGGAGCCTCTTCCTGCTGATGCCCATAAAAAGGTTGAAATGGAGCTTTGAATTGTATTTTTAGATTGCTTTTCAGTTTTGAATCTTATTTTACTGATTCTGGACTTGTTTATTTTGCAGGTTAAGCTAATGTGCTCATATTGCAAGAAACACAATGAAACTGAAGTTCCTGATCCTTACTATGGAGGGCCACAAGGCTTTGAGAAGGTAAATAAATACTTTGGTCTAATTTCCTATCTACTAATCTTACCATTCAGTTGGACTGTAAATTTTTTTTTTTAATTGCAGGTTTTGGATTTACTGGAGGATGCTTGTGAATCACTACTAGAAAGCATTATCTCTGAGAATAGTCAGATCTTCATCTCATAGAGTTCTGCAGCTAAATAATAAACCTCAGTGATCAACCTGAGGAATTAAGTTGTCTTGATAAAACTTGTGGGCATCGGTATCTTTGATTGTTTTGTAATTCCAACTACCATATTATATTCCCTTGAAATTCAAGGAATACTTTTCTGCGTTTTGTTGTGTTTAAAAGTCTCATTTTGCCAAATGCTGCTTAGTATTTTGACCTATTAACATGATAAAGCTTTTTGCTGAAAAGATGAGGGAGCAAATGATGATGAAAGCACTAAGGTTCCAATAGTTCTGTTATGGTGGGAAGGGGAAAAACAGATGAACAGGCATTCTTGGTAAAAGAAGTGATCTTTACAGAATCTTCCAAGGAAAACAAAAATAGAGCACATATGTACAGAAAAATCCTTAATCTGTAGTTAGGGTAGTAAATAAAATATAACCAATGCCGCATAATGCAAAATATACCGTCAAAAGAGTGTCAGAGGCCAAATTAGGAATCCTCCATGTTGTGATGATCATTGTCATTGTCACCATCATAATATTCGTCTTCCCGTTGGATTTGCTTGTCTTGGGTATGCTCTGCAATGCATAATTTTTATTGTAAGAAAAAAGAAAGATATTATAAGAATGTGAAGTTTGCATTTCATGCAGAAAGGTGCAAGGTAAATGAGGAGAGTAAATGGGAATATGCTGCGTCACTTACGATCCACCCGTTCATCTGGGTTCTGGTCATCCTCGTCAAAATCAGGGATGTAAAAATCAGGTGGAACCTGCAAATATTTGAATATAATTAGATAATGATGAAACACCTTAACAAGGCTACAAGCAGGCAATATCAAACAACTAACTAAATGCCATCAAGAAAGTAGTTTTCAAAGATATTTGAGATTTCCAGGGATGTGACTGACGAGGGAAACAGGAATCAAGTTACTTAGGAGAAGGAGATGGTTGGGGGGCTGGAGGAGCACACTCCAGGGGATGATGAAGCAAGACGCCAATGAAAAGATGGCACAAAAAAATGACCATTCTTCTCTAATATTCAAATATGTATCTTATGAAAAAAGAGGATGGAAAAAATAAATAAATAAATAAAATTGAGAATGCTCGTAAAGTTCCACAATCAAATCAACTTCTAGTAGCCCATTGATGTTCCTACTAAAAACAAAATCCCAAGCCATTTTGTGATTCTTTCTTTCTATGAGGCAGTCAATCATGCAATTCGTCTTGAAAGATATGCTGAAAAATGCAGGGAGAGGCATATAGCAAAAAGGAGCCATATGATAGTAAACTCAGAGATTTTGACAATTGAAAATCTATTCTTATATATGGTACTTGCCTCTTGCATTTGTACCCCTGGTGCATGTTGTATGCAACGCAAGCTTTCAAACACTTGCATTTTTATTGTGCTGAGATAAGACTTGCTGTTTAAGTTTTCCTGTTTCAACAACCAAAACACAACCTAAGATGTAAGAACAAATGCAATGTTAATACAAAATCTATGCCAGAAAAATGAGAATGTACGAAAAACCACCATGCACGTATTCAACATGGCATCCGGCCAAGCTTCAGTCCTGTTGGGCTCTAATCATGGTTGTCAGGATCAGGATCCAGATCGCATATAGAATTATTTATTGGTAGGATCATGGTAGGATTGGGAGTAGGGATTGTATAGAATTGTACATATGAAATCGTACATAATCTTTGTAGAATCGGGATCCTACAAAGTTACTAAAATATGAAATTTGAGCACTTGAATTTGGTCTAAACATAATAAGTAGGTTAAACACACACACTTAGCTCATTTGGACAAAAGGCAAAAGATTGTACCCAAGCTTATGCCCAAAATCAATTAAAATTGATTTTTCTAGGCACAAAAATCCATCGTTTTGGTATTCTTTCTTTATTTCCTTTCTTCTTCATTATGTATATATGGAATCAATGTCATTGGGTTGTGAGTTACCCTCAGACTACTAATTTGTGCATTAAATTAGATTTAGATAATTTTATATGCTAATATTTTTAATTGTATGTTTTTTCTATATTTAGATATAGTATTTAAAATTATTTTTTAGTAGTTCATAGGATCCTATGATCTATGATCCAATCCTATGATTCAATCCACTAGACCCTTTCACTGATCTATGTAGGAGACAATATTGGCTCTAATCAAGTACAAAGTCTAGTTTTACTCATCTCAGCCCAATCATGCCCGAGTCCCTGGTGGGAAAATTAAATGAGTTGCAGATATCCGTTTCCAGGATAAAGTCACCTACCAGGCTGCTATTCGGAATCTTCAGTGAATAGTCTGGGCCAAAATATTTGATATAATCATTCTCTGGGATTTCTGCAAGAAAAAGAATTGCATTGGGAGGAATGGCATTGATCAGGTAACAAATCTTCATTCCACAAAAGATATGCCACAAAGCAAGCAGTGACTGGATATCAGCTATAATGTAAAACAAAAAATATGTCAAGTTTCTAAATGGTGTGAATCGCACGACATTGATCAGGTAACAAATCTTTGTTCCACAAAAGATGTCACGGAGCAAGTAGCAAGTAGCAACTGGATATAATCTATAATGTTTTAAAAAAAATTGTCAAATTTCCAAATCGTGAGAATCTGAATTATATCCTAAAAGAGTGAATTGTTATCAAATTCTAATCAGAAAGGAAAAAGGTTATCTAAACTCCTATCAGTTAGATTACAGATCCATGTGGAAGTAAGAAGATCCAGCACTTAAGGAAAGTTTATGATTTCAAAAAAAAGAATATCACAGTAAGAACTATGAAATTATTTATCATCAAACTGGGAGAGAAGAGTGAGATTAGTTGGATGAAAAAGTTCATAAATAGATTACAACCACATGGATGGTTCATGATGCCAAGAAAAATTTGCCACTAAAGAACAACATTGATTGTGGAAAGGACTAAAGGGTAATGGGATGGACTAAGTTTCATGCGACAGAAGGTAGCCATTCTCAGTAAGACTTCATGTCTGACAGTCCGACCACTTGGTTAGTGTCCACATGTTAGATACTAGAAAGTATCTCATTCTCTTAAGAAGTAAACGTGGAAACAATGGGAGACACATAACCCATCAACAGTTCTCTCCTCTAAAATAAAAGTAAACAAATTTAGAGAGGGTACAGGTCGAGGCACTTTTTGACATAAATAAAGTAATAAACCTTGCATGGTCTTACCCATCGGGGTAATGGCTCAGTGGTCGGGGGAGGAGGGGAAGCAAATTCCTATCCGGATAGTTGCAACTTCGAATCCCCCTGGTGCATCCATTATGAGATTTATTCTCAGGTGGCGTGGTGGGTCCTCTTGCCTTGGGTCTCCCAGCTCGTGGCCTTGTGGGTGGGTGGCGGCCCCGTGGATTAGTCGGAATACTGGATACCACGGTTATCAAAAAAAAAAAAAAAAAAAAACCTTGCATGGTCTTGATGCATAAGCCTCATATGAGACCATCAAAACTTAAAGGTGGTTTTTGGCCGTCTCACCTCCAGGCAAGCCTTGATTCGAAATCTTCATTGGATTTCTACGTTCTCAACAAATTATCATAGTTCCTTTAGGGCTCAACTGAAAATCTTGAATTACCAAAGGCCTTACGAGGAGTAATTCTTTTTACTATCCACTTTATTGGTTCAGCTGTATAAGGACTTTATCTACACTTCATTAGAATAAAAAATTACAAAAGGAATAAATCCACTAAACCATACAAAAAAAAAAACCACCAGTACTGCAAATAAAAGACATAATACTTGGTTTGCAATCTTACGATTAGGGAGATCTGTATCCAACAGAACCCCAGTTTCAACAGTCCAACAGCGAGCCACATTCTCTTTGGTGTATCCTCCACCTCCAGTAACCTATAACAACACCTGATTAAAGTTTGCATGTCTAACAGATGACATTTTATAAGGAAAAGTCTAAATGATGATAGGACTAATTTACCAATAGGGGTAAATTAAACTTCTTCACAATTCTGACACATTCCGCATGCCCTGTCAGTGACAGAAGAATTGCATTGAATTTCAGTCACACTACAGATTAGACAACTTCACTATTGCAATTTGAAAATTCTGCTTTGAAGAAGAAAATAGTAGCAATACAAACAAAGGGTTTAAATTACAAGGAGACCAGCACCATCAATGGAAAGGTTGAAGCAACCCAAGCGGTCCCCGGCAAGTGAATCTGCCCCACACTGGAGAACTATAGCACCTGGTTGATATGTTTCAACAACCTTGGTAATGATCTACATAATTGAAAAGTGTAAGAGAAATACATCTTCAACATCATCAAATCAAAAGTCAGTCAGATTTATATGAAAAACAATACTCACAACATTTTAGATAACTTACAATTTTGAAAAGTCTAGTAAAGCTCAAGTCATCTATTCCATCCTTGAGGGGCACATTTATGGCATAATATTTTCCTTCTCTTTCTCCTATTTCCTTCAAAACAAATGCAACCTCCATGAATTACCTTGTCTCCATAAAGTGAAGAGCATCAGCGGACATCTATTTTTTCAATTTTCATCCACTTAAATGTGATGTTATGACATAATACTTACCTTCTCTTTTTCTTACTTCTTCAAACAATGCAATTGCAATAACTTACATTATCCACATAACAAAAATACAGTTGCTTACACCTTAGGCTCCTAGGGCCCCTATCAACTTGCGTGCATATTGTGCCTTTAACTACTTTAGTTATAAAATAACTATAGATTTAGCCCATGATAGAGCGGTCTGGAGGAAAAATACTCATGTAGCCAAGCCTGTGTAGTTAGAAAATGCTTCAGTTGAGTTGAATATTTAACATTAACCCCAAGACAAAATGAGGCGAAAGAAAGTTGCATTAATTGGGAGGCTAGTTTCACAATATGCAGCTGGTGTTAAAGGGTTGGCAAGCGTTGGAACAAGAAGGAATGAGAGTCTAAAGAAGAAAGAGTGACTCGGGATGATATATGACATTCTTTCAACAATTCCACAGAAGATATGATAAATGGCAGTTGACTCGAACAGAAGCTAACTTCCATATGTGTTACAGTCAAGACAACATGATCACTTAAAGTATAATAAGAACCAACACATCAGCATAAGAACACACCTTAACGTCGCCTGTTCCTGGAAAGAATAAGTCCCCATATTTGTGAAAGCTAACTGTCATCACCCTGAAATATTAATGTGTCCACTTCATGTGAGTTAGAAAGGAAATATCTTGTTCTAATTTAAAAGATAATCCTCAAAAGTATGATTTTTCCAATTACTTTTAAGTCAAAAATACAAAATCAGACCAGCTAAAAGAACTAGTTCAATTAATCAAACAAATACAATGAAAGACAAGGATCAGGTGATTGAATGATTTAAATCAATTATGGCACAGGGATTCTCAAATTTCTCAAACAAAACATTGACTTAATTGTGGTGCGGTTTGGCTCAAATTGGAATTTGGATTCAATTAAGAAATAGACCTATTTATTTCTTCAGGTATAAGGACTAGTGGTTCTATGGTTTGAATTTCAAATTGCTTCTAATTGTCAAAAAAAGAAGCTTACTTTATAGCAATGGTAAAAATTCACTTTTGTTGTTTCACCATTAATCTACCAATCCACATAGATAATTTTTTTTCCTTGTTCACTAACAAATTGACAATCTGTAGGTCTGAGATCATGATATGTCACATGATAGATGATGTCTATAAATCTGGCACCCTTCAAAGACAAATGAACAATTTCCATCCCCCCCACCTTCCAGCGGGGTATTGAGGAAAAATGCAGCTCTCCCCCATTTCCTAGTTACTTGATCTTGCAAGTCATGCTTAAACACACACAATTCAAATAAAGAATAGACCAGCAAATGCAAATTACTGGAACTTCCCCAACCATTTAATGAAACAAAACATAAGATAACAGCCGTTTTTTTCTGGTGCAAAAGATAACGGCGCGTGAGTATTGTAAATGACCCCAGATTCTTGCCACCTTGTTTAACTAAAAACAATCCTGCACTACCTGTCAGTAAAATAGAAGGCTTCTTCAACTCCATCACCGTGATGGACATCTATATCAATATACAGAACTCGAGCATGATATTTGAGAAGTTCAAGAATCCCCAAGACTAAGTCATTGATGTAACAGAAGCCAGACGCCTCACACTTCTTTGCATGATGCAGACCACCAGCCCAATTTATAGCAATGTCACAAAGCTGATTGTTCAATCTGCGTGCAGCATCTGTATCCAACAAATCATGATTCAAAGAACTCCACAACATCTAAAGCTTACTTCAGTGAAGGAGCACGCATTACCTAATGTTCCTCCAGCATAAATTTGGCAAAATTCAAACAAGTTGTCAAACACAGGGCAATCTTCTCCAAGATTATCTGAGGATAAAAGAAATATCATCAATTATCATAGCATACTCAAAATAAAAGTGAAAAAACCTTGTCAATGACACTTTACCATACTGAACTGAACTAGGAGAGTGTCTTTCCATGAATATAAAGGAGGATCCCAGAAAATCAACCATAATTTGTTAAAAGTCTAAAAGAAATGATTTAGAAATATATCATCTAATCATATTGATCCCAACTTCCTGCTACCCATTGAATTTCTACTTGTCCAGATGAAGCATTATTTTTCTATAACCCAGGAGCAGTCAAGAAACAACCAATCATTCCATAATTTTTCATGAAATTATGCACCATAACTTTCATTGGAGGCAATTTTACTGTTTTTTTAATGTAAAATAGAAAATAAGATGTTAACAAATTAAATGTAATGGAAACATAAATATTAAAACAAAGATGTAGAAAAACATTAAAGGACAAAATTTGAAAAGTAACATATTCAAGCAATGGTAAGAGTAACCCCATAAGGAGATAAAATAAGAGAAAAAACAATTAAGTTGGCTGTAACACACTCAACAAAGGTCATTAGATGCACCAGTAAGAAAGATTTACAGGCTAAGAATTTAGGTAATACTAGAAGTGAAGCAAAACCAAATATGATAAGGATAAAGACAATTAAGACAGATATAACCTCCTGTAATATAAACGTCGACTTGGCCCCTATAGAGAAGAGTAAAGGAAGTGGATTCGTGTAGTCCTTTGTAGTTGGAAAAAAAAAAAAACTTAGTTGAGTTGAGTCTATTTTTCGAGTAAAATTTTAAAAATCTATGATGAACCAGACTAATATTCATTGCTCTTTTTATTTTTTGGATACTATAAAATTGTATCTGAATCACAAACAAAACAACCTAGTACCATCTTCATTAGTTCATTTTCCATGCAATAAAATTAAATCAAAAGATAAGAAACATAAACATTATGAGAATTAAACCATACATTTCACCAATTCATTCGTGTACAAATGTTGAGCATCGGGTGTAATCCGGTGCAAGAACTCAACATAATCCGCGGAATGAAATTGTGCAAGCTCTACCGGATATGCTTTATGAGGCCGCTGCATTCAAACAATAAAACAAGAAATCTGAAACCACCACAATAAAATCAAATTGCAACAAGAAAACTTACTAAAACCAATGAAAAAAAAAAATTTAAAAAAAAATGCTTCTCATAACTAACATATATTTCCATCTTCTTGTGGAGCTCGTATGAGAGTACGAGATGATGCGTCATGCAAAGACGATGCGGCTTCATCGGATGGTTTGGCCCAAAGTAAACGTTGCCCACATCTCCTGCAATATCACCATACCTCATCAAACTTCAAATACGAATATGCAGCTCTAAAATCAAATTAAATCAAAATCAAAATCAAATCAAATAAACTTCGAATACACACATTTTTTAAAGTAAAAATTGCTCTATAACTATTTTTGTTCTGTAAAATAGACGCTATTCTTGAGGGTTTCAAGAAAGAATAACATCAACTAACGGCTGTCTAGCTATTGTGCACCGAAACACGGTGCAGGGGGGTGTTATTGAGCGCTTTTGATGCTAATATGCGCATTGGTAACGATATTATCTGTGTGGCTAGGGTTTCCGTTGCTATAAGTGAATCAAGAAATTTTAGATTGTTGTTAATGATTGAGAATTTTTTAGAACGAAAAGCATGTAGAGAGAAGAGAAGTACCGTCGTAGAAGTAGGCAATCCTGTCCTTCGAGCTCATTTTAGCGACGAGCAAGTGACGATGTTCATGGAAGCCCCTCCATCGCCAGAAGCTCCAAGACTAGACTACGCGCCCTTTCAGAGAATAAGAAACGGCGCCGCGTTTGCAACGAAATACATATATGGGTCGAGTCCGAACGGGCCAGAACCCACATGTAAAGGGGCGGCTTAATCAACCCGCTATCACTACCGGGGACATACAACGTTAACTCCACCCAAAAGTACTTAGACTATTCTCTCACCCCACCCAAAATTTAAAAACATCCCAATTACCGTTTTGCATACTCATCCCTAACTATAATTATCTTCTTCTCCCAAGCTCTTTTTTTTTTCCTAAAACCCTAGATCAATCTAAAGTGATAGATTTTCCATCAATTTCTTCTCCTTCTTTTCATTTGCCCTTGTTTTCTTCTCCCAAAGCCATTTTTCCGTCTATAAAGTGTTTTTGGTTTAAAAACTTCTATCATCAATACATATTAGTAGCATTATGGTACAAGAATCAAGTTTGGGTGAGAACGTACATTAAAAAAATATAAGTTTTTGAGATTTTCAAAGGTTTCGTTCGTGTTTTTTTGAGAAAAATTGCAATTTGGTTCGCCCACATACGGCCGAACCCTACTTCATAAGCGACCGAACCTCCTATTTTATTTTTATTTTTATTTTTTTTCTTGGGTGGGGGGGGGGGGGGGGTTGACCTTCCAGCATGTATTTTTATGCATTTTTGACTTGTTTAGTCACATTTGAACGTAAATTGGGTAGTGGGATACCATTTCCATCACGTGGGGTACGGGTGGAGAATGGTACCTCATCACCCAATTTACGTTTGAATGTGACTACGCAAGTCAAAAATGTCTAGAAATGTATAAGAACCTCCGGCCAAACCTCCTACATTTCCATTTTTTGGGGTTTTTGACCCTTTGGCATGTGTTCTTATATATTTCTAGACATTCTTGACTTGTCTAGTCACATTCGAATACAAATTGGGTGGGGGGATATCAATCCCCACGTGATTGAAACGAGTGGGGAACGGTACCCCACTACCCGATTTACGTCTGAATGTTACTAGACAAGTCAAGAATGCCTAAAAATGCATAAGAATATATGTTGGAGGGTCAAAATCTCAAAAAAAAAAAAAAAAAACATACAAGGTTTAGCCGAAAGCGGCCGAACCTTATGAAGTAAGGTTTGGCCACGCAGAGGCGAACCAGAGTGTGATTTTTTCAAAAAAAAAAACAGCAATGTAACATTTGAATGACCCCAAATATTATTTTTCATTGATGTACTTCGTCACCCACACTTGATTATGCCATAATGCTTTCAAAATGTGTTGAAGTTCTTTAATTTTTGATTGCCCTAACCTTCCAAAACAAACCAAAAATACTTTAGATTTGTCACAAAATGATCTAAACATTTGAAATATTAATCTTGAAGCTTTAAAATACTACTTATAGGCAAGAAAATAGGTGAGAAATCAAGGAAGAAGATGAAGATGAAGAAGACAGAGAAGATTCCGCCAGAGAAAATGAAGAAGGCAGAGAAGATTCTGCTATAGAAGATGAAGAAATAAATCTTTTTGGTTAAGTGGGGTGGTGATAGCAATTAGTGGGGTTTATTTAGTTGCCCTCAATGTAAACATTGTTATTTCCCCACGTAAAGAAAAAAAAATTCGCAATACTTTTCTATGATTTGTCTAAAATATCCTCACATAAATTTTATTCTGACCTAACTTCAAAGCATTTGCTAACTTTACCCACTACCATAAACCTCATTATCTTCTGCCTTTAAACCCTAAACCCCTTATCTTCCTACCCACCTTCCCTTAAACACTCTTTGAAAGCTTTTAAGAGCTATTTTAATAAGACAAAGATCCTTTGTAAAGGATTTTGAGGTGTTTTGAAAGTTGGTGTTTAACTGTGTGGAAACCCACTCCAAGGCAATCAAAATATCCGATCTTCACACCATTTGAAAGCATAGTGGTGGATAATTCAAGTTGGGTCTATGCCATTGAAAACAATTGAAAATGAGAGGTTTAGTCTAATCTTGCTGAACCTATGACCTCGGTTCGGTAAAACAGGACCAAACCGACGTAATAAGTTCAGTCAGACCCTACTGAACCGAATGCAATGGTTCGGTGGGTTCCGACCGAACCACCCATTTTCGATCATTTTGAAGGAGCTTCATGTGGAAATCATATTTTTATGACCCTAGAAGCGACTTTTAACCCAATTCAAAGCGCTTTTCACTTAATTTGAATGTTGGTGTATCGTTCCCCACTGATAGGCAACAATACAGTGGTCAATGATACACCGACATACAAATAGCGTCAAAAACCACAAAAAACACCTCCAAATGGGTTAGACAACCATCATAGCTTACTTGAGGGGCTATTGCATTGAAAACCACTGAAAACGAGAGGTTCGATCAAATCCCACCAAACCATTGCATTAGGTTCTATAGGGTCCCACCGAACTTATTATCTCGGTTTGGTCCTTTTTTATCAAACCAAGGTCATAGGTTAGGTAAGATCTAACTGAACCTCCCATTTTCGGTTGTTTTTAATGGCATGCCTTCTCAATTTGCAAACGATGCCTAGATGATGTTGAGAACTTCAATCTAACACATTTCAAACTCGATTTGAGGGTTAGAAGGCCAAGATGACGATACTTAAAGTAAGAGCTCGGTTTGAAATTTGTTAGAAGAAAAAAATGACAACAGCGGCGTAGACACTTTGGATCGTAGTAAGAGATGAAAACAACCTTGGATCTTGGCGTTTTCAAAGAGAGGAAGCTTGGGTAATGGCGGTGGTGATGGTAGCTAGGGTTTGGAGCTTAGAAGAAGAAGATGAAATGGTGGAAAAGATGACATTTTGGGATGTTTTGAATTTTTTTTTGGGTAAAAAAAGAAATGTAATATTAGGTGGGTTAAGAGTAGTACGCGAGGAAAGAGAGAGCATTAGTGAGGTACATTTAGTTGTTCCCTTTCTTTTTTCTTTTTTTTTTTTCTTTTTTCTTTTTTCATTACCATATGTAATTTGAAAGATAACAAAAAAAAAACTAGTTTTTATTGTTTTTTAGATAAAATTAAAACAACAGTTTTTAGAATCTAATTGACATATATGGACACGTTATCATTAACGTGGGATTAATTTTAAAATTATAAGGTGGGAAAAACGTTTGATTATATGAATCTAATTGATACAACGTAATTCGAATTAAAATCTTTTACCAAATCATGTGCTTATTTAGATGGAGCAATTAAGCACACCAGATTAGTTGCTCCCCATATCACATTTACTACCTTTACCCCACCTAATACTACCCTTCTTTTTTAACCCAAAAAAAATTCCTGAACTTTCTAAAATAACCCCTTCTTTCCTTCAATGGATTTCATCTTCTTCAAGCTTTAAACCCTAGCGCCATTGCCTCCGTTACGAAGCTTCACCGCCCAAGCTTCCTCTATTTGCAAAAGGCCAAGATCCAAGGTCGTTTCTTCTCCTTTCACAGGATTCAAAACATCCACGTCGTCATTCCTTGATTTCTCATTCAAAAAACTTCAAGCGGAGCCCTAACTTGAAACACCCATCCTCTTGACATTCTATTTTACGACCCACTATTTATGACGTCATGATTGACACAGAACCCCGAGTATATCTTCACTCGATACACCTGACATCCCGTCAGCCTTCTAATAACAAACCATAATCCCCAAACTAATATCAAGACATATGGACATAATCAAATCATTAATGTAAAAACATACACAAATGACAACCATAATTTTTTTTTTCTAAGTCCACAATGTCAAATATACAAAATAATACTTAACCATGATTACAACCCAACTGTGTTAAGTATAAGTATTAGGTGTTACATAGTACAATTTATCAAAATAAATGCCGAAAAGTACTAACACTTACATCACAAAATGTCGGGAAATGCCTCGCAGCTAAGTCTTTCTCTTTCCCTTCCTATCCAAACCTAAAAGGATAAGTGTCACGACGCCCCTAACGTAGGCTGACGTCATGACCGACACATTGTACTATACACTATACATAACCATATACAATATATAATACACTGTCAGCCTTCACGTAGTCTCACAATAAGTCCCAATAGTTACAGTAATTTTTTTTAATATACCACAAATCAAATCCAATATAGCTCTCTATAATCATTCTATTCATCTCACAAATTAAATTCTCACCTGATAAATATCTATGATCATCTCAGTTCATCATCCCAAGCATTATATAATATTAACACACAACCCATCTAGGTGATATTACATATATATAGTGTGTGATAATTATACATATCAAAATAACAAAAATATAATTTATTTCCTCCAAGCATACATACACGTACTAGACGAAGGTTCACGTGATTATCACTCACGGATTTTTCTTTTTCCCTTCGACTCAATACCTGAAATATTGGAGGAAATGGGGTGAGTAAACAACAGCTCAGTGAATATAGTTCTTGAGATGACAATTATATACATTTAGAGAAATATGACATTTAAAATCATTTCAAACACTTATTCAACACATGCATCATTCAACGAATATATTGTACATGTCAACATCATAAATTGCATGAGTTTTCACTATTCACTATTCATTCTTTACTATTCATCCGAAAGATGTAAATTGTATTAAAATTGTCAAACGGTCTCCAAAAATCATGAAATGGAATCTAACCACATATTCGGGGTCCCAACAGTCTAGGGAGCGTTTTTCTACATTTCTAGCGGATTTTCATTCACGTTTGGTCAAAACCCAAAGTTTTAGAAACGCCATAAAACGGCTCCCACAACAAAAATTACTCCGCTAGAATTGTTACATCTAGCTTACAGATCAATGTCACGAAGAAATAGAGTAGAAATCGCTTACCACAAGTTCGGATTTCGCGTTCTCCCTCCGTTTCCCCTTCTTTCTTCCTTCCGTACTTTCCTTTCTCTCGTTCTGCACTTCTCCTTCTCCTTCTCTTTCTTTTGCAACTTCTTTTTTTTTTTACTTTTTTTATTCTTTTAGTTTAACGTGTGAGAGAGAAAGGTGAGAGAATGAGAAAAAGTGAGAGAATGACGTGAGAGAGAAAGGTGAGAGAATTAGATAAAAGAATAAAATATTATAATACTAATGTATATCATCTTATCCTAATCTATATCTTATCTTATAATCATCTTATAATCTACTGATAAGATGACATTTAAGAATGCAAATCTACTTAATTTAGGTAGGTTTATACACATATACGTTTAACTCCTACGTTCGTATACGCGTATGTATACGTATTCCTTAACGTAGGTGTATAATTAAAAGTACGAGGTATTACAATAAGAGTGATGGGTGAGCTACAGCAAGCTCAGTGAATGTTCTTTACAAGTGCCAACATATATATATGCATTTAAGTAAAACAATTCAAGATCATTAAAGCAATTTAAATATCATGGATATAATCAAGGTTACATGCATACTCAATATAATGCATCATGTCATATCATGACAATGCATATCATTTATGACATGCTCATGCAATCCAAAACACCTTATAGGTAAGAATTAATACAAGGGCCTGAGGGCGCGACACCCATCGCCCGATCAACCTCTTACCCGTATTCTGTTAGAATTTCTAGGATTGTATGAATCATAGGATTCGCCCACCAAGAAAAATATTATGCCTAGGTGAATCCTAACATACACAGCCCATAAAAATCCTCTACCAGGTCCACAATTAGGGATCATTATTAGACTCACGAGATTCCCCAAAGAAAATCTCAGCTAAGAGACTCAACTCAATAGCAACCCTATTAGACTATGCTCAAATACATTTCATGGAACATTTAAGTCATGCATACTATATTAGGTAAGCATTTAAAATCATTTTATACTGCAATGTCACATATAGAAGACAACAGGTAAGGAAACACTCACATTTGATTGGCTAGCCAATGCAATCCAATCCAATAAAGCACTAGGATGACCACAATTACCTCAAGCATTTCAAATCCCCAATTGGTCTACTTGAGTTACCCAAATCAATCCAAATCCCTACATGAAACATGGTTTATACACATTACTAAAAATCAGTCCATAAGTGTGCTAAACAACCATGTTTAAACCCAATTTCATAGCCAATTAAGTTCCTAAAATGATTATACCCATGAGTCAATTTTTATATTGTCAAATTCAATCATTTAATACCAATTTAAACTATATATAACTTAAATTGAATGCAATAGGTTGATCCCCCTTGATCCAAACACTATAATACATGACATTCAATTATATTAAGGGTCGATTTGACTAACTATAAAGTCAATTTCATCAATTGATTAAGTTGAAATCAAAATCCCCAATTTGGGCAAAATCCCCAAATTACATGAAAATCACCAAATCACATGGAAATTGTCAAATTATATGGCCTAGGCCAAAATTACTCTACAATAGGGTTTCCATTAATCAAAATCAGTAAATTAGAGTGTCATACCACCACATTTACCCATGCATTCCATACAAATCAATTTGAAAATAGAAAACCCTAGGTCAAAATTTTAGTTTAGGTCTAATCCATGAAACCCCACCAATTTCTTATTAGAAATAGGGGTTTTACCATTTATAGACTCCCAACACACTCTAGATTAACATATCTCAATTCCAAGACCTAAGCCTAACATTGGTTTTCCACCACCCTCCTTAAATTTTGGAATTTATGGGTGAAAAATACTCATTAGGTGTTGATTGAGGTTAAAAAAGGTCATTAGCATAAAAAACAAGCATTAAAATGGCATAACACAAGTAAACCCTAGGTCAAGGACCCTTAAAATTCGGGATTCATAGAAACCCTAGGTCGAAAAATCAATTTGCATGCATGAAGGAAAGTGATAGAAGGAAGAAAAATGTGGGAGTTTTGATTACCTTGGGTGATTTTTGGGCAAAAATCACCAAAAAACCTAACTTCTCTCCCTTTTCTCCTTTCCCCTTCTTTTTCTCCTCTCCAAGCTCCCTAAACTCTTTTCTAAGTGAAAATGAGCAAGTGACCTAAAAAAAACCGAGTTGGTTGCTTTTATAGAAAAATTTAGGGCCCACATGAAAAAATACACTTAAATAAAATGGATAGTTTTTTCTGCTGTAATTACTTGCACTTAGATAATTAATTTATTGCAAACGACTCACTAATTTAACATCTTAACCGTTCAAAAGTTTTATAGTTTTATGAGTTAGTTACCAACATTCTGGTAACATTTCAGCTCAATCCAACAGTGGAATTGTGAGATCCAAACGTTTGATTAAAATCACGCAAGAAAATCCGCAAATCCGAGAAACAATGTTTGGAGTCTTATACCTCACAGTAGACAACTCCGATCAAAATCTTCACCGTTTCTAATAAAAATCTATCAGAGGAGAATAATCTGACAAAATTTCATCTCAATCGGACCACGAATCTAGGAGATCAAGTAACTGATGTAATCGGTGACAAAAATTTCTTCTTCCATAGAGCGAGCTTCACTGATTCAAAACACTATTTTCGACATGTTTCGACTCCGAACGAGTCTCCGATCATTCCGAGACTTTACGCACACATTAAACAACTTAAAAGCATGCAAAGACACTCAAACCAACATGCGTCGAACATCAAATACGTATACACATACGTATATGGGTACTCTACAAGTCAAAATGACCTCATCCTAAGGTACGGGAGTTACATTCTAACCCTCAAATTGAGCTTGAAAGGGGTTTGATCAAAGCTCTTAACATCATTTACACGTTGTTTCAAAATTTACCAAAAATATTTCCAACCTTTTTAGGTATTTTTCTTTTCATAGAATTTTGGGTAGATTTGTATATTTGTACTTTTTTTGTGTGTTTTTTCATTGTATTGTTGTGTGTATGAAAAAAAAAAAATGGCGAAAGTGCAATTTTCACCTCGGAAAGCACGGTTCAGTAGTGTAGGACCGAACTGAGGGGTTTTGTTTCGTAAGGAAATGACAATTTTTTTTAATTTTTTTTTTGTATTTAATTATTTTTTCATTACAACAAATTATCTAATAAACTTGTTGTTTTGATGTGGTATGCAGATATGATGAGGAGACCTGAGACCACCCCAAGCAAGCGAAGTGTTGCACGTTCTCGGTCAACCGTGTCAGCCAGGAGATGACGATATCTCCAATCTAATTTACCAAATATCCAAGACAATGTGGAGGTAGAAAAACAGATAAATGAAACAAGCACGCAAACTGTTGGGCAATGGAGTGTTAATACTGATTAGAGGTGTTCATCAACCTTATCAAATCGAACTGAATCTTTTGGGTTGGGTTAGATACGTTGTTTGGGTTAGGTCATGGGTTGAACCCATAGAAACCTGAGTAACCCAACCCGAACTGAACCCTAGTATTAGTCTCAAACATTATTTGTCTTATTAGGTTTCACCCTTGTTTTATTAGTATTTACTTATTTTTTTTTTAAGTGCAATCATCTTAATTAAAAATAATAAAAGAACTTATTGTTTTATTGCTTTATGAGTATTAAAAAAAAGTAGTAAAAAAATTAACTTTAACTTGAATCTCGGGATAGCTACGTCGTTCAAAAAACATACATTCAAAAAATTAAATTTTAAAATTTAAACTTTGCGTGTAATTCGTGTTTTAGTTATTATTTGCTTTGTAGCAATCATTTAGTGAATTATTGTTCAAAGTCATCAAAATTAGGCTAAAGTCCAACCCGATCTACTGACCCA
Organism: Paratinospora sagittata; assembly: GCA_035771175.1. Classification (NCBI taxonomy): domain Eukaryota; kingdom Viridiplantae; phylum Streptophyta; class Magnoliopsida; order Ranunculales; family Menispermaceae; genus Paratinospora; species Paratinospora sagittata. The sequence goes on along the minus strand of CM069593.1, from coordinate 267,696 downwards.
ACCAAAATCAAACTTGAACTATTTGGGTTGGGTTGAGTTGGAGAATAGATTGGGTTGGTTTGAGTTTTAAATTTACCAATCTTAACTACTTGGGTTGGGTTAAATTTTGGCCATAAATTGACTCAATCCAACCTATCTACACCCCTAATATTGATGAAGGGACAACTAAAGGTGTCATTAACCCACTTTCTAGAGACTCTGTTGATACTTTTATCCATATTAGTTTTAAAAATTATATTGCTGCATATATATATATATATATATATATTGTATATTTATTATATTTGTTATTAATATTAGCTATTGTTAATGTCTATATTTATTCAATTGTTTGTGTGTGTTCGCTATCGCCCCCAATTAACTGCATAAGCCAGGGTGCGCATATACCAGGTGCACAAGGAACTGGATAAGACCAAATTTACCCAAATTCATCATTTTTTCGGGCTTTAGAGGACGAAGTCGATAAGCCCGGGCCCGCTCCACAAAAAAGTTACTATTTTATCCTTGTTTTGAAGTTACCTCAAGTAACCCTCCTAGACTAAAATGGCATCCGTGTCCCGAAACTCTACGCGAACTGATCGAGTATAAAATCGCAGCACTGCTCTCTCGTTTTACACTCCTCGCAGCGAGTACGAACGAGAAGAGCTCGTCTTCTTCGTCTCCACGAGGTGTTGACCGACAGAGGTTTTCCCTAAATTCCAGATTGTGTGTTTTAAGAGTCGTGTAATTGTTCTACCAATGGCTCCAATAATCGACGAGCTCGAATTGAGTGTTCTTCTGGTCGCGATCAAGGCAGGAATTTCGTTTCGTTCTCGGAAATCTCTAGTTGGAATCTGTCTTTTTGTTTTCGCGTCTGCGAAGGGATCGAAGTTCAAGAAATTCGGAATTGGAGAGGGTGGATCATGCATCTGTTGCTTAATGTTTACTGGTAATTCAGCTCATGTTGCCTGTCTGCAATTTTCGACTATTATATAGTTTATTCATTAACTTCCGCTTTAATGCTCCATAATTGATTTATATTCAGCTTAGAACAAACAAATTCGTCACATCCTATTGTAGTAGAGTTGGTCTTCTGTAACTAATTCTCTTACAGTGGTTTTATATTTTATCATTTTTTCTGAAGTAGGTTTAATTCAAAGGTTTTGATTCTGAAGGATTTATTGATGGATCTTGAAAGAGAGAGATGTGAGCATCTCTTGGGATGTAGAATGCATAGGAAGAACTTAGTTTTTCTTTAACCTCATAGAAATAGTCTCACTGATCACTATTTATTCCGGGTACTTACTGATCTGAGTATCTAGTTGGCACATAACTGCCTGATAATCATGATCTGTTTCTATTGATCTTCCTCTATTCTCATATGCCGTGTTTGGTGGAATAACCGTGTAAAAGTCAAGATGTGGGATTACAAAGCCCAGTTAGCGTACTCTATTGTTCTTCTTTTTTCAGCTGAGTGCTATTCTTTTGTGCTTCTCTGCATCAGGGCCTCTAATAGTGATGAACTTATTTGTATGCAAGAGGTTTTTGCAAATTGAAATTAAGTGTTAATATTAGATGTCAGGTCCAGAGCATTGCTATTGTGATTTTGACCTCCTAAACATATTTCTTTTCTGCTTTTCAGACTGATTTTGGCCCTTGTTATATTCAGGAAGAGAAGGGTGCGGTACCCCTGTGCTTACATGTTGCGACATTATGAAACATTACATGTGAGTTTATTTTATATTTACTAGTCAGGGAATGAGAGCAGTTTTTTTTTTTTTTTTGCCTTTTTGTTCCATCATGAGAATAGAATTTCTCAAAAAGGAGAAATATTTGGAAGAGAATATATTCATTGATGAAGCTGAAAACCTAAAAGAAAATATTAAGAAAAACGTACAACATATGACACTGTCAGTGTCTCCTCATTGGTACAGATATTAGTCCTCCTATTATCTACATCTACCAGTCAATATGTGCTGCTTTGCTTCATTACTTGATGTATCAAATAGTATTCTTTAATTGGTTCCCAAATTTTATTAATTTTTGGTATGTAAACATAGTAACTGATGATACTCTAACAATGCATGCCACTAATCATTTATAGATAAGGTTCTCACTTTGCAAGTGCTTGAGCAGTTGTCACCATTTTCTTTCATTTGAACTACAGAAACAGGGTAAGTGACTGGAAATGGGGTTTTTATGTGAGGTACTAGGTTCTCCAATTGTATCATAGTGTCTCTTATGAACGCTAATGTGCTTCATTCCTCTTGCATGCTGCATCTATGATACATGTTTTATGAATGTTAAGGTGGATAGAATTTTGGATTATAGTCAATGTCACTGGGTCTCCACCATTTGCGTGGTAGCATTTCTATGATGGGTCATTATATAATAAGCCTTTGACCAACTAGAAGCCTGATTATGACCTGAACATCTGCTTGATAGTAATGTCCCGCTGCCAAATGGATGAGCAAAAATGTAGAAGACACCTCCTCTTTGATATGGTTAGTATCAATTCAAACTTCAATTTATGATTGATAACGTATCTCTTTTTCAGCTGTTAAACTACTAGACCTGAAAGCTGTTAACTGTTAGTTAGAGGCCCAATTATGTGTATCAAGCTAACACTCATTAATACTCCTCACATGTATAATGACATGTAGACCAGACCTATGCTAGGGTTAGGGCAGACTCAAAAATAAGAGATGTGTCATAGAAGCATGCGCTTCGAAAGAGGTTCTAACACATGACCTCTTAAAACCAGAGATTTGATACCATGTTAGAACCCCTTAACTTAAAAAACTATAGCTGTTAGATAAAATAGAGGCAATGTCATTTATATTTGGCTACTGCACATTAATATCAGCGCAGAATAGATGCATCTAATGTCATCTGTTCACCATTTGAGCTTAAATATCATCGTAGTTCATGTGTCACAGTGGGGAAGAGGACTTCCATTATCCAGTTGGCTTTTGGGTTGGTGCAATTGTCTTAGGCTGTAAGGGGTGGGTTAAGGGTTTGGGCATATTTTTGTTTGATTGGGTGGTTGTAAGTAGCCTGGCAATGCTGCCATTTCTTGCACCTCTGGTGCATTTGATGATGCTTTTGTATATATTTTACACATACTACACTAATCAATACACATACTTTGTTTCTGTTAAAAATATATATATATATCATCGTAGTTCTGTATTTAGCTTTACTTTCAGTTATATGTATTATTTGTTTTTCTACAAATCGACAGTAGATAATCTCTTTATTTTTTGAATTTTCTCTTCCCGTTTCTTGTATGAAGCATTCCTTGTTTCTAATCATTTACCAAGATTCTTTTTTCTTTTTTTGACAAGTATTTTCCAAGAATTAGATTTGACCTTAATGATTATGTGGACCTAGTAGATAATTTCTGTGGCTGAATAGGGATAATACACTAAAGCTTCTTTAATGTGAGAGACAAACAGTGACCACCAATTTTGTTTACTCTTCAAGTTCTTGTTCCATACATCTAGCTATAATTTTCTGGCCGCTAATTTCCTTTATCTAAGGATTGAAAATAAGATTACTGATGCTAAGTGGTTCATAATCTGCCTAATCGCTCAATAGCCATATAGGTTCTTGATTATCACGAAACCTACAAGATAAGCCAAAGTGCTGTGTTGGCTTATATAAATTTTAGACGATTAGTGCAAGTGGACTGGATAGTTATTTGAGTGGAAAACGACAGTGCATTTTTTAAGGTTACTGGATGGGTGAGGAAAGATAGAGCTTCCGCCGAATGACAAGGCATTGTTCAGTGTTAGAGATTATTTGGTGGTGCTAACTGTGTTTTGATTTTAAGATAGTTTTCAGTTGATATGTGCATGGTGACTGACGCCACAGCAATTTGGTTTTGACAGGAAAAACCATTGGATGGAGCTCAACTGGTGCTGGGCATCTTTTGGGCCTGTCATCCCTTTTCTCTTCAACATCAAATGTAAGTTTCTCTTTTCTGACAAAATATACTGTTATTAGGAAATACATTAAAAAGCCTAAAAATTGACCCCCACAATGACCCTTCGCAACCCAAGGTCCTAAGCTATTGATCTAGAGAGCAGCCACCTATTGAAAGAGGCATAGCCTTAAAGCTGGCTCTGGATAGAAATTCTACCCTTTCAACTAGGGGAAAAGCATGAAAATGACTACAATTAAGTGCTGGTTGTTCAGTTGGGGATTCTTTGTTTATTTCATACTATGCCTTTTTAACGTCACGCTATAGTTCATCTTTAGCTCAAAGCATGATATTCCAAATGACTAAGGATGACACCAAGAAAACTGAAAAGATAAAATTGTAGGAAGAATTGTGGACGCCACTAATTCAGTATAGATTGTACACCCCTCTACAAGTAGCCAGTCAAGAAGTAGTTGTCGTGCTTGGACAAAATGATGCTGTGCATGATTAAAAACCAGAGAAGAAACTAGAAATTCTAAGGTGCAGAAGGAAAAAATAAAAAATAAAAAATACTAATGGTGCTTTACGACGGTGCTTACTGGATTTTGGGCCTTAGGAATCCAAATTCAGCACTCCCTTGGGCCAGCAACTGGACTGGTATTTTGTAATTTAGAATTAGCAGTGAACAGTGTGTACTGAGTCCATGTTGTAGTTAGAAGCGAAAGTGTAGACATTCAACCAAATCAACTTTTAGAATTTGTCCATGTCTATCATTGGTGTACATGGGTTAAGTTGGGTTGGTTTAAGGCCAAAATCTAATCTAATACAAACAGTTTGAGTTGCTAAATTTAAAACCCAATCCAATCCAATCCAATCTATCCTCCAACCCAAATAGTTTGGGTTCGATTTGGGTTGGGTCGGTAGATCGGGTTGGACTTGGGTCTAATTTTAGTAACTTCGAATAATAATTTACAAAATAATTGTTACAAAACAAATTATGGTGACTCTTTTCTTTTATCCAATATTTACAGTATACTATTACAATGGCTTAGATTGGTGATTATGAAACTCGTGCTCATGATGATGATCCAATTGTCTTGTTGGTTTAAATCTTTAAAACTTGATATAAACATAATTTCTTATATGAGTTTACTTTTACATTGCTTTTAAAGTGTCAATAGTTAAACACTGAAAATTTTTATCGAATAGTTGAAAAAACATACATGAGAACGGATAAGGTAGAATAAGTAAAAGACACAAGTACACGATCAAGTTAAAAAAGACACAAAAAAGATAAAAAAAAATTAATTTTAAGTTATTATGATCGTTAAACTTCGCATTAGTAAGTTTTTTTTTTTTGAAATTACTAAAGCTCTAAATTATAAATATGTAATTGTAAAATTTTTGACTTTGAGACTAATACTAAAGTTCGGTTTGGGTCGGGTTATTCGGTTTTTTATTAATTGAACCCGTGATCCAACTCAAACTGATTGGATTAGGTATTTTAGAACCTAACTCAACCTAAACTACATATTTAACTTAACTCAAACCAACTCAAAAGGTTCAGATTGGTCGGGTTGATGAACACCCCTAATCTATGATGTGGATGTGGTGGGACCTTAGTGAAACCAATTTTGATAAGCCTGGATAATTGGCTATAAATATAAGTTTTGTAGTCCAAATGGTGTCTGCATTTAGACGAAATTAGCCAGGCATACCTCATTTTGTCGCAGTTGCGCAGAAAGCAACATCTCTATTTTTGGGAAGCTATGGGGGCTTCATAATTAATTTTGAGCCAACAATCTGACTAAAAGTGTGAGCCTTGTATTTTCCTTTTCTCATTGGTGTTTGACAAGTTAGGTTAGAATCCCACTCTACCGTTAGATATTCGTCTAATAACTACAACATTATTTGATGTCTCTTCTCACCTAATTTTTTGAATTTTCTTAGTTCTTACTTCACTCTTTTATTTTATATTTATATTTATTTTGAACTTTTCTGGGATTTAGTTTTTATTTGACCACCTGCAAGTCTTCCCGGCATGATGGTCTATTTTCCTGTAGCTTTGGAGGTTAAAACCATAACGTTGTGGATCTTCATGAAATATTATTATAAAAGCAAAGTAAACTAATCAAAACATAATTTTTTAAGAACATATGCCTTCTGACCTTGGATGTGAGTAGGTAGAGAATTCAATAATGTTGATTTGTGTCTCTTCCAACTAGCTGAAACATGCTTCTTTTGATAATGTTGTAGCTATATCCATTGAGACTACCATTAAAAGGACAGATGGCTCACGCATTCCATACCCTTCTATGACACACAATGATCAAAACATTAGGTTTTTTAGTTAGGAAGAAATGATAACAATGGAAGAGGACGAAGACCTAAGGCAATATTAACTAAGAAATATTATGCTTGTGATATTATAATATATTTAGACTTAGTTGAATTCTTTACCCTGCAAATAGTACCATGTAAGATTAATGGTTAATCCTATAACAAAAATAAATAAATTGATTTTTCATGTAAAATTCATAAAAAAATTAATTAAATAATTTCTACTTGTCCCAAGTGGAAAATTTTTCATGGGTTAGTTGGACTTTTTATGAGTTTTTGAACAGTGCTTTTAAAGATTTAACAAATTTAAAATATACAACTATTTTATTAGGCTAATTGAAGGTGTAATTGATAGTTTAAACTATCAATGGATGGCAACAGATTTTGATTAGATCACCATAAACGCACATAGCTTGTAGACAACTGTGTTAATTATATTTCCTTGGAAATTATGGCCTTATTTGGTTTGAATAATTTTTTTAGTATGTTAAAATAAAAAAATAAAAAAAATGATGAGGTGATGTATAGAATATCGCGTCTCACATGATATTCATTAGTTTGGCTTCCACAATAATGTTTTAAGTTTCTGGATTTTTAAGTTTGCTATTTGGCCCTAATGAAATTAGGATATTTCGAAAATGTTAGACAAAGGTAGTCTCCTTCTCTTGTCGATATATATATATATATATATATATATATATATATATTACAATTATTTTTTATTTATTCTTTAAAAATGAAAATTTTATATGATTAAACTCTGTAGAAATTAAAAAATCCTTGTTTTCACCCCTTTTTTTACATCATGTTTATATCAGCTTAATGCTTTCTTGAGCTTCTTGTCGGATCAAACTCATGTTTTTTGTCACCCTCTCACTTCTGTTTTTTACAGTACGTTTTAACCATCTTCATTCAATATAATTTTTTGGAAAATGTTAATTTAACTGCCAAAAAGTTTAACTTTAATTGTATTTATATATGTACAATTATTTGATTATTTATTACACTTTATAATATATATTAATTTAGTGATTGTGAATAGATAGTCATATTTTTTTGTAATTAAATTAATATTTTTTTAATTTTTAAGATTGAAGAAAAGGACAATTTGAGTCACAATTACTCCTTGTGGGTTATAATTTACAAGTCAAATCTTTTAACTGGCTTTGGCTGGGAAAAGGTTTAGTGAAGTTGTGTTGAGTTGAATTGAATATTTTTGTACAGCCCTTTGTACAGTCTGTTGAAAGAATCAAAATATCACCAAAAATAACATTAGGGTAGGGTTTTGTATAGTCAATAATAGTTGACTTAAGTCAAAAACTATGTTTCCCCGGAAATTGTTGCACTAATTTATCTAAAAGATTGTGCGGGTCCAAGTAGTCTGGAAGATGGATGCAGTATGCCTTCTGTAATATTAACAGAAACGGACCAACCAGTCCCCATTTTCTCCACTGAGAAGTGACCGTTCCTTCCCAACATAACAGGGACACTCTGGTCTTTTCAAAACACATTAAATGACAATAGTCATAAAATATCCTGTCTCACGTGAGCGATCTCTCGTCATACTGAACCCCTTCTGGCCATGAGACCGTCGGACTACCTTTCGACGCTCACTCCATCTCCACCGTCGGATTCTCATCAAACGGTTTCCGCTTATTGGTAGTTATAATATAACGAGCGTTTTCATAAAACCCTAGAAAGTTTGCAAACGCAGTAGCAGCAGCCGCTGTGTCCATCGGTTTCTCTCTCCTGCAACGGGAAATACGTGAAACTCCTTGAACCGCCTTTTTTTTTAATGAAAAAAAAAGAGAAGATTTATAACCTGAATTTCACTTTTCCTTCTCTGCCATGAGAGGATAGAGAAGCAGAACAAGAAGTTGCTGTGTTAGGTAGGGGTTTAGATTTTTATTATTATGTTGCAATAGATGATCGTTCTTTCTCTCTCTCTCTCTCTGTGTTTTTGTTTTTTTCAATCGTTACACGAGAAGAGTTGCGAAGCTTTAAATGGCCGATTCGGAAGAGGTTCATCGGTTGAATCTCGGACTGTTTATTGAAGAATCTGAATCTGTGAAGTTGGGTTAAAGATACCACGATTCATCAAATTGTAAACGATTCTTAGTGTGTGTTTCCCCTTTTTGAAACTTCTTACCCCATGCCATCAGTCGGTATGAGACGGTCAACCAGGGTTTTCGTACCAAAATCTGTTGTAAAAGATGCAGATGTGGCGAGAGTTTTGCGGTCTGGCAAAAGATTATCTTCTGAATCCAACAAGGGAGGAGGAAAGCCTGGTGGACCCAACAACAGCGAGGAGTGGCTTAGGTTGGTGGAGAATTCCGGTGAGGGCGCCGATGTTTCTTGCTGTGGTAGTAAGAGCGGCTTTGGTTGGGGCAAGATTAAGATTGTTCCAGAACGTGGTACTGATGAAACTGGTTCGGATGTCAAATCGGAATTGCAGGAACAGAAGATGAACAGAGTAGTAGTATTGGAGGTTGGTGGTGATGAGAGCGGCGACAAAACGCATGGTATTCGTTACACTCGTAAACGGCGGAGATCGGCTGGCGATGATTTTGTTTCTTCGAGTTCTCAGTCGAACGAAGTGATTTTGGAGGATCGGATGTATGGGATTCAGTATTCACGGAAACGCCGCCGAAAGAATGCCGCGGGGTCTTCTTTGTTTGGATTCTTGAGCAGAAAGAGGATTCTAGAAGGTGATGGCAGTATTTTCCAAGAAGTAACTGAAGAGGAGCCTACTCCAAGAGCATTGCTTAGTGTTGTTGTTGAATGCTCATGCTCTAGCAGTAGTAGTACTGTCAGGTTCACTCGTTTTTTGCTTTCAATTCTCAAGTTCATACGAAGGTCAAGGGTTGATTTGTCAGGTCTCGCTGATTTTATGTGCTCGGAGCCCATTGTTGGTGTTTTCTCTCGGCATGGAATTCATTTTTTGCCTGTAAGTACAGTTCCTCGCTTGAAAATCTTTTATTATTTATTTATTTATTATTATTTTTTTATCACATTTATTGTATATCATTTTTATGCAATATAGTTACACAATCGTTGGTATATTCAGGATCTTTCTCTCAGGTTTTCATGGATCAGAGAAAATTTGCATTCTGGAGCCTGCCAAATTTTTGGGGCTCGGCAGTTTATTCCTTTGTTTTCCTTGGAGTTTTCTGTGGCTCCTCTCTCATTCATGAGATTGCATTTTGATGTTCTATTACGATCTTTATACCTATCGGATGTGCTTGCGGTGTGGTTAATGGGACTGCTGAAGAAACCCAATGGAGCTAATGCAGATGTAGAGTGTCTTCCGTCCATTTCCAGTGAGAAGGGCTCTACTGATAGCAATATTATGGATTCTGGAAGTTCTCTGAAGTGGAGAAGGGTTGATTTTCCTGTCAGAGGTGTTGGTGTTGTTGAAAAAAGTGTGTTGGCTAGAAATGGTGGTCGCATCCACAATTTTCAGAAGAAAAGGAGCTCTCTGAGGTCAAGGAGGGCTAGAAATCCTTCGTCAATGGGACTTCGGAGTAGTGTTTTAATTTCAAATGCCTATCGTCTCAGTAAAGTCAAACAAATTGGAGAAGATGAGTATAGTGCTGATTGGTTTGGATCTGGTAACAGTCGGAGATCATTGTCAACTCCTGGATTTAATCTGAAGCATAGGAAACTTTCTCAGAAGAGTCCCTCCATTGTTGGAAAGGATTTGAAGTCTACCCTTGAATCTAAACAGAATATCGATTCCTTATGCTGTACAGCAAATATCTTAGTTACAGAAGCATATAAATGCTACAGGATAGAAGGGGCTAGGGTGGGGTTGGAATGCTTAGCTTCTAAGGAATGGTTCATCGTCATAAAGGTAGAGGGAATTACCAGGTACATGCATAAAGCTCAAGATTTGATGAGGCCTAGCACACAAAACCGTTTCACCCATGCCATGATATGGACGGGGGAAAATGGGTGGAAGCTAGAGTTCTCTAATAGACAGGATTGGTTGGTTTTTAAGGAGCTTTACAAGGAATGTACTGATGAAAATGCTAAGGTTGCTTCTATTAGGTCTATTCCTGTGCCTGGGGTGCATGAAGTAGAGTCCTATGGGGGTATTGAATGCTATCCATTTGTTCGACCAGATTCTTATATTTCCATGCACCATGATGAAGTGGAAAGAGCTATGATGAGGAAGACACCAAACTATGACATGGACTCAGACGACGAGGAGTGGCTAGATAGATTAAATAATGATTCCTCTGATGGAAAATGTGAGGATTTTATGCATGTTTCAGCAGAGAAATTTGAGGAAATGGTTGATGCATTTGAGAAGGCTGCTTATCATTGTGCAGATGATGTCTCGGATGAAAGGAAAGCTATTAATCTCTTCTCCGATCTGGGGAGCAGTAACATAATTGCAGCTCTCTATCAATACTTGCATAAAAAGCGAAAGCAAAAGCGTGCCCCCTTGATTAGGGTGTTTCAGGTAAAAAGTGAATTTCTATTTTATTACCGTTTCTGCAGAAGCAATTGCCTGCTTCTTTTGTGGCATATATTATGTATTGTAGGCTTGTACGAGTGTTCAGCTGCTTTGTTTTTTTTTTTTGTGCCTACTGTAAATTCAAACTTTAAAAAGAAAAAAAAATTGTCGTAGTGAAAAACTACCACCTCAAATATTCATCCTTCTTTATGGAAAAGATTTTTGCCCCAAGAAAGGGATTGGTGGCTGTTCATGGTAGAATTTCATTAGCACTTCTTTATATGGATGTCTCCTGTTAAGATGGTATTTTGTTGTGCTTACAGATCTTGTTCCATGTAAACTTAAATATTATTTTTCCTGTTTGACTTGACTATCAAATATAGAAGTTAATATTAATGGCTCTTCAATTTATGTCCTAGGAGGTGGAGTGCCACTTTGCTCTATTGGATTTAAATTTGTCGAGCGTAAACTTATTTTGCACATCAGTTGGGGCAGTTAATTAGCTAACATTTGGAAACACTAAACTTCTTGTTTAGCTGAGGGAATTCTGTACAGAATAAATGGAGATTTTGTAGATGCTATTGAAAGTTTAATGTCATGCTATACATTAAAGAAAGGTTTGGTGAATATTGTTGAGTTATATGCAGTCTAGTACTTCGTCTATCTACATATGTTGTCTTAACTCTTAAAGTATGTGAGAATTGTGTAATGGTGCTACTCTGCTGCTATTACTGATAGGCTCAGTGCAAATTGCTTGCAAGACATTAATTTATATATTATTAATGTACACAGAAACTCTTGAAATAACTGATGACAGATTTCTAAAATTGTGGGTGTGAAGTAGCTAAATAATGTGCTATATGTGTTCAAACACACATAAATTCTAGACATGCATATGCTCAACTTTACTAAGCCTTTTTTCCCCAACCACATGGGGTCAGCTATATGAATTGCGACTCACCTCTATCAAGAGTTGAGTCGTCATTTAAATTGCAAGTAGTTATAATTTCTTATTACATTTTTCTTCACCTTTATCATTATTGTGGATTGTTAATATGTCATTCTTCTTAACTGGTACATCAAAAGGTCTTTATTGTATGTGTCCAAACCAATATAATTGGTTCTATCTCATTCTCAAATATGTTTATTTCTTATTTTATTATAATGTTTTACTACATCTATCTTAGCATCCACATTTTTATAACAGTTTGTTCGTATATTACTTCTTTATTACCCTGCCTTCTGTCCTATGGGAGTGTGGCTGACTCTAATAGCGTTTTATAAAAAAATTCTTTCAACTGCAATGAGATGCGTCGATATGTAATACTAAACACTCAACTCATCTTGCTAAGACATGCATATGTTGGTCTAAATTGTCTCTTAGCACTAAACTTCAGTGACAGAATTGATCATCATTCAGTAAAGGAACTGTAAGTTCAAAAGTTAGGGCATGCTGACTTGCAAAGTTGCAACAAATGTGCACAATCTAGCTAAACAAAATTGTCCAATTTTTCATGAGCAGTTATTTATAAAACCCACAAATATAAGGACAATGAAAACCTATCCTGAAAAGGAAAGATGATAGTGAGACTCTCAAACTTAGCATGTCAATGACCGACCGGGTGCAATTTGGTTTTTTCTGGACTTGTGATTCTCTGTTATAAATTGATTCACATTTCAATTAGGAATTATTTCTGCCAATATTGAATTTTTTATCGTGTATGCTGCTCTCTGAATTTAACAGTTTCCTAAAATCCTTGCAGAATCCACCACCAAAGAAACCAGCTCAGTTGGTGCAAGATCCTGTTCTCCGTAAGAAAAGATCTTTCAAGCAGCAGTCGAACCAATCTGTGAGAGGCCAACAGAAAATTAGTTTGCCAGGTCTGCTTTTCTTCTTGTCTTTTATTTTGTATTTGCTCATCTATGTAATCTACTCTGTGTCCTAGTCCTTAGGTATTTTTTTTTTTTTTTTTTGGGAGCAGAAACAAGAACTGATTTATATTAAAATTGGTCAAGAGAACAACAACCCAGTGGCACCAGAGGTGCAGCAGACCAACAAGACCTATCATACAACAGCAAAAACATACAAAAGCTAAAATATGGAAGCCCCCAAACATTGAAACCGACTCTAGACATGATGCAAACAATTTACCCAATCAGAAAGAGAAAGACCCTGAACTAGGGAAGCCGCGAACACCCACGAGCTGGCTATAAATTTTAAATTATCCCAAAGTTTATCCATTTCCCTAGATCTATCATTAAACATCCTGTTGTTACGTTCAAGCCAAATCTACCATAGCGTGGCAAAAGAAGCAGTGATAGCAGCATCCTTGCCCGAACTAGAAGGAATGGAAGAATGGGCAGCAGTCATACATTCCTCTAGGCTTCTAGGATTGAGAAATCTTCCACCCGAGAAGTTATACCACTTATCCCACTGGGGGGAAAGGCACATATTAGGTAATCTTCTCTGTAGCATATCCAATGTATTTATTCTTTTGTGGGCCAAACACTTTAACTTTAGATGAGATCTGTGTTTTCCATATAAATGCCGAACGAGGAAAGGGAGGATGATTTGATGGAGTAACAATAGCTTCAAAGAGTGATTTGCAAGAGAAAATGCCATTTGATTCAAGATTCCAAGAAAGATGGTCCTGAGGATGTAAGGGGGGCTCTAGTGAAGTGAAAATTCCATGGAGTGGGGAGGATTGGATCTGATTGTGCATTTGGAATAAATGAAGAAATCGAATGGTTATGTAGAGAGGAAAGTCTGTAGAAGCTTGGAAAGAAAATTGCCAGTGAGTTATCAACCAACTGTCCTCCTAAAAGTGAAAGGTCTCCCGTTTTCAATTTTTGGGTGAACATATGCTAACACCATAGGCTCAAGAGATGCAATGAACTTCCATGAACCCCTATGTGTCCTCTTGACCTTTCTCACCCATGCCCCGGGATCAAAATAGGAAACCCCACCATATCTGCTGGTGACAACCTGCGTCCATAGAGAGCTCTGATCCTCCAAAGCCACTTGTCCTAGTCCTTGGGTATTTCTTCTATTTTCTTCTCTCTTGGAGTTGGAAAAGAGACAGAGATATTGCCACCAATTTGAAAAATCTACAACTGTTAAGTAAAGTCTGACAGTTTATAACAAGGCTAATAATCACGGTTCATACATCAAATACAGAAAATATGTACCTTGGTTTATGTTGTTGACACTCTTCACGTGAGATCAATCGAACAATTTGGTAAACTGATCCATGACTTATAATGCATGCTAGGTTTGGATGATTAACGTCACTGAAAAAAGAAAAATTGCCTTGGCTTGAAGAATAACTAGATCACAGCCAGATGATAATTGCATTATTTCTGTATTTGATAAATAAACAAGCAAATAATTGATTCCAAAAAGAAATTTATACTGATTTGACAAAATTTGCTTTGATGTATGTACAGTCGTGGCGTTAGAGGATGAACAGGAAGCCATAAGAAGAGTTGAGGAAGCTATAAATTCTGTGAAGAGGTCCACAGAATTGGCTATACTGAAGCGGAAACGAGCCCAGACATTTATGGACAATGCTGACTTGGCAACTTACAAGGCTGCTATGGCAGTGAAGATTGCTGAAGCAGTCGAATTAGGAGGAGAGTCTTCTGAGGCCTATATCTCCTTTATTCTTGGTTAACTGCCTTCTATTAATTGGGGATTGCTGATACTAACTGGATAACTTTTCTCTATTAAGGATGGTATGTCATATGGCTCATTTGTTTGTTTTCCGGCAGAAATCCTAAAACAAGGGAGGATGTGGGTGATACCTTTTCAAGGGTTTTGTAATTTTGTATAGATAATATTTTGTAGATTTGTATTATTACAACACCAAATTTGTATCACATGGAAAAAAAAGAAAAGAAAATAGAAAAAAACCTTACTATGTTAAAACAGGGTTGCAACTGCAATCTCTAGAGGAATCTGAGGCATCGAGAAGCGACCGGTCTTTGTGTGCTGAACCAGCAAAACGTGACCTGTTTTTACTGGAAAGATGACGGTAGATAGCCATAACTTTGCATTGCAGGATTAGTGAGTGAGCATGTCACCGGGGATTTTCTCTCTACAGGGGATACCATGAGTAATTAAGGCTGCTTATCTTTGTTTCCAAAAAGAAATAGAATGAAACGATTGAATAAAAGATGGCTGACGGCAATGACTTCAACATCGAGTGGTTCGTTAGTCATGATAGATGAATATGATTTTCAGTTGAGCTCCGTTGCCACTGTATGTAAACCTCTTCTAAATCTAGAATGCAACTGAAAAAATATAATTTTTGAAAACTATTTTTTCATGTGATGAGCCAAATATATATCTTCCATATATATACTTTGAAGATAGAAGAATGAATTGCATAAAAAATTGATTAGGGTTTCGATAAGAATTTGCTCGGAGAAGGCCTAGTTGAGAAAAAAGTTTTGTTGAGTTGAGGGTTGACGGTAAATTCAATTAAAGTTGGACGCATATAATAATTCTCGCTAAATTGAAAACACTTAATATATATATATATAGATCCTTCTAGATGTGTTTCTGTAAGGGCCATTGCACCTGTGGAATCTCTCCCTCGTTCTGGTTATGTATGCCATGCCTTTTTTTACTTTCTATTTTCTGAACGGCGTAGGATTCTTTAGTTTCCTGCTAATCTCTCTGGCTACTTTAGAACCGGTTGAACCGGTTGGCCACTGAACCAACTGGTTACGTTCAAAGTTGTTTCCTAGTGTTACTTCACAAATTTTTACATCTTAAAGCAAATCTCCTCTTCTTCTCATCTAATCCCTAAATTCCTCCTCCTCTTCTTCTCCTTCTTTGTCGCACCTTGCGCACCAACAGTCGCAGAAGACAACTGAGAACCCGAGCTGCGGCATTTCTTCTTCCATCCCCTTCGTTGTTCATTCAGGTTCTGTTCTTCTTCCTTCGTTTTCTCCTTCCTGTTTACTGTAGCTAGGGGTTGATGTTCAATTACTGGGTTGTTTTCTCTCTCTCTCTCTGGAATGTGCTACCGATCTTTCTTTGTTAGCTCTATTCGGAGAAATTCTTGGATTTTTTTTTTTGGCTAATATATTGTGTCGGATTTAAGGAAAAGTGGTGCATCATTGGATTTTTATAATTCGGTGTGTTGATCTTAGAATTTGCTCCATATTACTTCTTCATCATTACAACTGACGAAGAAGTCATATGACAAATCTTCTGCTCCATCAATCGAACACCTTTGCTACTTGTGGATTAATAGCACCGTGATAGTGGACATTGGCTAGTTAGGTTTGTTATGGATTTTATCCAAGCATTCGAATTTGGATTCATGACCTGAAACATATTGGCTTTTGAAGGAAGCTTAGTAATTACTTTTTATTTTTTATTTTATTTGAAGCACTTAGTAATTACTTATTGAAGTATTTGTAAGTAAAGACAAGTTTTGATGAGGTGTTTCGTTTCCTTTGTCGTCAAAAGTTTTACTCATGACACCTTTTGTTATCAAACTATTTATTTATTACTCATTATTTTTTGCGTTATACTCAAAAATAAAAACTCCAAAGAATAAATTGTACTTGCTAGAAAAAAAACTCTCTAGTAAAAGTCAATTTTCATTTATCTTTTGTGATGAACCTTAATCACTTTAGTTATCGTTTGGATTTGTAGTTGTAGAGGAGTTGCTGGATTTTTGTTTGGAGAGAGCAATGTTATTAGTAACTTGTACAGTTCACATTCTTTGACTCTACCCATTAATTTTCCGGTAATAGGTCTTTTCACAACAAGATCTACTCATACTGATACAGTAGTGGCATTTAATTATGATTGATTTGAATTAGTCAGAGGATACCTTGTATATATCAAACGATGCGCAATCAAACTTGCTTCTCGATTCAATAGAAGCCCTTTGGACTGAAATTTTTCATCCTGTTTCAAGCTTGGTCATTTGAGTGCAAAGTGCAAATGTTGTTTTTGGATGGTTGAATATTAGTTTCGATGAGAGGTTTCTATGGCAGTCAAGGTGCCGTGTTTTTTTACTTGTTTTTATTTTTGTTTTTTTAATTAGAGGTGATAATTTAGTTGAGTTGAGTTCAGGTGACAGTTTTGTGGAGGGGATATTTAGAATGTGAAAGCCTTAATTCTTTTTTGGCTTAAGCTTGTTCAAATGCAAACATTTGTAGTTTGAGTCATTGGTCTTTTGATGGTTGAGTACCACCGATGAGGAAAGGGATCTGAAGGTTATCAAGAATACATTTGAAGTCTGTCTCTTTATCAGGCTGTTTTATGATTGTCTTGACATAGTCACACTTGGTTGCAGATTGCTTTGAGTTGTCAAATATGCCAAATTTGAAAAAGGAGAAAAAAATTGCTTCATTATTGTTTAACATGATGAGTAGTATATAACTGTTACATGATTTCTGTTTCTTTCACCTTGAACTCAAGGGGGCTATATCTATTATTTAGTAACACTTACCTTTATTCTTCTTTGCTAATGGTGCAGTTGAAAAAATGCCAAAGGTAAAAACAAACCGAATCAAATACCCTAGTGGGTGGGAATTGATTGAGCCAACCCTCCGTGAGCTAGAGGCAAAGATGAGAGAAGGTTTGATCTCATTCTTTTGAGGCATTTTAGATTTTTTTTTTTTTTTTGGAAATTAAGAATTGCAGCTGAACACAAATTCTGGTTTTTTTAACAGCTGAAAATGATCCTCATGACAATAAGAGAAAATGTGAAGCATTGTGGCCTATCTTCAAAATATCTCATCAGAAGAGCCGCTACATTTATGATCTTTACTATCGAAGGAAGGAAATATCAAAAGAGTTGTATGAGTTCTGCTTGGAACAAGGCTATGCAGATAAGAATCTGATTGCAAAGTGGAAAAAGGTTCGGCCACTTGTTTTTAACATTGCATTTCTTCTTCTATTGTCTGTTCAATTCAATGCTATGCAACTTTCTAGTACCGAAGATTGCTAAATTATGAAAAAGGTTGTACAAGTTTTCTCATTTCTTTAGTAAACATTGCTCTTAAAAATGTTTTGCTGCTTTTTTTTTTTTTTTTTTTTTGAGCAGAGGCTAAAGATAATATATATTAGATAAAATGATATAGTACAAATCCAGGAAGCACCAGAGGTGCTACTACAAAGCTGCAGACAAAACACAAACAAACACACAATTCCCTGACCTGACCCAACCCCTGTAAACATTTAGACTTGATGCAAACAACTTGCCGAATCAAATAGCCAATCTGACAATGAAAAACCCTGGACCAAAGATGATGCATGAACCCACGAGCTAGCAGCAAATTTGATATCTTCCCAAAGATTGTTCCCTGTCCTTGCTGCTTTAATTGTTCAAGTCTCTAACTATTTGATTATTTCATGTAAAATATTGTCTTCTGGACCAACATTGACATGGTCACATGGGTGCCCCACTAAAAACCTGAAACATCAAAATAAACCAACTGAATAATGTTATGTTACTCAAATTTATTAAAAAAGTTTGAATAATTGAATCTTCAAATGGTAAAAAGGAATAATCACTTGCAAATTAAATAAGTCAACACAAATTGAGTGACAAAGTAAAACAGTTTTAAAAAAATCAAGAGATAATTTAACAGAAGCAAATAAAAATTCAATCAATTGGCAAATGAAGATGGTTTTAGGGGAGGATGAAGATGCATGAAATATAACTTCTTATCTTAGTTTTATCTATTTTCTGTTATGTAGTAACTGGGCAAAACTATAACTGATATATTATCTCCATCCATGCATGATGCATTTTTATTTTCTTAAGGTGTCACTTTTTCAAGCTAACTGAGTAGTAATCACAATTTAATTATTAAATGTTGGTTGCGCCAATCTGCTCACAACTGATTTTATGCATGAATTGCAGTCTGGATATGAACGTCTCTGCTGTCTGCGGTGCATACAACCACGGGATCACAACTTTGCCACTACCTGCGTTTGCCGTGTTCCCAAGCACCTGAGGGAAGAAAAGGTTATTGAGTGTGTTCATTGTGGCTGCGGGGGCTGTGCCAGTGGAGATTGATTAACTTGTGCAGAGTGCATTTACAACCCTGACTGGTTCCGATAGAGAAGAGTGTGCTGTGGTTTTAAGTTATATCTAAGACTGGGCTGCATGAGCTTTGTATACTGAGCTGCATTGCTTCCAACTGATACCAATTGTAAGTTGTATTATTTTGTTCAGAAGCTTGTTGAACTATTATCATGAATGGATTAATTTAGTTGAAGATGTCATGAATGCTTTGATGATAAATACTGAATCAATAATATCTAGTTTAGTTTGAATATGGTAAACCTTCCCTTTTGCATAATCAGCTGAGGCTTCATATGCACCACTTTCCAGATGGAAATTGAAGTTTAAGGTCTTAAAATTTTGTATCTGTTACTGTTAGGTGGACAAAAGCTCAGTCTAGCTCTGTATAACATTTTCATTTGTATCCTAAGATAAACAAACAGTAGTTTGACTTTGTGCTGATTAGTACTGTAGAAGTTAGTCCAGAAAGTTCTCTCTTTTGCTGGCCTTTGCTAAAAGAATTCAGAAAGGTTTCTACTTTGGAATATATTATTGAGAATGCTTAATGAGAATTAGATTCTCTATGACTGTAATATATAGTGCTTGTTAATGCAAGTTTTATTGTTAGCTCTATGTTTTTTATGATGGTCTATTGTAATGACCAGTATACTTCAGTTGTAACTTTTTGTAGTCATGCTAATCATCTTTAGTAGGTTTGTGGAAGTCTTGCTAATCATCTGTAGAGCGGGTGAAATCTAGACACACTTGAGAAACTTTGCCGACCCACCCCAAATCAATCGGGTCAATACTCAACTCAACTAAGCTTTTTCCCAACTACATAGGGTTGATTACATGAATTTGCTTCCTCCACCCCGCTCTATCAAGGTCTAAGATGACACTTAAATTACAAATAGTGAAATCTTTCTTTATAATCTCTACCCCTATTAAATGTTGGCCCAGTAGAGGATCCACTCTTAAATTTCGTAGTTCTTCTCCTACTCTCTCCTTTTCCCAAAGTAGAGAGCTCTCCCTCCCTCTTTACCTGAACCATGTTAAGTGGCTTGGTTAACCAAACCTAGTCAAATTGCCTTTTTCACTCTCTCTTTGTTTGAGTTCTAACATTTGATACTGAGTGAGAAATCTCATTTGTGAGTTGGGTCATTGAAACTTGAGAACTTGACTGGCTACTTGCTTCAGATCAGTTCGAAATTGATCTGTAACTATGGCCTGTTAGATTAGTTGGGGGTGGCATCTAGGCATGAATGTTGTGGACCACTCAACCCAGATACTCCAAGGTTATTAAAAAAATGAATATTTTACAGATAATAAGAATAAACAAAGAAATCATATTTAAGGTGTTATCTTTTCATTAATTTTTATCTATTATTCTCCTGCCTCTTTCTTCCTTAAGTTTGATATAAAAGATGAAAGTACAAAACTTGACATGGGTATAGCTAAAAAAATGTTTCATTTTTTGTTTTGCGGTCAGTCCAGAAAATCATTTTTCAATCTTAAGAACTCTTGACAACTACTTGTATCAGAAATAAGGAGATATAGACCCTTACCCGTACTAAAAAGCAAAAATTATCTCTCTTTAACCTAAATTTAGCTTGAATAATCTACTATTTTTCAGGTCCTTTTAGTAAAAGAATTCAAGTATATAATCTAAAATTTACAGATATTATCAAAATTTCCTCTACATCTCCATTTACTAACATGAGTCTACATGCACACTTGGTCCCCATCCTTTTGAGATATTTCCTCTTAAGACCACCATTTCAAGTTCTCTTGTTATTTATTGATACTGTCAACAAAGATGGTAAGTGATATAATTGTTGCAAATGCTAATGGTATTTGCCGGCGGGATGCCATTGAGTACACACGCGCCTAGGGGTGTTCACGGTTTGGGTTGGGTTGCGTTTCGACCAAATGCCAACCCAACCCAATGAAGTTCGGGTTGAAAAATTTTAATCTAACCCAACCCAATAAACCCCTTAAACCCAACCCAACAATTTATGGTTGGATTGATTTGGTTAATCTACTACTATATTGACCATTAATTGCATAATCTACTTAATATATCTATAGATTATAAATAACATATTATAAAATTATTTCTAATTCAAATGCAAATATTGTAATAGTTCTTAACATGATTTCTTTTATACCATTCACATCATGACATTTTGGCTAATTCAATCATGGTGAATGTTTATGGCGAAAATAATGAATAGAGTAATACCTATTATTTTTTATTAGTTCGGGTTGGTTCACATTGGTTCGGGTTAGTTATAAAATCTTGACCCAATCCAAACATGATGGGGTTATAAATTCTTAGACCCAATCTAACCCAATTTGACATATAAACCCAACTCAACTTAACTCAAAAGGTTCGGGTTAGTCGGTTAGATGAACACCCCTACACGCTCTCGAGTCCCTTAGATCATCATAGAGCACATGTATTAGGTGGTTCCAGAACGATCGAAAGGACTAGGCATGTGTGTACCCTGCTAAATCCCGCACTCAAGCCCTCCAAACGAACCTAGAATTGTTGATGTCTCAAATGATGTTATTGCAGCATTAGTATATGTATCTCTATAAAATTAATTTGAACTGTATTTCTTGAAATAGTTTTTCAGGCTTCCAAGAAAATTAATCACTCCAGGCAAGCATGAGCACCAACCCTAATTGCTCTCCTGATGCCACTGTTTCCTTAGAATCCATTCTTCCTTGTCCCCCTTCCATGATATGATTTGCCTTAGTTTGCAATAACAGAATCTGAAATCCCTCTCTCCATGCCTCCCCAAAAGTCATTCATCAGAATCCCTCAAATCATGAAACAGACCACTTGAAAATCAACCTAAATATTACTAAATGATCTGCAATTGGATTCTCATATATATTTGGATTTCCACTCTGAAAAATCAACCCCCACGTTCTTGCTTTAACACTTTACTATAAACTAATCCCTCAATTATTATTATTATTTTACTCTGTTTGAGGCAAATATGACAAAATATACCTTTCAGAAATGGGGATGCAAGACAAGATCCCTACAAGTATGGAGTATCTTTGATACTGCCCCAGTTTTAAAATATTACATGCATGAACATGCATGCAAGCTCTCAAAAGCAATCTTCTTTAGGGTGATATTTTATTTTCCTTAGTTTTGATTGATGGAAAAAACATGGTTTTCTGGCTTTTATGGATGTTTTGCTAACATGGGTTCTGTTTGAAATATTAGTTTTATAGATGATAGCGTGTACTGTGCAATGGGCCGGTCGCCCCGGCTCCTAAGCATAGTTTGCATACCTTTGTATGTAGATCTCAAGTTTGAATAAACGAGAAGGATTACATGAGGTAGCAGTTTACAATTAGAGTAAAGCTTCGTCAAAACCAAAAGATAGATCAATTATAATATAAATCTACTTAATTAGTTGAGTATAAATACTTTTGATACTTTATCAGATGATATATTAATAATTAATTAATAATAATAATAATAGAAATACAATATAAACAAATATAATATATATAATTGTTTTTGTTATCGATCTTAGCCTTTCCACCAAAAATACTTTTTGTACCCACTTGTTATGAATTAAGTTAGGTCAAGAAAAATTATAATGGATGACCTGAGGTTACAAGTTGGAAAGAGTACAATTCTAAAATTCTCTTTGCTATAAGCACAAGCCAGCTATCATGGCATTGTCTGACCATTGAGAGATATTTAAAAATAAAAATATAAAAATTAGATTAGGATTGAAACCTTAAATGTGATTTTAATACTTTGTAATATTATTGTCTCCCTTTCCTCTTTAGAAATATAAAAAGATTAAAAAATAAAAAATGCAAAGACATCTGGCTGATCTTATATTTAAACCATAGGTATATTAACATAACCATAACAAAATTTCCCATTTTTCTAGAAAACCTGATACTGTTCTTGGCTAGCTGTTATAACATTAAAGCATCTCAGAGTCGGTGGGTTTGACCATTATCCAATGTTCTGTTACTTGCTGGGCATCACACTCTAATGCCATTAAATTTTGCTACAAAGAAATAATAATGTTGATGTATATACTATTCTAACTTTTGAAGCAATATTCACATTTAATCTTGCTAGAAATTAGATATAATTTTCTATTATTTGATGCCAAAGTCTCCCCATGTTTTAGATCAGATCCTATATATTTGATTTCTTTTTAATATTTGAAAAAAAATATTGTATTAAATTTTATTTTTTTTCAAATAATGTGGCTGAAATAACATCTGCACTACTGTAATGCAAAAAGTTGAAAAACTCGGGTGTGATCATTTTTAACATTCTTTTGATAATGCTATTATTATTTCTTATTATAATTTTAACATATGATAACCTTAATCTATACCCTTTCTATAATAACTCTTCAAATAATTCACTATGTAACTACTATAACTATTAGGTGGCCGTTTGATGTGGGGTAATGTAACATTTTTAAAAATACTTTTAAAAAAATGTTGGTGCACTTAAGCTATTATCTCAACTATTGTACATTTGTCCAAAGCCCCTTATCCTCAGTCTTTTTTAAACTTGTTTATTTTGAATTTTGTTTCATTTATCTTATGTTTCTTTTGTTATTCTACATTTTTTCGAATTAATTTCTATATTTTTACGAAGAATAAGAAATAAAATTTGCTGAGGACAAACATATAGAATCTTATAACTTAGTGTACATTAAAGTGCGATCTTGTACGTGTAATGAAAAGCAAAAAATCATCATATAATCATACAACTATATCGAATAGTACGTACTTGTGTGTACTATGATCTCATTAGTCACGCCAAGATATTTGATTGATATTATCGATACAGATTATTTATTGACCATATATCTGAAAAAAATAAAAAAAAAATAAAAGATATAAGTTGACTGATCTCTCTTTAATAAACATATAATATAATGAGATGTTGTATTGATTTTTCTTGAGATTCAGCAGTGAACTGTAAAAAGGTCCAAAAAAGCTTAAGCTCTCAGTGGTGATGTTTTGTTTGGCTTCTAATAATAATAATAATAATAATATTATTATTATTATTATTATTATTATTGAGATTATTATTTTGCAATATTCGTTGAGCCAAGAGCTCTCTTGATTTTATTGAATATTTAAATGAATATTTAAACGTGAAAGCCCAAATCTTCTATGGTCAACGTAGCTGGACGTGATTGTGTCCAGCCCATCTCTAAATTTTTGCAACGTGGACACTATTCGTTCTGCCAGCTTGATTTTAATTATCTTTTGCCTTTTTTTTTTTTTTTTGGAAAGATTTATTGAACTAAGAGGAACATTCAATTTTGTTAATTTCATACTTAAATCATCATAATAAAAGTAGCGATTTTATAGTTTTTGACTTCTTGAATATAATTTTTTATTTTTTTATTTTTTAGTACCCATTTTTTAGCACTCAGATGTCCTCTGTTTGTTTAGAGTTTTGGATTTAGACTGATATTATTTTTTTTTTAAATTTAAAAATTTACAAGGACAAAAATATCTCTCATAATAAAAAATAAATAAAAAATATAATTTAAAATTTAAAATTTTATATTTTTATTACTAAAAAAAACAGTTGTGATGAATGAACTACGTCACTTTCTGTACTATTTTATATTAAAAATTAAGCCCTACTTAAATTATACTTTTTTTTTTAGGGTTAAGTTATATCTTTCTTAATTATTTTATAGTATCTCCTATATTAAGAATTAAGTCAACATGTTAAATTATAATTAGTTAATTTTTTTTAATTATTTTTGTTTATATTATTTTTAGCCATTCTTTGTTTTTTGCGTGTTTAAAGGTTTTTATCGTATATGTTCTAATCACTTTAATTAATTATCTCTAATTTTACTTTAAATTGACTACTTTTATTTTGATTTTCTAGAATAATTATCTCTAGTTTTACTTTTAGGAGAGCAACTAAATATATTATAAGTATTACTTTCCATACCACATTTACTTTTGCTACCTCACTCAATTGTTAACCTTCTTTTTTTACCCCAAAAAATTGCCTAAAACTTTCAAAACTAACCTCATTAAAATAATAATAATAAAAAAAAAAACTTCATTTCCTCTTTTTTAACAAACCTCAAATTCTATTGATGTTCTTCTTCTCTTGATCTAATCCCTCGGTTCTTCTTCTTCTTCTTCTTTGATACTCGATCCACAAACGTTCTTCTTCATTGACACGATCAACACCGTTATTCTCATATTTCTTATGAAAAAATGAACCCCAACTCGAACTACCTTTAAATCGAGTTTAGCAATCTTTGATGAGTTTTTTTGAAATTTTTTTCTTTCTGTTTTTTTGTGTGTATTATGGGTTTTAAATGAAAAAAATTGTCATCGATTCTGGCCTGCGTGCCTGAACCTATGACAGAAGATTTAGTTGGACAGGACCGAATCTATATATTAGGTTTGGTCGGGTCTGACCGAACCTCATATTTTTTGTTGTTTTTAAGGATATTCAGGTGGTAATTATACATTCATGACCCTTGAAGCGATATGAACCCATTTTGACGTACCTTCCACATCATTTGAGCGTCAATGTACCATTTACCCATAATAGGCAATAATATAGAGGTTAACAGTACATCGACATACAAATTACATCAAAAATAATAAAAAATACCAACAAATAAGTTAGACCACCATCATAATTTAATAGAAGGGCATCTCCTCGAAAAATATTCAAAAATATTAGGTTCGGTTAGACCCAACCGAACCTTCTGTCATAGGTTTAGGCACACAGGCTTGAACTAATGACAATTTATTTTTATTTTAAATACAAAATACACAAAAAAAAACACACAAAATAACAAAAAAATCAACAAAGATTGCTAAATTTCGTCCCAACTTGAATCACCCCGTCATTGTGCTTTTAAATGGTGTGAAAATCAAATATTTTGACTGTTTGGAGATTTCTACACGCTTGAGGAAACTACTAAAAATACACATAAAAAATGGCTATAAAATCTTATAAAGAGTGTGTAGGGCTTCTCCTACACACTCTTTATGAGATGAAGATGAAGAGTTTAGGGTTTGTGGAATGAAGATGCTAAATAGTGTAGAAATTTATAATGTGATAAATTTAGTAAAAATAGGTTTAGATGGAAATAAAATTAATTTGAGAGTAGTTTAGACAAATCATACAAGGGTACTTTTGAAAAAAAATTATTTTTTTTTGAGGTGTGGTTGGAATATTAAAACTTTTGATATGTTTAGTTACTCCTACTTTATTATTATTTTGTTTTATAAATATTTATAGCAAATGTTTATATTATCATTTTAGACGTATTTGCAAATTTATTATATCATATATATCTTGTCCCCCAAAGCAGGAAGAGGTTGTGTGACACTTTCCCTGTGACGCGAATTTAGCCTGTCGCAATGCAACAAGAAAAGGCCAAGCAACATGCCACGTGGGCCCCTCCCCTCTAACATCGACACATGGCGGTGCATTTCACCAAGACAATCCCAACCTTTCCTATCCCAGCTCAACATATTATAAAGTCCCAAAATCCTTTTTTTTTTTTTCCTTGTCTCAATTTTTAATTTCTTTCCTTTTAAATATTTCAAAAATAACGCTTCTCCCTCTTCTTTCTCTCTCTCTCTCTGTAAATTATTATATATAGTTCTTGATTTAGAAAGTTCATTACAACTCAGACAGATGTTATTGTAGAATTTCTGTTACAAACCAGATTTCTTTTTTTTCAAGAAATTTTCTAGAATCAGTTTGATCGATTTAGTAAACACACGACACACACACACACACACACATAGAGAATTTCTTGCTGCGAATCAAGGGGAAGATGAACAGAGAAACGTTAATGCAAAAGTAATTCTTGAGATTTATGTGAAAGATTGAGGTTCGTTTACTTGAATACGAAGGATTTTTCTTGAACCGGTTAATCGGAGAAGCGAGCTTGTGGTGAGTAAATGGCGGCCGAACTGGCCGGAGATGACATCGGGAGCTTTCGCGAAGTCCGGTATGCGCCGGCGGATGTGTTTCAGCAGAATGAGAGGAAAGACGACGACGAAGACGAGTTGAGATGGGCGGCGATTGAGAAGCTGCCGACGTATGATCGGCTGAGGCAGAAAATTCTGAAGCAAGTGCTTGGAAATGGAAGCGTTCGTCGTGACGAGTTTAAGATCGTGAAGCTTAGAACGCAGGATAAGAAGCAGCTGATGGAGAAGATTTTGAAGGTTGTTGAGCATGATAATGAGAGGTTCCTGATTACGCTCCGAGAGCGCATTGATAGGTATATATATTGATAATGTCGTAGTCTCTGTTTTTTGTGTTTGTGTGTGTGATTGCGTGGATTTTGATTTGTGATGATTGGTTTTTGTGTTAAACAGGGTTGCAATAGAGCTTCCGAAAATAGAAGTTCGATTCGAGCATTTATCGATAGAGGCGGATGCGTATGTAGGGAGCAGGGCTCTTCCTACTCTGCTTAATTCTGCGTTAAACGCAATAGAAGTAAATCAATGCACTCCTTCCTTTGTTATAAATGGCATTTTATTTAGTTTTCTCAAATTTTCTCGAAGATTTCACTTTTCATTTTTTTTTGTGATGTTTAATCTTCTATTTGTAACTCAACTCAACTGAATTAAGCCATTTTCCAACTAGATAGGTCGTTAAGTCGACAAATCTTCTATGTATAAAAGAAGAAAAATTAGAATAGAAAGCAGGGAAATTAGAATTTATGTTTTCAGGGTCTCGTGATTTGGCAAAATCAGGTGGAAGAAAAATTGCCTTTCATGAGGAATGACTTCTAAAGATCAACTATGAGCCTTTGTAATTATGACGGATTAACGTTCTTTTTGTAAATGAAACGTTACAACTTTCCTGTCATTTGGGTTCTCTGTTATTAAATTTACAAGTTGCTCATTTGCTTGGTCAATTCGGAGGGAACTTGTATTGCTGGTAATTGATTTTTCATGTAATTTTTGTTTTCATTGTGATAAACAGACATTTCTTGGACTGCTGCGCCTTACACCATCCAAGAAAAGGATTAACAACATACTTCGAGATGTGAGCGGAATAGTGAAACCATCAAGGTGTGCCACCTTTGATTTTCTTTTACTAGTGCATTTGGCACAAATCTGTTGATATAATTGATTTTTGATGTTAAATGGACTCCTTTTCTGTTCATTTAAAAAAAATAAAAAATAAATTCATTGTTTTCAGAATGACATTGCTTCTTGGGCCTCCCAGCTCGGGGAAGACAACACTGTTGAAAGTGCTTTCAGGGAAGATTGATAAGAAGCTAAGGGTTAGTCTTCTTCTCCAGTCTTTTCATCTTGTTGTTGGTGTGTCATGTTGAGAAGTGTAATTATGCATGTTTTTTTGGCTTTGAGTTAGGTCCTGTTTGTTGATAACTTGGGATAATCAACAGGTACATGGTAAAATTACCTACTGTGGTCATGAGTTTTCAGAGTTTGTTCCTCAGAAGACCTGTGCTTATATTAGTCAGATTGATGTTCACTTTGGTGAGATGACAGTCAGGGAGACATTGGATTTCTCAAGACGCTGCTTGGGTGTAGGAACCAGATATGACCTGTTGTCCGAGTTGTCTAGACGAGAGAAGGAAGCAGGAATCAAACCAGATACTGAAATTGATGCTTTCATGAAAGCCCTGGCAGTGTCCGGGCAGAAGACCAGTGTGGTTACAGATTATGTTCTCAAGGTTTGTTTCAGTTTCAACATGTTACATCTACCCTCATATTTCAAAGGCAATTTTTCAACTCTAACATTTAAGAAATCTTTAGTAGATACTTGGATTAGATATTTGCGCGGATATTATGTTGGGTGATGAGATGAGAAGGGGCATCTCAGGTGGACAGAAGAAGCGTGTGACAACTGGTATGTTTTGTACAGAAAGGACTTTAACATCTTCAATATTTCCTCCACTTTTGAAATAGTTTCCTACTTTTCTTTCCTCAAGTTTCTGGCAAGTTCTGTCTCTCATAGATTTGAGCAATAGTTGTGCCTAGAATCTTTGGCATTTTTAATCTTCAAATTTTTTTTGGGTTTAGTTCAGTTTGAGGTGTAGGGGCGGCATTTCTAACCACTCACTGCTATTGTTTAAACCGTATTGGTTGCTTTCAAAGTGCAGGAGAAATGCTAGCTGGACCAGCAACTGTATATTTCATGGATGAAATATCAACTGGACTGGACAGTTCCACAACGTTTCAGATCATTAAATTCATGAAACAGATGGTTCATATCATGGACATTACCATGATAATCTCTCTTTTGCAACCTGCACCCGAAACATTCGATCTTTTTGATGATCTTATCCTCCTTTCTGAGGGTCAAATTGTTTACCAAGGTCCACGCGATAATGTCCTTGAGTTCTTTGAATTTATGGGCTTCAAATGCCCAGAAAGGAAGGGGGTTGCAGATTTTCTGCAAGAGGTTACTTCCAAGAAGGACCAAGAACAGTACTGGTTCAATAAGAACCAACCTTACAGATATATCTCGCCAGCTGAATTCGTGCAGCACTTCAAATCTTTCCACATTGGTCAACAACTGTCGGAAGCTCTCACAATTCCTTATGATACATCCAGAGCCCATCCTGCTGCATTGGTGAGAGAAAAGTATGGCATCTCAAACTGGGAGCTCTTCAAAGCATGCTTCTCAAGGGAGTGTCTGCTAATGAAGCGCAACTCTTTTGTATACATATTCAAAACTGTTCAGATAACAATCTTGTCTATTATAGCCATGACCGTCTTCTTCAGAACAGAAATGAAGTATGGTCAGGTTGTTGATGGATCAAAATTTTATGGAGCATTGTTTTTCAGTTTGATCAATATGCTGTTTAATGGTATGGCGGAGCTTGCTATGACTGTTTTCAGGCTTCCCGTGTTCTACAAGCAGAGAGATTTCTTGTTCTATCCGGCATGGGCTTTTGCATTGCCAATTTGGCTCCTCAGGGTCCCTCTCTCACTGATGGAATCAGGGATATGGGTTGTTCTTACATATTACACAATTGGTTTTGCTCCTGATGCCAACAGGTAAATGTGCTTCACTTTTCTTCTTCTTTTTTGTTTGTTTGTTTGTTTGTTTTGGTTAGTTTCTAGAAACAATTTTAATGTGGAAAATAATTGAAGCATGCCTGCTTAAAGTAGTACAGATACAATAATATTTCATTCACTTGCGTTGTGGATTAATGATCACTGAGAACCGGTGATTCCAGATACGATGGAGTTTTGTTTGTTAATGCCTTAAACAAATTCAGGTTTTTCCAACAGTTCTTGGCATTTTTTGGGGTACACCAGCTGGCTCTCTCGCTCTTTCGATTCATAGCTGCAGCTGGAAGAACATATGTTATCGCAAACACTATTGGTACCTGTACCACACTAGTGGCTTTTTTGCTGGGAGGATTTATTGTTTCCAAAGGTTAGTGTTTGAAACATCAATTGTAGAACATTTCTGCTTGCTCAAGCAGCCAGTTGTTTTGATAGGGCATATCTGTTTTAGTATGGTTTAGTATTTTCATTATACCTAGCAGAGCAAGTGTTTCTGAGCAGTCATTTCATCGTATGCTGACAGATGACATTAAACCATGGATGATGTGGGGCTACTACATCTCTCCTATGATGTACGGACAGAACGCTGTGTCCATAAACGAATTTCTTGATGAAAGATGGAGCCGTGTAAGATCTTCTAATTGTTTTGTCTTGGTTTCTTTTTATTTACTGTTATTTTCTTATCCTTTTTTTTTTTTTCTGAGCCTATCAGTAACAGAATCAGTTTTTTTATTCCTCTCTATTCCACTCATTATTTAAATATGATACTTTGTCTCCGTTCTACAGCCTGCTAATGATCCTGTTACTCATGAACCCACTGTTGGAAAGGTACTTCTGAGGTCCAGAGGCATGTTTATGGAGGAGTATTGGTATTGGATTTGTATTGGAGCACTTCTTGGGTTTTCTGTTTTCTATAATCTTTGTTTCGTTGCAGCATTAACTTATTTGAACCGTAAGCAATCAATTCCTATTAACTTATGTTTCTGCCATGTAAATTTATTCCAGCCCTTAAATTTATCTGAAACTGCATTGCAGCTTTAGGTGACTCTAAATTTGTAGTTGAGTTTGAGGATGATGAAAAAGTTGACGGTTCATACTTCAACGAAAAGCATATCACCTCTGCTTCCAGTACTATGTTTAAAGGTTTGAGTCTTCTCCAACCTTTATTACTTCATCTTAATGTCTTTTTTGTTTTTACATAGCATGCTTTACGTTTTTGTGACCAATTGTGAGAGGCTTTTAATGTTATAATTGTGATATTGCAGTTATAATGGCATCACAAAGCAAATTAGCAAAAGCCCAAAAAACTATTTAGCTTTTGGATAACTTTAATGAATTGGGTTCTGGTGCAACTGCACTCTGATTGCAATTATTGAGTGGAGCACCAAAACAGTGTGGAGTTACACTGGATTATCACAGGGCTAATTCAGGGTATATAGTCAAATACAAGAGAGACTAGAATTTTCATGGTTCACTATTAAGTGCTATGGTTGGAGAACCAATAATTAGGACTTCCATTGTCATTAAGCAAATTAGCTAGTGGCAG
This sequence comes from Paratinospora sagittata, assembly GCA_035771175.1. NCBI lineage: Eukaryota > Viridiplantae > Streptophyta > Magnoliopsida > Ranunculales > Menispermaceae > Paratinospora > Paratinospora sagittata. The sequence continues at coordinate 236,335 of CM069593.1, read as the reverse complement.
TAAAAACCTGGAAAGCTAATTAACCAACACCACCGCATGTGAACTCCCAACCTTGCATTAATTTCCCACTGAAGTCCTTTTGAAATTGTGAAGTTAGCCTACTGAATACTCCATCACAGCTCCAAAGTGGATCCGTGTTTGATGAGAAACTGGGGATCACTTTGAGACCTGGACCCTCGTCAAAATGTGGATCTAACTGAAATGCCCAGGGAGGTTGGCCTCTGTACTGAAGTGGGATCCAATACATTGTCCATGACATCTTGTTTATGGTTCGACAGTGAGCCTAAGTTCTCGTTACATTAAAACTGGGATCCTTATCCTCAAATAAAGGCAAACATCAGCTTATTGTTGTATGACCCCTGGTTCAGTTAGCCTAATGATGGTTTCACGGATGTTTATCTGTTTATCTGTCCTAGTTTCTCTAGGAATGTCTTGTTTTTAGTGTCACAGTGTCATTAGTATTACAATCTCTCTACACAAGAAACGAAACATGAATGAAAAGAGCAGTAAGGAATAACATTTGATTGACACTTGGAAATATCTAACTAAAGGTATCCTCATCGTCTTACTTTTTCATAAAAGAAATTATCATAAAAGGTAATGCTATATGCATATACAATGAATGACCAATTGATCGAGTCTAACCAGTAAACAAGATTGGAAGGCACAACAGCTACAGTATTCCTACTTAAGATTAGCGGAACCTCTAAATTCCAATAATTACATGCAATTACTGTCTCTCTCTCACTTTCTCTTCCAGAAAATCTATATATAGAATAATCTTTTGGCATGGATGTCTGCACTATTGTTCTCCTGATTGTTTGATATTGTTTATGATTAGAGATATTGATGTGGCAGTGAGTACGGCTCCTGAAAATGTGAGATCAAGTAGTAATGTTGCAGAACATTTACCAAGAAGAGGAATGATTCTGCCTTTCCAGCCTCTTTCACTTGCATTCAATCACGTGAACTATTATGTTGATATGCCCGCTGTAAGTCAATTGTCTAAATTAGTACATGATGCATTTGTTCAAGTGTTATCATATTTCTCTTTTAATTGAAACATCATTGAGAATGGAAAAAAGGACATCTTAAGCACTATGTGACGATTTTATGTTTCTTCTCATGTTTCTTATTCTAGTTTACATATCACTGGAAAGTTTAATTAAAAAGAATAAGAGAGAAGAAAAGTCTCATCATAATTTCATAATATGATTGATATGTCCGTTCTCTGCCTAAGGCTGGCAGAAGTTGTTTTAACTTGAATGCCAATGTCTAGTTTACTTTGCTTACTTTTGCAGTAATACAGCTAATCTGAACTGAGCTTGTCCAGTTTTTAGAATTAGTTCAGAGGATTGCAAATTTCCTAGTTATGTACTCATCTTAGTACTAGAATATAGAGGAGAGGGGTTCACCAAGTCCCTGTTGTACCACAGATAACAGAGACCTACTCCTGTTAAATTAAGAGAATGAGATTGAACTATACAAGAATTATTGAAGTTTAAGCTGAATGTATCATTGCACTAAAAGTTTTACTATGATTTGAAACCTTTAGTTTCAATGTGCTTGCGGATCCCTAATGGGCATGCTCCTTTTATCAGGAAATGAAGAGCCAAGGTATTGAAGAGTGTCGTCTTCAATTGCTGAGAAATGTTAGTGGTGCTTTTAGACCTGGAGTTCTGACAGCATTGGTTGGTGTCAGTGGTGCTGGCAAAACAACCTTAATGGATGTGCTTGCAGGAAGGAAAACTGGAGGATATATTGAAGGGAGTATCAGCATTTCTGGTTACCCAAAGAACCAAGAAACATTCGCTCGAATCAGTGGTTACTGTGAGCAGAATGATATTCACTCACCAAATGTCACTGTTTATGAATCTCTCCTGTACTCAGCTTGGTTGCGTCTTGCACCTGAAATAAGGAAGGAAACGCGAAAGGTATCAGTTTGTGACTAGAATCATCTTTTATTTATCCTAGTTTAATGAGCTCAATGTTTAAAGATGTGGATTTAGTTGGACTGATTTTCATCTGAATATTTGATTATTTCACTTTTGATTCTGATTTCTCTATTCTGTCCTTAGATGTTTGTTGATGAAGTTATGGCCTTAGTTGAGCTTAATCCGTTGAGGGATGCTCTAGTTGGCCTTCCAGGAGTTGATGGTCTCTCAACTGAACAAAGGAAAAGGCTCACAATAGCTGTAGAGTTGGTTGCTAATCCATCCATCATCTTCATGGATGAGCCCACATCAGGTCTTGATGCTAGAGCTGCTGCTATTGTGATGCGAACTGTGAGAAATACAGTGGATACAGGACGAACTGTTGTTTGCACAATCCACCAACCGAGCATAGATATTTTTGAAGCTTTTGATGAGGTATAACTCAATTTTGCAGGTATTTCATTGAAGTATGTAGTTTTGTGCTTTACTTGCTTTATACCATTTATGCTTAACTTGGTCCCATCTTGTTGGCAGCTACTCCTTATGAAGAGAGGAGGACAAGTTAGTTATGCTGGGCCTCTGGGGCGCCATTCTCACAAGCTTATAGAGTATCTTGAAGTGAGTCGTCTTTTCTTTCTTTCTTTTCTTATCCTATTGTTGCATTGGTTGATTGGCCATTTATCAATGTAATTCTAACATTCATATCATTGAAGGCAACTAAGCTAGTTGGAAAAATCCTCTGTTGAATTGAGTTGAGTTGAAATAAAATGAATATATATTTAGTTTCTGGATATCAGAAACTCCCTTTAAATGGAAAGGTGGAGACCACTCCTTTGTTAACAATAATTGTGACCAAATGTTCAATCAAATTCTACAATTTGTAGAAAAATCTTAATGTTCACCATCCAGGAATTTAAGCAACTTCGCTTCAAAATGTGCATGGATGACAAGAACAGGAGATGTGTTTCTACCATTTTTGCAAATTGTGTACAAATATACAATAATGTTTTTCTGCTTGAATCTTTCTTATTGTTTTCCACTTGCATCAATTCGGGGACTTGTTGAAGTATCATTGTGTGGAGTTTTGATTTGCACTCTGTAGCCTGTGCTATAACTTATAAGATTGTAATCTCTCAGGCAATCCCTGGGGTCCCCAAGATCAAAGATGGTTGTAATCCTGCAACATGGATGCTAGAAGTCACTGCTCCTTCCATCGAGGCAGAGCTGGAAGTGGATTTTGCAGAAATTTATGATAAATCTCCCCTCTATCAGTGAGTGGAATTATCATTTTGAAATGTTTACAGCCATGTCATGTTGTGTTCTATAGCTTTCTTTCTCTATTGTACTCATGTAACTCGCAATGGCATTTCAGAAAGAATCAGGAACTAATCAATGAGCTGAGCACTCCAGAATCAGGCTCACATGATCTCCACTTCCCAACCAAATACTCACAAAGCTTTACCACTCAGTGCATGGCTTGTTTCTGGAAACAGTATTGGTCATATTGGAGGAACCCACAGTATAACACAACCCGATTCCTCATGACAACTGTTATTGGTGTTTTATTTGGTGTCATCTTTTGGAGTAAAGGAGATGAGATGTAAGTCCTTTACTTTTGTTTTTTGTTTTCTGTTTTTTGCTTTTTTAAACTTTTGGCTGCATTTTCCATTAATTTTTGTGCCAAGGGATGATTCAATGTTTAATGGGACAAACAGGAGATCTTTCACATAAGTAAAGGGTTTGTGAAGTATGAAATTTCCATCTACATTTCTTCTTCTACTATTGCTTATATAAATTGCTAATGTTCTCTGGGCTAATTAGTTCCTCATACCCGCTAAGTAATAATCTGAAATCTTATTTCAATTGCATAGAGATCTGTGTAGAAGCTGTGTGCCTTTTTTATTGTGTCTTGAATGAATGACAGCCTAATGCCATAGGAATCAGATGTGCAAAATAAATAATCTGAATATTTAGAGTCACCCAATTCTTGTCTCCTAGTCGTATGCCAGATGCAGAAAGTGAAGGAAACCATAATAAACTTTGTGCTTCTTTTCTAGTTTCTGAAAACCTCTGCCTGAAGCCATGTCCTTGTTTTGTTAACAGGAGAAGACAACAAGATTTGCTGAATTTACTAGGAGCCATGTATGCTGCAGTTCTTTTCCTTGGAGCTACCCAATGTACTTCAGTGCAATCTGTTGTGGCAATTGAGAGAACAGTTTTCTATCGGGAAAGAGCAGCAGGAATGTATTCACCATTACCTTATGCATTTTCAGCGGTATGTGACATAGTTATTCATAAGTTCCTTGACTTTGTTAGCTGAAAGACAGAACGATTTGCATCCATTCATGAAAAGTCAAAGATTTAATAACTTAGACGGTGAAAGGGCATTGGGTTATTGAAATGCAAAATGTTAAACAGGATAGTTTTATTCTCTATTAAAGAATATATCTGCTACATGAGAACTGATCCTTTAAATCTTATGCTCTACAGGTAGCAATTGAGGTGGTATATGTTGCAGTTCAAACATTTCTTTACACTATAATTCTGTATTCTATGATCGGCTTCAATTGGCAACCGGCAAAGTTTTTCTGGTTCTACTATTACATCTTCATGTGCTTTATTTACTTCGTAATGTATGGGATGATGGTAGTAGCACTGACTCCTGGCCACCAAACAGCAGCCATCTGTGCATCATTTTTCTTCACCGTATGGAATTTGTTCTCCGGCTTTCTCATTCCCAGACAGGTACAAAGGATACTATTCTAATGATATTTGTGTTCAATTGCTAATAAATATGACCCTTTTGCTTTCTAACACTTCCTCAAAAACTCTCAACTTACTTGGACTCTTGTAACCAGTTATTAAAAATCTTTCTCTGTGCTTTGTGCCTTAACTGGTTTAGTGTTAATACTCATAGGATTTGATTTGATTCCTGGGTTAGATATGTTGGTGCAATTTATTTAAATGTGGTCTAACATCAGTTTTTCATATAACCTTACAATATATAGGCTGCCAGTAGCCCAATGCCCGAACACTACAAGTAGTTATCTTGATCACAATAATTGCTTCTAGTATTAGAAGTTGAGGCTGTGTCTAGTCTGTTGTCCAAAAACATGTTTTAGGAAACCAGAATAAGATCTAGGAGAACTTTTTTTTTTTGAGAATAAACAAAACAGTTACATTAATAATAGAAAGGTTCAACAATAAAACAGAGCACAACTCCAACCAACAAAAAGATACACACAAAGAAAAACACAGTCAGCCATTCTCACCGCGAAAGGTAATCTTACATGAAACAACCACCCCAATTCCTTATCCAATCATTAATGGAGTAATCCCCATTAATTCTAAATGCCACCAACCAAGAGCTTGCCATTAGGACAACATCATTCCACACCTCTTCAACATTCCTCACGTCCCCTTCGAAAAGACAATGGTTGCATTCCAACCAAATCCTCCATAATGTTGCCAAGAAAGCAGACTGCAATATGTTAACCTGGCTACCTTTAAGACCGCTAATATGAGCCATCGTCAGGCAATCAGTAATCGAGCCTGGGATGGCAAACCTGTCCCCAATTCTAGACTTTCATTCTTCCCAAATCTTCAAAGAGAATGAGCATCTGAAAAAAAGATGATCTGCACTATCTTCATTGTTGCAACACAAAGCACAGCAATGAGGAAGCAAAGTTAAAATGGCCAGAATGGTGAAGGGCCCTAGAAAATCTATCAATTCCAGTGGTCAATCTAACTTGCCTTATGCATTTAACATAGCATCTAATTCAATTTGTTGACGGACAGTGGAAAGGGTCCACAAATTGAGTTTTATTTTCATGCCCACCAAATGTATATCCTGTGCTTCTATTTTTATTTTTGTAAATCTTTGAAAGCAGAACTGTTTTTGAAGCCCAATGAAATGCTGCTCAAACCATTTCCTACAACTTTAGCATGCTTCACCTCATGCTAAGCAAATCTAACAGTTCAGTTGGCATTAAATTTGCAGCAAATCCCAATATGGTGGAGATGGTATTACTGGGCTTGTCCAGTTTCATGGACACTTTACGGCCTTGTGACGTCTCAAGTGGGCGACAAAGACGATCCCCTTGACATACCAGGGCAGGCAGAGAGACAATCGGTGAAGACCTTCCTGAAGGAGTTCCTGGGCTTTGATTATGACTTCCTTGGATATGTTGCACTTGCTCATGTTGGTTTTGCTCTTCTCTTCTTCTTTGTTTTTGCCTATGGCATCAAGTTCCTCAACTTTCAAAGAAGGTAATGAAGACAAGCTTATGACCAAGGTTCAATCCATTAGGACACTTGAAGGAAGCAAGTCCAAGCAAGCACAAATTAATGTCTTATATTTTTCCTTACTAATATTAATATTCTTTCACCTTTTCTGTTTTCATAGACACTTTTATTGTACTTTAATTAATTAGAAGGGCGGGTGTTGGTGCCAAGGTTGAAGATTACTCTAGTGACCTGGAGGTCAAGGGTTGCTATCACGGAGCTTTGTGCACCGGTATGCCCAATTCTATTGTACCTTAGTAATGTTGTATATTCAAATACGTAAACAAAAAAATTGCATAGCCCTGAACGAGTAAGCAAGCTTCTCGTTTTCTTTTGGGTAATGCTACATTAATATTTAATATAAGATAATACTAGTTTATTATTGTATAATAAGCATTTATAACTATTGAATTATTTATTACACACTTTAAGATGTATAACATTCATTTATTAAATGGTTATGAGTAGAACAGATTAACATTTTTTTTAGTATATACATTTGTAATGGTATTTAATGATAATGTATAATTTGAAGGTCTTTTGAATTTCATTATAACCACGTGGCTCACGAGGATAGGCGGAGTCGACTCAATATTACAGAACCAGGAACCTTGTTCGCGTTCAAAATATTCGTGTTTTTAAGGCCTTCGCAGTTCTTGATCACAATTTCTTCTACAAATTTCACAAGAAAGAATAGAAGAAGAAGAAGAAAACAGAAGGATACGGTGAAGAACTGAGATTCATTCATTCATCCGATCACTTGCATAAATTTATGGGAGACCAAACAGAAAAACTAACAGAATTATCATCAAAACCCGCTCGAGAAGAACGCATAACTTGCTGCATAGGCGACGTCCACGGCTACTTCTCAAAGCTCCAAAACCTCTGGTCCAATCTCGAATCCTCCATCGATCCACACGCTTTCCAAACCGCCCTCATAATCTTCTTAGGAGACTACTGCGATCGCGGACGAGACACCAAAAGTGTCATCGATTTCCTAATCTCGTTGCCCACAAAGTACCCGAACCAGACCCATGTGTTCCTCTGCGGAAACCACGATCTCGCATTTGCGGCATTCGTCGGAGTCCTTCCGGTGCCGCCTGATGGGTCGGCGTTTTCGGAGACGTGGAAGGAGTACGAGCATAATGAGGAACGAGAAGGGTGGTTTAAGGGAGATGGGTACGAGAGAATGCATCTTCAAGGGAGGAGATGGGGAGGTTCGATTAAGGAGAGGTTTAATTTTACTAAAGGGACTGAGTATAAGGGCTCGATTTACGACGCCGGACCGACGTTTGAGTCGTATGGAATGCCGCATGGTGATGCAGGTGAAGTGTCTGATGAAATGCTTCTGTGCGTTGTGATGTTGGGCTTTTTTTTTTTTTTTTTTTATGGAATTTTTTTTGGAATTTGGTTGGTGCAGGTTTGGTTGGAGCTGTTCCTGATGAGCACAAGAAGTTCCTTGCTGATTTGGTTTGGGTTCATGAAGAGGTTGGGACATGCTTATTTCAAATTTGATGGTTTGATGGATAACATCGAATAATAAAATGGAACAACCATTATTTTCCCAAATTAAATCATACCTGCGGAAGCCATTGAATCAACACGCTCAATTTACTTGTCAAGAATCGCTTTCGAAGTATTTAATCTTTTAGCATAAGCATTAATGGTAACTTATACCATTTTATAGATTCCAGAGAGAACAATTATACTTCAACTGTAATTGGATATACAATTCCCAACAAAATTGGATATAGGCGTTTTTTAGATAAAGTGGGAAACTTAAATCCCTCGAATTATGAGATTAGTAGTAATTATTGAAAATGTGTGAGACACATTATGTTACACACGTTGAAGTTATATTTATATGTATGTATGTATATATATATTTTGTTTTGTTTGATTGATACCTGGTTTTGCAGGACAATGTGTGCATAGAGACTTTGGATGGGAAGAAACTCTGTAAACTGATTGCTGTTCATGGTGGTTTGGAGAAATCAAAAGGGGTGGAAGAACAACTAAAACTCTTGAAAGCAAGGGACACAAGAGTGCCGAAGGTGGAGGCTCTGAGTGGGAGGAAAAGCGTGTGGGATATCCCAAAGGTAATTACTAAGTTGCTATTCTTGATTGTTATTGGTTTGAACAAAACTTAATCTGCCAACATGGAGTTGGTGCGGTTGTTAAAGAGGTGGATTTGGAACCTAAAGGTTCTACGTTCAACTCTTGCCACTATGAGTTTCAAGTTCGATTCTTGTCACTGGTGTACCCTAGGGGGTGAGGGGAGTTATAAAGGTTCAAGTACAGGCTTGATACTTTTTCGAAAGTACAATCTGATGATAGAGCTGGTTATGCAACTAATTACTAATATTGTATCTTCTCAAAAAAGAAGAAAGAAAGAACAAAGCTTAATAAAACTCTAAATACTTGATGTTTCTTTTTGGTTGCTTGATTTTTCGTTCTGATAACTTGGATGCTTTGTGATTCCCTACTGTAGGAACTATGTGAGAAGCCCACTATTGTGGTCAGTGGTCACCATGGGAAACTTCATATTGATGGTCTTAGGCTGATTATTGATGAAGGTGGTGGTTTTGAGAGCAAACCAGTGGCAGCCATTGTACTCCCCTCAATGAAGATTATCCGTGATACTGATCAATTGCATGTTCCAACAAAGATGACATTCTAATTTACTATCTATAAGCTAGGTTTGGGACTCCGTAGTACATATGACATGTGAATGAGTTGTGGGTTCTTTTAATGTAGCTGCATTCACGGCCTCTGTTTTGGGCAGGTTGCTGAGTACCCGCTGGTACTCTGTTTTTTGTAATCAGATACGTGTATTATGTTGTTTCTTCTTAAAAAAAAACCCATGTAATTAAGAAAGATAATCTGCTTGTAATATAAAGGTAAACTTGGCCATGGAAGGGTAGAATTAAGAAGTGGATTCATGTAGCTAATTTCATTGTAGTTCCAAACCTACCCGATGCAGCAAAAGAACTAAGGGTCCGTTTAGTTAGTAATTCAGATATAATTTACTATATCTGAAATCTAAAAACATGCAAAATTCGTTTGGTTTGAGTGAATTTAAAGAATAGTTTTCAACTTTTTTTTTAAAGAAAAAGGTTGTTTTCAGAAAATGATAAAAAGTTATTTTCTGTGTTTTCTTCTTTTAAACTATTTTTTGAAAGCTTTTAGCTATGACATTGGTCTTGTTTGGCACAATTTTTATGTTTCTAAATGCGGGTCTAAACTTGAGAAGCTAATGGAAAAGAGATTTTGTAAAACATTAAAAATTGTGTTTTTCCATTGCAAACGATGATGATCTCCCAAACACTTTCTTTGCTGGGGTATAACAAAAAGCTTGGTGCAGTGCCATTCCTACTGGTTTATAATAAAAATTAAGTTTATAATAAGAATACAACCTAGATTTTTTTGATTCATGAAATGAAATTAAGGTTTGGGACCCATTTCATGAAGAAATTTATTATTTCACTGTTACATTATTTGCTTCACAGAACAAAGGCAAAGCAAAACCGTTGGATTTGAAATTGGTTTTGGCTCAAAACCAGAAGGAAAGCACAACGAACCATGAAGAGAGACGTTTTTTTTTTTTTTTGGTACAGTACCATTCCATTTGTTTTCTTGCCTGCGTCCTTGTTCCAGCTATAATCTCCCGGACTGGCTCTACGGACTACTTGGTCGCACCCACTTTAGAAATTGACTCGAGCCTACCACATCGCCCAGATCAGTTTTTTTTTTTTTAGTGAACATTGAGTCGGAAGTCGGTAGATTCTTTCGTGGCCAGTTGGCCTCAACGCCCCAATAATTCACAGCCCATCCCCGTCGCTGTCCTCAAGAGGACGAGCCACTTATGGGGCCCACTTGCCAGTGCACCATTTTGCTAACCTACATTATTTCCCTTGTTTTTTTTCTCATTTTCTTAAAAAAATAAAAAACAAATTAAAATAAATTAAAATAAAATAAAATGTTTTGTTTTATTTGCTTGAATTAGCGGTTCATACTCGGGTGTTCAAAAGGATCATAGCTCGAGTTGAACAAGTAAAGAATATTCGGATCTCACCTGATGATGTTTCAAGGCTTCCTTTTTCAATTACTTTTCGATAAACTTGCGGATGTGAATCGTCCTAAATCTTTGACGCAAAAGTCATTTTCATTTTCTAATACCCGAAAATGCCCTTCGTTTTGTCTCGCTATTTACTGCTAAAATGCCAGATTTTGAAATAGTGTCTAATTTTTAATCAACACTAAAAATAATTTTTGCTGAGACAAAAGATAAAGTGATAAGTGACAATTGTACTTTCGCATTTATTGGGAGAGTGACACCTGTCCAAATAATTTCAGTTGCTGACATTTTTCTTAAAAAATTTGAAATAATTCTAATTGCAAAATATTTACCGTTGAGCTCGTGGACCAGTTTACCGTAACAGTACAGCTGGAAACCGCGATTTACAGAGATTTCAGCGCGAGAAATAGAAAGTTTAAAATATCGTAAAGTCGAGAAGCTTTTTGTTTCTGATCTCCAAATCCACGTGGAGCGTTATCGGCCGTTATGAATTAAAAAAGATAAAAAAAAAGTACCACTTTTTTTAATTGGTGGGATCCACTGGCTCAGCTTCATGTACTTGGATTCACGGCGCCACATAGCACCACTTGATCGATCGATTGCGCTTGAAGAATCGTTTGGAATCGTAGTTGAACGCAATCGGATCTCTTCTTATTGTTGTGTTTTCTTGGTTGTGTTTGATTTGAAATCCAAGATATGGCTTGTAGTTTTTCAGGGATCCAGTTGCCTTCAGTTTCGCAGGTTTGTAATTCTTCTGAGGCGAGCTTTAATGGCGGTAGGACTTCTTCTTCTTCGGGAAGTCTTTCTTTCCTTTTGAAGAAGAATTTCTCACGTAAGTGTGTGTTTTACTTCTTGTTGTTGGAAGGTTTGAGATGGAGTTGTCATTTTTTGTTGAGACTTCTGGTTTGCTTTGTTTCGTTTGCTAGTTGAAGCAGTTGCACTTTTGATCTTGTTTGTTTGATTTCTGTCTTTCTTCTTGTTTTCTGTTTTTCTTTTTCTGGTAAGTTTGTGTATGCGCGGTTTGTATTTGTTTTCATTGTTTTTCTCCTGTTTTGAGGCTCTCTCTTTCTTTCTTTTTTATTGTGTTTTTTATTTTATTTTATTTTTTTTCCTGTTTTGAGATATGTACTTGTTTTAATGAGAGTTGTTAATGGCTCGTGGTGTGTTAGTTGAAAGTTTGGAAGTGAGGTTGGAAATGCTTACCGGAGAGTGATTGGTGTCAATGGTGAGGTTTGTCGTTGGAGGTTCGATGAATACTTAATGAGTTGTATCGGATGTGGAAAGTTTCCTTAAGATGCGATCTCAATCAGTGGCATAGCTTTGCTGGAGAAGCAAGCGATATTAGTTGTAGAGCACCTGTAAATTTTTTTCGGAGATGAAATCAAAGTAGGATTAGTTAGGATTTTTTTTTTTTTTTTTTAAATTAGTTTCTTTTATGGTTTTTTGGTCTACCGCTCTGTATCGATACAAAAAATGGTATTAGATTCTGAGAGCAGAAACGATTTGCTAGATTGTTAAAACTTGACAAATTGCTCAAACCTGGAAGAGAAAAAACAGGGATCTTGACGAAAGCTAGTTAGGAAGAGTGGTCTTGTCGGAAACACTAGTGGTGGGGTTGGTCAGGAGGCAATATTGGATGCACATTTGCCTATTGGCCGTATTCATTTCCTTTTCAATCTTCTGCATCTTTTCTCTTTCCCTGATGAGTTTCTGTTAATCTGGAATCATGTTAGAATATAGATTATCCTTCATTGGTTGTAAGTTGTAAATTGTAATGGTCCTCTATGTTGAAGTTATTGCCTGGATGGTTTGAGCTGATTGCTTGACCCGTAACATTCACACATATGACCATATTTGATCAGTGGTCTACCTTTGTAACAATACTTATAGAGCTGTGCTATCTCGACATGGGGCGCCAACACAGGATCATACTTGGGTGCCTCACAGCCGTTTGATCACAGGGGAGCCATGAAGTACACGTGTGGTTCCCTGTGATCTGATGTACACAGGGCGCTTGTGTATGCCCGTCCCCATGTACATTAAGCATATCTCATACTTAAAAATAAATATTCCTTCCTGTTGCAGGAAAGAAGACATGCATATTCCTTCGCAAATGATTCACTAAGTGTTCACATGTGCTTTATATATCTGTGTCATTGTTATATAACTGACTGCATGTTTTTTTGTAGGGAAGATTTTTGCGGGGAAGTCTTATTATGATTCCGATTCTTCTTCATCACCATCTTTGACAGTTGCTGCCTCTGGGAAAGTCCTTGTTCCAGGAGGCAAGAGTGACGACTCTTCATCCTCTGTCGATTCATTGGAAAGTTCTGAAGGTGTTTCTGAAGAAACTCAGGTCTGCAAAGGAATATGCACCATCCGTACTTTTCTTTTATATAGTCTTTTCCTTTTTATTCTATGTATGCTTTATTTTAAAGACAATCCATATCTGTACCACAGTATTCTCTTCTTCAGAAACACAGAGCAATGTCACCTCATTTTCGCTGCTCTTTGTGCACTTTTTCAGCGTGTTATCAACAGATTCACTATGAATTTTTTGTGAGCCCAGTGACTGGGATAAGGCCCCGTTGACTATGATGATGATGTGCACTTTATGTTGTTTGGGTTAGGGGAGAACCAAATTTAGTTTTACATTTCTTAAAATAGATTTCTCTTTTTATTTAGTAGGTCGTGTTGTTTTTCTCTAAACATACACATTCTGTCAAGGAGGGAGTGACTTGGCTTAAGTCTCTGTAAGTGTGTTATTTTCATTCTTAAATATTCTTTATCCCTTGGTGTTTCTTCCTAAAATGTGAACATAGGCCATTCTTGCTGTACGCATTTGCTGGCCAAGAGCATCAAGGCAGTAAATTATGCTGTCAGGTTATTTCGGTCTCTAATGTTCAAAGAAGGGAAATTCATACTTCAAGTATTGATTTCTGCTTTTTACAAAAAGGTTGTTTTGATACAAAAGGATGTGCACTTATAAATTTTTCCATGTTAATGCTGCTGAAATTTTGTTTTAAGTTCTTACTGGTCAAATAAGTTTCTGACATTTTTTGTAATTGTTACTTGGATTTTTCATTGTTTTTGTAATATATCTTGCTAAAGGTACTCCACGAAGCAGCAGGTCTAACTATGGAAGATGGTATCAAGGATGAGAGTGAGGACATCTCCATTCCTTCAGAACTTTCCAGTGCTGATAAAGATGTTTCGAATGAAGGTTCTGTTCCTTCACAACTTGTGGACAAGGATGATGATGATGATGTTGGGGACAGGGAAGCATCAGTTTCTTTACAATCTGAACATACATTTGAGACTAAACAAAGGTCTATTCCTCCTCCTGGCACTGGGCAGAGAATTTATGAAATAGATTCCCTTTTGAGAGGTCATAAACAGCATCTTGATTATCGGTGAGACACTCTACCCTTGCAATTATAATTAATGTTTTTATTGGAAGGACCAAGAAAGCTTATAAGGCTATAACATTGAAAAGAATGACACGTGAGAAAAGACACGCCAATGTGTCATGTATGTACATTACTGTTTTGTATTTCATAAGCCAATAAGTCTCAACAAGATTATAGCAAAAAGAAGGAAATATTCCTTGTTCCTTTAGTCATTTCCTTCTTCGTCATCAAACTCTTTTGCTTATTCTAGGAAAGAAGTATAACTTTTATTTATTTTTATCCCTTTTGATGTAAATGGATTATGCAACAAAAAACACTTCAAACTCCATTTTAGAGCTTTGAAGAATATAAAAGAATGTTCTGTTTCTTGTCAAAAAAAAAGAAAAAGAAAAGAAAAGAAAAGTAGGTGGTTTAAATTTTTGTGGATCTCAAATCTTGTGATTTGATTTGAATCTTATGATTTGTATGGTTTTGGTCTGCAATGATTTAGACTCATGATTAGAATCACAGGACTTACAATACAATTTGAATCTTAGAAAGTGCAATTCATACGTTTGACAACTATGGTTTCTAACACCACGAGTATTGTTCTTCATTTATAGTTTTTCACAGTACAAGAAAATGAGGGAGTTGATTGATAAGTATGAGGGTGGTCTGGATGCATTTTCTCGTGGCTATGAAAAGCTTGGCTTCATTCGCAGGTATCCATCACAATCTTTTGTGTTAATTTTTTTTGTTTTCTCTTCTTTTCTTTAATCCTTTTCCTTTAATATATCATATGTTTCTGTTTTTCTTTCAGCTTTTTCCTTACAGTTTCTTTCTGATTCTTTGTGGTGCTATTGTTGGCATCAAGAAGCAATAGGATTAGACAATATTTGTGGAGAAGATTGTTGATATGGAGAAGTGTTGAAACTAGTAAGAGTATAATCAGCTCATAAAAAAATAAAATAAATAAATAAATAAAGAAGAATGAGAAAGAAACATACACATACATGTTAGTTTCCTTTGATATGTACAAAAGGTACAGTGCAACTGCACGTCACTTGTTTTTTTTTTTAATTTATTTAAATATAGTTCTGATGGTTTTTTAAGACCATCTTCTTCTTCAGTGAAAACCTTGCAAAATCTTTAGGAAGGACTCACAAATATGCATCAATTTCGGGTATTCCCGATACAAGAAATCAAATAATGAATCTTAAAGAAGGGAGAAAACTTACAGGAAGCCATTGCATATGTATGATAAGTCTTGAAGGATAGAAGTTTTTTAAATTGGAGTTATCAGAGAGATGGTAGGAGTAGCCAAATTAGAGATAAATAGAGATCGACGGTTAAGGTGGTCGGATACATACAACAAACCGAAAAATGATATTATTCCTTTATGTATAAGTAGACCCTTGGCTATGCATATTGAACGTACCATAATTATTTGTCAAATGGCTTCAAAGGACTGTAAATTTTGTTGAGTTCTGCTGTTATAAGGCGGTTTAGATGATTAAAGTATGCGCTTATTATCATTCACATGTTTGAACCACAACCAAATGAATTTGCAGTCTCATCTAATCATAGATTGGCTATGAAAAACCCTTTTTTCATGTGGTTCTATTAGTATTGGTGTGACAATGGTTGTAATTGATCATAATTTTTTCTAGAACCATTTTTGGCAATGAAGATGATGCACTCTCCAGGGACTTGCTCTTTCTCTCTCCCTCCCCCATCTCTTTCTTCATCTCTCTTCAAGTCCATGCCACTTCTTACTTTTAACTTAATTGATTTCAGTGCCACAGGTATAACATACAGGGAGTGGGCGCCTAGGGCTAAGGTTTGTTTTCTTTCACTTCTTTTCCAAATATGTTGAGTTACTCCCATGCTAAGTTTCATCTATTAGAAATAATCATAATCTTGACGCACTTGATCATGGTGTGTAATCATCTGTGAATAGATGTTGTTTACATGAGGTAATGATGGCTCTGCAGTGCCATGTCTACTACCATTAGCTTTTTTTTTTTTTTTTTTTTTTACTCATGACTTGATTTTGATCATGATCTATGCAAAAACATGCATTTAATTGTAATCATGCTTTCCTCAGTTGTTTCATCATACTTATTGCACATATTCACATAGTCAACTATCTCTACTGCACAATTGGGTGAACATAAATAAAATGTGATACGTCAGTTCATCATACTTATTGCACATATTCACATATTCAACTATCTCTACTGCACAATTGGGTGAACATAAATAAAATGTGACACTGTTGATATGATTATGTTTGCTGTTTTAATGTTGAGGTTACTAGAATTTTCATAATAATCCTATGATGCTATTTGATATGGTGGTAATTTGCTTCCTGGATCCTGATTACAAATTTATTCTTATAGCAAGGGCATCGCTTGATGCTTTGAATCTTCTTACAGGATGTAATATTAGGGTTCTGTTTTTCAATTTTGATTTTTATTATGGGTACTTTTATTAATTATTATTGTTTTCTGATCGTTCTAAAGAAACCCTTGCCTACTCTGTTTCTCAGTCAGCTTCACTGATTGGAGATTTTAACAACTGGAATCCGAACGCAGATGTCATGACCCAGGTATGTGTAATGTGCCCAGTATAAAGTTGCAAAATGTATAACTTCTTGAATATTGAACTTGTAGATTTAATAGATCTTTTATTATTTTTTATCCATTTCATTTTCCCTGTTAATTGCCCAAGATTTTGACTTTTTCCCCTTTAGTTCTTGTATTCCACTTTGTTTTATGCTTCTGCATTTGCTATCAACTTTTAATTATCTTATCTGATGTAATGTGCCCAGTATAAAGTTGGAAAATGTATAACTTGTTGAATATTGAACTTGTAGATTTAATAGATCTTTTATTATTGTCTATCCATTTCATTTTCCCTGTTAATTGCCCAAGATTTTGACATTTTCCCCTTTAGTTCTTGGATTCCACTTTGTTTTATGCTTTTGCATTTGCTTGCAACTTTTAATTATCTTATCTGAATGTGTCCCTCCCTTTCCATATCTAGTGATGAACTACTAGTTAGAGTTCTATTTATTTGTCTAGTTATTTTGATACCGGGACTTTCACTTTTGACTTCAAAGGTTATGACTAAAAAAGATTAATTTGGTTTCTTACAAAATCTCTAAAAATGGATGTTACGATATGTCTTTGTATTTCCTTATCCTTTGATAAAAATGGCCCATCATTTTGAAAGTGGTGATTACACTCTCATTATTAGGCATGGTAGAAATGCTTGGTTAGATCATACCTATATTTCTTTCGAAGTTTTCATTCTGCTCGGATGGTTGATATATTGATTACAAACGTGATGCTGTTTTTGTTATGGGTGACTGACAGTTCTGTAATGGAAAATCAGAAAATTTATTTTTTGTTCTTAGTTAAATAATTTTATTTTGGCATCTGACAGACTATCATTAAGATCTACTATTCTCATGGGGTCTTTGAACTTCATTTATTTGCAATTTCAACTTTGCTCCTTGTAATCCTTTCTGCATGATTTGAAGATCAGTGATTGCATGTTTACAGAATGAATTTGGTATTTGGGAGATCTTTCTTCCAAAAAATGCTGATGGTTCACCACCTATTCCTCATGGCTCTCGAGTAAAGGTATTACTTAACCTTGATATCTTTATGAAACTAAATCCGTTTTAGTTATAGAATATGTATCCAAGTATCCTACTTTTCTCTTGTCCTTTTTTGGCATGGATTTTCAAAATCTCCCCTTTTTCGCTAATGTGACCAATTCATTGTTACGAAGATTTTGTTTTACAGTATGCATTCTATGCTTCCCTGTCATGTCCACTTGCTTAACAGACTAATGCATTAATCATAATAATGTGACTCTGCATTTCTTGTCTTCATTTGTTACTTTAGCTGGTGATGACTTTCATATTCTCAAACTACAATGTAGAGATCTTTACAGTATTCGCAGTTTCACTACATTTGGCAAAATAAAGCTATAGCACTTAGCTTGAACAAATCAAAAAGGAAAACAAGGTAATCAACAGGAATATCGACATCTATGTGAGAGAGTTTGGGAATTGAATTGGTGTCCTTGATTACTGTATCTGTGTCCACATTCAAGTACACATATGACATCAAGATTCAGAAGCACTTGAACTTGAAAGTTCTACCTTCTTTTTTTCTCTGATTAACAAAACACCTAAAACAAATCAAGATAAATGTGCACAAGAGAAAAAAAAAAAAAAAAAAAGGCTTCAAACTCACAATAAGAGAATCTTGTAATGGAACTTTGACAAACTCATCCACAGAGAAGACAAACTTTTTTGCTAGATTGTTCTTCTCGCCCTTGATCATGTCGTGGGGTAAAGAACATGATTAAATATTAAATTTTATGTTAAATGTTATCTTTTTAGGATTTCTATCTCTATTTCATTTTTTGTGGAAAGGTTGCACCTGTTAGGAAACAACATTAGCGATCATTGAGAAAATTGTGGTATGTACTTTGAGATTGACATGATAAAAGAAGCAGGAAAGACTATTGCATGTAAAAAGGCTTCCTCCTCAATTGGTCTATTTTAGTCCTCTACGTTTTCTTTCTGTAAACTATATAATTATCTGTGTAAGCATGCTATTAAGTTTGCATACAGTAATAAAAAAAGGAAAGTAATGGTGTACTTTTTTCTTAATAATAATAATAATAATAATAATAATAATAATAATAATAATAATAACAATTTATTCTATAACTTACAACTGTTTGGAGTTTGAAAACTCAACATATACTTATTCATGTGACACCAAGTAATTGGAATAAGCTTTTTTTAATGTTTTACCGCTGCTGTGTGTTTGGTGGAAATCTATGCTCCTTAAGAGGGTTCCTTGTCCTTATAGATTGTCAGCTGGGAGTAGTCTATTCATTTCTCTTTCTAAATCTCGTAGTTGAGAATTGAGACTATAGCAATTGCTTTTGGAGCATATTTGCATTTATTAGCCCGCGAGTAGAAGATTTTGTAGTGCATTTGTTTCTCTATACTTTGAAACTAATTTATATTTTTTCCCTTTCCACTTTCTGACCTTATCCTACTTATCATATTTTAGATCCACATGGATACTCCATCTGGCATTAAAGATTCCATTCCTGCTTGGATAAAGTTTTCTGTACAAGCCCCTGGTGAAATTCCATATAATGGCATTCACTATGATCCTCCAGAAGAGGTACTCGTTGCTTGTTCTCTGCACCTGGCTTGCTGTGTGGAAGTTCATTTAGTTATGAATTCCATTGACAAGCTATCTTTTAGTTCAAGTTTGTCATGTTTTCGTTGGTGCAATGCTTATTTTGCTTAAAAGTGTTTATTTTCGCATTTTTACAGGAGAAATATGTATTTCAACATCCTCAGCCAAATAGGCCCAAATCACTCAGGATTTATGAGGCGCATGTTGGAATGAGTAGTCCAGTGTGTATTCCTCTCTTTTTCTCATTATTTAATGAATTTCCATATGATCATATAGTTTGCATTGTTCAATTATTCACCCTGAGAATGGTCAATTACAGTACAAATATACGTTGAATGGATCCTTCTGAACTCTCACTACTTTTTGTCTATGCTTATATTAGACAAACCTTTCTCAATATGATTCCATTTTGACCCAATATTCTTATTGACGCTAAGTTGCGTAAAATATCCTTACAAGATTTTGGTGGCTGGAATGGGAATGCTGATTTGAGGGTCCTGGTTTTGGGGACTCTGCATTTGCCACGAACACAAGATGACTCTGCCAAGGTTTAGCCAGGTAGGTCTTGCAAATTAAGTTGGGTTAGGTTATTGAAGCTGTATTTATAAGTTTCTGGCACATCCTATTCAAGCTGACTCATGAGAGATTTGGTCTCATCAGACTGCATCCACGCCGTTCTGTAGGAACATGGCAAATTGAATAGTGTGATTGGACTTGGGAGTGTTTTAGTCACAATACTCCATATTTGTGGGGTATATAGTATCTGTAGAGAGTTTCATGGTGTTCAATGCTAGCTGGATCATGGTTTTCTAATGTTGCTTTTCTATACTCTATCTGTAAATGAGATTGTGATAATCTATTAAGTTTGATAACAATAATTCCTGGTTACTGTTTATAAAAAAGCTCATTCAGTGGGATATTTATTATGGATTAATCTGAATACTTTTTGTATAAAATGCTTAATATGCAAAAAATTGTGGTTTTTTTTGTAAGTGACTCGTGATGAAAATTTGTTTTATGCTTTTTCTTCACTTATTTGAAGATGAAGTAGGAAAAATATGAACATTGATTTTCGTCCTGTTTAAATCTTCTTATGTCTTATGTTTCAGTTTGACATGCCTTTATCTTATCTGAAAATTTTTAACATTGGGATGCAGGAGCCAAAGATCAACACATATGCCAACTTTAGAGATGATGTTCTGCCTCGTATTAAAAGGCTAGGATATAATGCTGTTCAACTGATGGCTATTCAAGAGCATTCATATTATGCTAGCTTTGGGTATTCTTTTTTCTCTATGATACATGGGAAAAATTTCATACAAGTATTGAGTAGTTGAAGAAGTGAGCTATTGTATTTTTTATTATCCCTTCTTTTATGAAATCTTTCCATTTTTATGTGTAAGTAATTTATCACTTCTTCAAGGTGAAAAAATATGTATTATGTTACGAAATTGTGAACATCTTATACACAGGCCTGCAAGGGTTTTTTTGCACATTCCTCATCCGCTGTTTCTATCTTTTTGTATGTATATGACATTTTGTTTTCACATTAATATTTTCCTTGCAATTATATTCTTTGTAAGTTTTGGCTGGTATAAATGTTCAGAGTGCTATCCAAATTTTCTTAATATTTGTTTCTGAGGATTACAATTTTTCTTTGTGGTGTGCTGTAGGTACCATGTGACCAATTTCTTTGCACCTAGCAGCCGTTTTGGAACACCAGACGAACTCAAGTCTTTGATAGACAGAGCTCATGAGCTAGGTCTGCTTGTTCTGATGGATATTGTGCATAGGTAATGTTATAATCTTAACTAAAAATCTGTTGTAAGTTCTAGAATTCTCAGGAGTGTAATGCATTTAAGATTTTGATGGCATTATTATAAGCTGACAATATTTTTGCTTTGATTTTCTCTTTTAGGGATTGTTGATCTCTTGAACGTGTCTTTGATTTGTATAGTAATGTTAATGATTTCTGCTTATCCATTTCTTTCATGTACTCGTAGCTCATGGTCTTAACTCAGTCATCCTTTTCATATCTAGTTGGCAGTTGCATTGTGCATTTATGGAATTGTTATTGTCTTGAATGGCGGTTGGAATCTCAGTGGATTACTCAACTTTAAGTATTTGAAACTGTCATTGGTTTCCTGAACTCTATTATGAGCCTATTTGGCCCACAAGATATTGCCTTGTATCAATGTTAAGCTTTTTATTTTATTTTATTTTTTACAGAGGCTTTTCAATGGTTAACTCAATTAAACTCCACAAAAACCTTTTCCCAACTACATGGGATCAGCTACATGAATCAGCGCCCTCCAAGTCTGCTTGATCAAGGGCAGCACTCTTATTTGTGTTGCAGGAATTTCGAACATATTGGTGAATTTCTTAGATTGGTAGTAGAGAATTGTTGGAAATCAAAGATTAACAACTATGGAATTTTGTGCTACTGGTGGTAACTTGTGTTCTGCCATAGATTTTGTATCTCTTATATGGGATTTTCTTTTCTCTTTGTGGATGTTTTCATCTCATCAAGAGGTTCTTACCAAGTTTAGTCTTGGTTACAATTGTCGTTTTCCTTATATTTTTGTTGATCAATTTCATTTTGTAAATTGAGCTCAATTTTTATGATATTTTGATGAAGATAAGTGTATCTTGACAAGGAAATTGTTCTCAAGAGCCTATGATAGCATTTATTGTAGCAGCAAAAGCTGAGTGGAAAGTCAGGATAGTTTATGTTGAAGACTTGAAGTAGTAAGAAAAGAAATTGTTTACTTTAATGGAAACACAGTCTTGTTGAGAGGGAAATGGTGGAACCAGATTCATCTTGCAGATCTCAAGTGGGAGATGCTCAAGAAAAGACATTGTTTACTTTAATGGAAACACAGTCTTGTTGAGAGGGAAATGGTGGGACCATGTTCATCTTGCCAATCTCAAGTGGGAGAAGGCTTGACGTTGTTATATGCTAATGAAAATATGTGCGCGGATGTGTTTGTGTGTTTTTAAGCTCATACATGTGTTTTAATATGACTAAAGTACATTAGTTAAGCGATAATTTTGATACTTGATCTACCGGAGTAAGTTCTACTGACAAAGAAATAGTGTTATAAGTATTTTCTATTAGTATTTTAGTTTTTGCTTATATTTTATGGCTATGAAATAGTTTTCCCAATTGGAGAGGTTGCAACGATGGATTGATTAAGAATTAGATGGAAAACAAGTCAAATTCCTCATCTATTTCAAGTTCCAAAACTGTTTGAGCAGGGTAAGTAACAAGAAATATGTCCACACAAAGAGCTTGTTAGAAACTTAGAACACTGCTGGAAGAATCTTAAATATCATCATAGAGTGCTTGGGTGATAGAAGTACTAGGATTGATTAAGAATTAGATGGAAAACAAGTCAAATTCCTCATCTATTTCAAGTTCCAAAACTGTTTGAGCAGAGTAAGTAACAAGAAATATGTCCACACAAAGAGCTTCGTAGAAACTTAGAACACAGCTGGAAGAATCTTAAATATCATCATAGAGTGCTTGGGTGATAGAAGTACTAGAGGTATTATTATCCTGAGTGAAACATCAGTTGAAATAAAGAAAAGTAATTCTTTTTCCTGTTTAATAAGGTTTTCTTATTTGTCACATCTTCGTCATTTGATAAAGGATTTTGTTTCATACTTGAATAACTGTTGCTTGAAGCACCAGGAGATTTTGTCTCTATGGATCTGATTGTATGTTGCTTTTTCTTTTTGTTTGTATTGTTCAGGATATCTTCTGTTCTAAGTTTCTTACTGCAACTTTTTATTGTTGTCAGCCATGCATCAAACAATGTGTTGGATGGACTAAATATGTTTGATGGAACTGATAGTCAATATTTCCACTCGGGTGCAAGAGGTTATCACTGGATGTGGGATTCTCGTCTTTTTAACTATGGAAGTTGGGAAGTATGACATCTTTTCTAGTTATGAAGTTTCAGTTCATTACATTTTGTGTGAATGGCTCTTTCTTAGATTATATGTTTAAACCTTCATTTTAGGTATTGAGATTTCTTCTTTCAAATGCACGATGGTGGCTTGATGAATTCAAGTTTGATGGGTTCAGATTTGATGGTGTGACTTCAATGATGTACACTCATCATGGATTGCAGGTATTTTAGATGTCTATCAGTCGATTCACCCTTATGGTTCTTTTTAATTGGCAGTCAAATCGAGCTCGAGTTACTCATTTTGAAAGAAGCTTTTAATCATTGATGACAGTGTTAAGAATTATTAGCAGTATTTTCTATTGTTTACCATCTTTGCCTTAGTTCATGGAAATTGTTACTATTATCATGCTGCAGCGAAAGAGTTGCAACATTTGGTATACGGGCTCATGCCTCTCTCCAGCTCAGAGATGTATGAATGTATATACGCACACAGTAGTTGTTGTGCACTGCACTGCATGTGTTAACAAAAGATAATTTTTTCAATTAAAATCTTAATTTTATGTAAGATACTATGATTTGATATTTCTCGTATTACTATTATTATCATTATTTCTAAAGATTTTAAGATATAAGAAGTGGACTTAGTTTTCATTTTTAATATGTTTAAATGCTAATATTACCTGTATCTTTCATCAACTAATGCCAATTATCTTAATAGTGGAGTTGTTGTCAAGTTTCTTCAATGCCAGTTATACCCATAATCAAACCTTTATGCTTTATTAAGATATCTGAATTAACAATAAATTCAAAAAGTTCATAGAAATTGCTTCACCATGAATTCCAAGTAACTTCAATTGTAATAGTGTACATATATGTAGTCAATTTATGCGGAGGCTTACCATCTTCTGGACATCAATGACAGTTTTTTTTGTGTCTACATGTTCATCATAAATTTATGAAAAGGGAGAATGGTGAGCTTATTGTGATGCCACAAAACAGAATTGCCATAGCTGGAGTGAATTAAGTTCATATCTACTGCCAAAACAAAAGTGTTAAAAGAACATGCATAGAAAAAACAACTTAGCCTGACTTGGTCTTATTTTATGGCTTTTATTCCCTTTTGATTTTTTTTATCTTTGTTTCTTCCATCACTTTGTTGTATGCAACTCGCATTGAGGTGAGAACTTAGTTTCTGCTAATTTCAGAAACCTTGCTTTCTGACGTGAGAATAAAAAACTATGTAACTATGTGGAAATTCCACGTCTGTGATTCTCCACCCTTATAAGTATATCTAAATCTCTAATAGATTTTTAATACAGTAATACAGAACCCCATTGCAATATGCATATAACTTGTCATCCATATTTTCCCAATTGTTGCTTGCTCTGATCAGAAACCTTAAGAAATATTGTTATCGTTGCTAAATATCACCTATATTTAAATTTCATGCTTTTTTTTTCTCCTTCAGGTAGCATTTACAGGAAATTATAATGAATATTTTGGGTTTGCAACTGATGTTGAAGCAGTTGTTTATTTGATGTTGGTAAATGATCTGATTCACGGGCTATTTCCTGAGGCTGTTACAGTAGGCGAGGATGTGAGTATGACTCTTAGATCATAACTATGAACCATTTCAGGTAGTCTTAACATATGAATCCCATGATTTTTCAATTGAGCAATGCTAGAGGGATTGAAATCCACACACCAATTGCTACAAATCACTGCCACATCAGATTTTAACATTAATTTACCAATACAACACACTTTCTAAGAAAGTTACAAATCTGATGTTGAGCCTTGACACATCAAATTTGCAGCAAATGGTGTGGTGATTTCAATTTCCTTAGCAATTTTCTTTTCAATTAGTACAGCAGGAAGTAATTAAGGTTGGATTATCAAAATTGAGACTGGGTTTTTGTATCAATGGAAAGTTATGTCATCAATCTCATGCTTGTTGGAATTCTTTTTTCTCAAGACTTCCCATAATCTAGTTTGATGTGCTTTGTTTGTATAGGTCAGTGGAATGCCAGCATTCTGTATACCTGTTGAAGACGGAGGTGTAGGGTTTGATTATCGGCTACATATGGCCATTGCTGATAAATGGATTGAAATTCTTCAGTAAGTTCCTATTAAAGTTCTTGGCTGTTGCTTCCTCTCTCTCTTTGATGTTAACAGGCATGATTGGTTCATTTGCCTTTTAACTACTCTCCTACATTTCAGCTATGGCCTTGTGTAATATTTGTGCAGGAAAAGGGATGAAGATTGGAAAATGGGTGATATTATTCGCACACTTACAAATAGAAGGTGGTTGGAAAAGTGTGTTTCCTATGCTGAAAGTCATGACCAAGCACTCGTCGGTGACAAAACTATTGCATTCTGGTTGATGGATAAGGTTTGTTATAAGTCACTTCTATAGCCTTGTGCTTATAAGTATTCTCTCAATGCATATGATTTTTAGGTACGCTTTTGGCCAAACCAAGAAAATGAAGGGAACATCTTCATTCCTTTTCTGATTTTCTCCCATTTTTTTCTTTTTCTCCCACTCCATTTTATCTTCTTTGTCATAATTGTAGTTAACATCTGAATATCCAAGCCTGAATAGATAAAAGGTACAATGTTAGAAGATATGTAAAGTGCAAAACTTTGTAAAGCTACAATTACATTTGTTTCATGATTCAAAACTTAGGCAACATTCCAAAAAGGAATGTTTGGAAAACAACTCTTATCATTTTAGGAAAAAAACCCATTTTCTTAGATTTTTTTTTTTTTTTTTGAAAAAACAACATTTTTATGTTTGACAAACCAAACGCCTATTCCTTATTTTCACTATGTTTTTTTCTTTTTTTTTGGTAACTTGTTTTCAAATACGAAAAATTGTATTTAAATCACAAACCAAATGAGACCTATTATATAAGTCAATCCTGAATCGACAAATTTAGATATCATGACCAGCATTTTACCTTAGTAATAGCCTTATTAGTGAAAATTCTCATATTTTTACTAGTTAATCATTTAGAGGTCTTGCTTGGTGTTTTTGCTTTATAAGTTTGCATTAATGATATTTGAAAAAAAAAAAATGCTGCTGTTCGTCTTATCTAATACTGTCTGTTCTTAGCACTTAGCAGGATGATTTACTACAGTTAACCAATGGCAATCATGTTTATCATAGAATGTAAAATTCAACACTACTACAACATAATGCTAGGGTTTCACTTGTAAAATATTAGAATTAAAGGTACTCTTTCCAGCATAAAGAATTGATAAGGAAAAATAAAAGTTATAAAACAATATAATGCATATGTACCATGGGCATCTAAAAAGTTGTTCTTATGTGGAACATGGTTATTATTTAGTTTCTAGTGACGAGGGGCAATTGTCAAATTTTAGTTTAGCTTAGTGGGGTATTTAATAGAATAAAATGGCATTGAAATCCTCTGTAATGAGATAACTATGCACGTGTGTGTGTGTGTGTGTGTATACGTAAACACACACAAACATATAATGGTAGATTTCTTTTGCTTTTAAATTTTCTCTTGATTTGTTGATATTTCCCAATTATTCAGTTTGTTTTATCAGAGATTTTTCATGCTCTTTTCTCATGAAATACATCTTTGATTCATGTTATTCTTTAGTTCCTAACTACTCATTTTATCTTTTCTCACTTGCATTTGCCTTCATCATCTGGTCTTTCAATTATCAGAAAATAGACTTTGTAACTACACTGAAACTCTTTTTGATGAAAAAGGATAATAAAAATTTAGTAAATCGCAACAACTGTCCAATTGAATGGTAATGTTCAGTTAACATGTTACGGCAAGGCATGGCAATTCAAGATGCATATACATCTACTATGTTGGACAATTAAAGAGACCATCGATTCTTTAAGTGTCAACAGACATGTACACAAAGACAACTATTTCAGATTCTTGTCTAGCTAATGTGTTGCATGCCATCCACCCTTTTCTCCTTTTCCTGTTTTAGGTGCTTTTTTGTTAGTTTATTTTCACTTTGTTTTTCAGGATATGTATGATTTTATGGCTTTGGATAGACCATCAACTCCAGTGATAGATCGTGGGATAGCACTGCACAAAATGATCAGACTAATCACAATGGGTCTAGGTGGAGAAGGATATCTTAATTTCATGGGCAATGAGTTTGGACATCCTGGTAATTATGGATAGTTGTTTAACAAGATTTCTAATTTTGCACTTTCAACTATATCATAGCCATAAATTGGATGTCTGCTGACTATTGATATTTGGATGGTTTTGAATAATGTTAAGATTGGATTGCTTTTTGGATTTGAAAAATACCTGATTATGGAAGATTTTATTCTTTGTTTTTGTGTCTTCAGAGTGGATAGATTTTCCCAGAGGTGATCAACATCTTTCCACTGGAGTAGTAATCCCTGGAAATAATTGCAGTTATGATAAATGCAGGCGTAGATTTGATCTAGTAAGTTTAAAGGAATATCTATATTATGGTTTTTATTTAAACAACTAACTATAACGGAAAACATGCAGCTGAATTTTTACTTATATCATTTTTTTTCAATCTTTCTGTCATCCACTTAGTTGAATTACACAAATGATTAGGTCATCCTTGATAAAAGGACATCCCCTCAATAAGTGATGCATTGCACTTGCCTCTAGGCTTTCCAAAAAATGGATAAGGAGTGGCATATTGGCTCCTCAGTGTGGTGATGGAGTAAGAGTCCTGATACTACTTTGGAAGAG
Organism: Paratinospora sagittata; assembly: GCA_035771175.1. NCBI lineage: Eukaryota > Viridiplantae > Streptophyta > Magnoliopsida > Ranunculales > Menispermaceae > Paratinospora > Paratinospora sagittata. The sequence continues at coordinate 208,760 of CM069593.1, read as the reverse complement.
TGCAGCGAAAGTAGCTTGTTCATGCTAATAGACTTGAGTAGTGACTTGGAACACATGAACACTAACATTATATACTATTTTAAAGAGAAAAACAAATATAATATGTTTGCTAGAAACCAAAATGGGTAATTGAAAACTCAAGGATAACAAAGGGCGGAAGATGCAAATTGTATTATTTTAGGAAACATAAGAAGAAAAGGATGTAGGAATAATTGTTGATAAAACTATAAAATATCGTTCTATTGTTACTTGGAAAAGAGATAAATACTAACTAGTGCCATGCACATGATTGCATATGATTTCTACTATTTACTAATAAAAACTTTAGTTTTATGTTATTTTCTTTTTCTTATTTTAATTGAAAAATATTATGACTTTTGATGAAATTAGAAGGGTAAAACTGTGTTATTTGTTTAAAATAAAAATAGGGGTAAAGAAGGGTAGAGTGTTATAATTAGAGAGGGCAGAGTTGAAAAAAGTAAAAGAGAGATGTAGAAATAGTGGGGGAAAAATAGTTAAATTACTATACTCCTATACATCACTAAAATTATATTTTATATTAAAAAGAACTATAAAGCTTTTCACAAAATTGATTACACTGTGAGTGCTCCAATTTTTGGCACAATATTAGTATAGATAAAAGTTATAATAGAGGATATATCGTATGTTTAGACTGTAATATAGTTGGTGGAGGTGCACCCTAAAAAGAATTGACCCAACATACTTAAAAAAACTTTGGAAATTATACTAAACCCAACTTAACTAAACATTTTCCCAACTACATGAGATTGGCTACATAAATCCTCTTCCACCACTCCGCTCAATCAGGAGCTAAGTTGACACTTAAAATACAAGTAGTGATATCTTTCTTGATTATTTGTCCATGTTATTTTAAGTCTTTCTCTATCTATATCATTATTGTAGATTGTTAATAGGTCACTCTTGCTAATTGGCACATATCCAAAAGATTTTGTTGTTTGTGTCCAGACCATCTTAATTGGTTTTCTCTCATTTTATCTCCAGTTGGGACTACTCATACCATATTTCAGATGTGTGCATTTCTAATTTTTATCTTTTAATGTTTTACCACCTATATATCTAATATACTTATACGCATTTTTGTTACACTTATTTATTCACGTGTTTTTTTCTAAATTGCCCAACGTTTTGGCCACAGAGTATGGCTGCCCAAAATTTATAAGTATACGTTGGTGCAAATTCATGTAGCTAATCCATGTAGTTGGGAAAAAGGTTTAGTTAAGTTGAGTTGAGAATAGGCAAAAAGTTCTCTTATTCAAAGGCTAAATTAGTGGACGTGTGGCTGACGAGTTTAAGAGATTATGCAATAATATAAGAAAAGTGATATAAGAACTTATATGAGAAAAGTTGTATAAGAACAATCAATAAGATGAAAAGGCCAGCACATTGGAAGTTTTCCAAGCTTTCCTCTCTCTCTCTTTTATGGTAGCCTTGGTGCAAAACATTAATTGTGAGTGGAGGAAGTTGATTCATGTACTCGATCCCATGTAGTTGGGAAAAGGCGTAATCGAGTTGAGTTGAGAACAAGCAAAAAGTTTTCTTATTCAAAAGATAAAGACTTTAGATTAAATAAATAATGTCCCACAAGATGCATTTTATAAATAAAAGCTTAATACTAGAATTAAAATATTATAGATGTTTGTGCAAATGCTGAGCGTGTGAAATGCATAATATGACATGTTGAAGAAAATCTTACCAAGTTAAAAAAAGTTCATAAAAGTGTAGGACACAACTTTTATACTAAAGCACAATGTAAATAGAAATGCTTCCCAAAAGATCTTAAGAAAGAGGGAAAGGAGAATGCTTCCTCTTGGCCCTAGCAAATGGCTTAGCATTCCATGGAATTTGGGGCCATGGAAGTGAAGATGAGATAAAGAAGAAGATAAAAATAAATAGAAAAGGAGATAGAGAATGCTCTCAAGGGATTAAAGAGTGTGATGTAATTCGGTGCATTTTTAGGGGTTTATATATAAGAACAAGGGATAAAATAGAAAATGGAGAATGTTAAGGGGTAAAAGTGTGATAAAATGGAGAAGTCAGTTAGACTTTGATATGATGGTTAAAGGTGATGTGGAAAGATGGTGCATCATGCTATGGTTACCGTTTTGGTGTCAAATCAAAAGTAAATATGAAGCTACAAATAGGGTGAAGCATGGGGAAAGGTGGCCAATGAGAATAAAGGAAAAGGTCATGTGTAAAAAATAATAAAATATATATATATTCTGAATTTCAAAAATTCTAGCAATAATAGCTTGTAATGAGAGATCAAGTCTGGATGACTTTCCATGGAGGATGAATGCATGAAATTTTGAAAACTGATATGATTAATTTTTATGATATCTAAAAATTTATAATAGGAAGAAATCGAACATATTTAAAAATTTGAATCCAAGCTATAAACCTTAAAACTATGACAGTGCTTTATATAAGAGAATAATTTAATGTCCATGAGCATTGTCTGTTTTTTGAGTGAATCTCAATCCTGGACAACCATCTAAAACTTAAAATAGGAATCCAACTTTTGCCAAGCATGTCTTTGGAGAAATTTGTGAACATTGGCTTGCTGGTGGGGTACATCTGTTACTTCTTGTAGGGAAGGAAGATGAGATAATGATCAAGACTCTCAAATACAAGAACAAATGGCAAGACCAAGACCTGAGAAACAACAAGTTTCAGTTAATTAATTGCTAATCCTGAAAAGTATGTCGTCTTCCAGCAGAAATAACTCGTATGCATACCAAAAGTATGTCGTCTTCCAGCAGAAATAACTCGTATGCATACCGCACTAGTTTTCCCCCCTGAAAAAAATGTTAACTGAAATAATAGGGACTTTATTTTAGTTAGGGGTGAAAGCAATCCGACCCGACCAAACCTGACCATTTCGATTTGGGGTGGGTCGGGTATACCTTAGAGGTCGGGTAGGTCGGGTCAATTTTTGAAAGACCTAACCTAGTCAGGTCGGGTCTTGTGTTTCATCAAAACCCAATCTGGTTGACCCGACGCAATCCGACTCCTATATATATATAGGACCCGGCTTCCCATGTATGTATATTTACATATTACATATATTTTACAAAAAAAAATTTAAAAGATTTCTGTCATTTAAGAGCTTTTAGTTAAGAAGTTGACTCTTCATTGATCTAAGTTGAGGGTGAAAAGGATGGATTTATAGAGGGAGAATAGTTTCTTTCCTTCTTTTTTTTCAATGTGGGACTAAAAGTCTAAAAGAAACAAACTTCTTTCTCCAAACCTAGAAGTAGCTCTTAAAATGCTTACAAGATCAACCCAAATTCATGGGAAGCCATTATATAAGTAGAACAATCCGCTTGCAAATTAACTAAATTAAAACTTAAAACTAATCTTTTTCTAAACCAAGTAACCCACAAAAGAAAGAAGGAGAAATAATCATGAAGTAATTTGAAGAAATTAACCCATAAATGAGAAGCAATAATTATATCATAATTACAAGATGGGTGATATTCGTAATTTTTCTAAGAAAATGTATTTATATAATTTTGTAGTTTAAAACATTGAATATTAATTACTTTGTTAATAATTTATTTAATTATATAGGATGAATATTTGGTTTACTACTTATATTTTCATCTCCAATAATATCTTTATAATTATATCATACTAGCATATATATATATATGTGTGTGTGTGTGTGTGTGTGTGTGTGTGTGAGGGAATTTTTAAGGATTCAAGTTTAAATATGAACATATACCCTATAATTGGTGATGGGAACTTACTATTCATAAATCGTTTTATTTTTTATATCTTAATTATTATAACATTAGAAATTATAAATTTGAAGTTATTAATTATTGTTACATCATATATATAAATATAAAGAACTTATACTATTTGTGGGTTTCCGTTTTTCAAGGACCATAGTATTCTCATTCTTATTTGAATTAGAGAGCATATATGCATACACATATGCATATCACCTATGAGTACAATATATACATATATGCATATATAAATATAAAGAACTTATAATATTTGCTATGTTACCTGGACTCGGGTATGATTGTCGAATACGGGTACATATCTAGAGGTCCGACTTGTTTTTTTCAAATTCTGGGACACGGGGACTCAGCTATATTATATGTTTTCTTTCTTTTTTTTCTTCTTTTCACTCATTTATTGTCCATTTTTCTCTCCCACTTAAGTGAATTTTATCTATTAGTCATTATCTTCTTTCATGCTTTCTTTTCTTTCCATTGGAAAACCTACATAGTAATATTCTAAAACCTAAAGTGTCGAACACATATCCCATACCCATGTTGTATCATGAAGTGTCGGACTCAAGTACGTCAGGCTAAAGTAAAGAGTCCGGGTAACATAGAATATTTGTGGGTAGAGCTTATATAGGTGTCACAACCCACCCCCACGGGAAAAATGAAAAATACATTCTAGTATGATCTAACAATAATAAAGATAATAACTTCAAATTGATAATTTCCAATGTTATAATAATTAAGATATGAAAAATAAAAGGATTTATGAGTAATAAGTTTTCATCACCAATTATAGGGTATATGTTCATATTTAAACTTGAATCCTTAAAAATTCCCTCATACACACATACACACACACATAAATATATGCTAGTATGATATAATTATAAAGATATTATTGGGGATGAAAATATAAGTGGTAAGCCAAATATTCTTCCTGTATAATTAAATACATTATTAACAAAGTAATTAATATTCGATGTTTTAAACTACAAAATTAGATAAATACACTTTCTTAGAAAAGTTACGAATATCACCCATCTTGTAATTATGATATAATTATTGTTTCTCATTTATGGGTTAATTTCTTCAAATTACTTCATGATTATTGCTCCTTATTTCTTTTGTGGATTACTTGGTTTAGAAAAAAATATTAGTTTTAAGTTTTAATTCAGTTAATTTGTAAGTGAATTGTTCTACTTATATAATGGCTTCCCATGAATTTGGGTTGATCTTGTGAGCATTTTAAGAGCTAGTTCTAGGTTTTGGAGAAAGAAGTCTTTTCTTTTAGACTTTTAGTCCCACATTGAAAAAAAAGAAGGAAAGAAACTATTCTCCCTCTATAAATCCTTCCTTTTCACCATCAACTTAGTTCAATGAAGAGTCAACTTTTCCCCCACAAGCAAAAGATGTGGGTTAAGGATTTCTTAATTAGAAGCTCCGAAATGGCAATATACACATATATGCACATATATATAAATATAAAGAATTTATAATATTTGTGTATATATGCATATATATAAATATAAAGAACGTGTAATATTTGTGGGTAGAATTTATACTATTTCTTACAATCTTAAAAAGTATAGGAAAGATAATAGTACTCTACAATCTTAAAAATAAAGAGACATGAATGAACTAAAGTAAAAGGCAAATAGCTTGATTAATAGTGCAGTACCGGAACGTTATGGGTGAAATTGGGCATGTTTTTAAATTTTTTCATGAAGCTGGTCTCAATATTTAATATCTAGCCCGAAGAGACAAGGCATGAATATTCTTAACAAGATCAAGCAAAGTATAAATCACATAATGAGTTAGAGAAAAGATAGGAAATAGATTCAAAAGTTGCACTTAGATAGCCGCCGGCCAGCAAGGGGGGGCCTTTGCATAGAGACCTTGGGGGCCTTTGCTTTGCAAAGAAGCTTCTGGAAAACAATTAAAAAATTTGTGTTATTTTTTAATATGTTTTATTTGTATTTGATAAGTTTTGATTTTTTGTAAATTTAATATTTTTATTTTTATTTTTTTAATAATAAAAAAGGGCCGAACCAGACCCGACTTTTGGCCGGTCAGGTTGGGCCCCTCTAAAAGTAGAGGTCGGGTGGGTTTTGGGCCAAAACCCGACCCAATTTCACCCCTAATTTTAGTCAAAGAATGTTTTATTGGTTTCAGAAAAGCAACTTTTATTGAATGATTTTTAGGTCATTATATGTAATTGAACTATTGTTTATGATTACATAGGGTGATGCAGATTATCTAAGATACCGAAGAATGCAGGAGTTTGATCAGGCTATGCAGCATCTGGAGGAGAAATATGGTGTATGTATATTTGAGCAAATATCACTCTCTTTAGCTCTATTCCACATATTTTTGGTTATTCTATGATATTTATGTATTTTCCCAAATTCAGTGAAAAAATAATATCCTTATATGGTAAATAAGATTTGCAACAAAAATTTACTTCGTTCTTTTGCCTATAAATTGTGCACATTTTTTAGGACTTAAAACGTCGGACCTTATAATTTAATTGATAAAATATTGTTGTTCTGGATTGCAGTTTCTTTTACTGGTTCTTATTATCTTTTAGTAATTAGTCATGGATTAGTTCTCTTCATTACTTATGAAGAGACTAATCCATATGTGCTTTTGCTCATGGATTAGTCTCTTTGTTATCATTACTTTATGTGTGGAGTTGACTTGCGTATGTCATAATTGCTTTTGCTTCTAAGGAAGTTGTAGTATAACATACAGCATTAATTGTGAATGTGATTATTCATTAGGTGGAGATACAATTATTTCTGGATTAGTCTCTTCATTAATTATGAAGGTTTTTGTTTGCTCTACCATTGAAGTGTGCTTCTGATATCAATGCTTAAGGCTGTAATAGCATCAATACTACAAGTGAGTCAAAGAAATTACCATCCTCTGTTCCAAAACTCAATGTTGTGTCATTGAGTGGTGATACCAGAAAAAAAATAGGAAAAGAAAGGCTAAACTTTTCAGTCTCAGTTGTAATGTGAGATTTAATCTATGGATCAATTGGTGAAAATGGAGTTTTGTACTCAATTCAGATGCATGACCCACATGCCTCAGAGTGGGGTCGGAAAGTGCGTGGGATGTATGTTGTGAGGTTTAATCGTGGTTGTCCACTATCAGTCAAATACATTGTATTCCATGGTGTAAGGGCTGTGAAGGAAAGCTTTCACTTGGAAGAAGAGCAATTTTTCCTAGTGTAGCTTGTAATTATTTCACTAAAAAAACCTTGCGTGCCTCATGCGTATTGCCTAAAGAAGCCTGAAGGGTATTCTTAGGAGCATAGGAGGCTGAGGAGAGCTGCCAATATTTTTCTTTGCATTTTATGGAGGAGTTTTTTCAATATGGTTTCTTCTTTTTAGTTTTCTGTTAAGTGTCCAATTTTCTATATGGTTTCTTAATATGATAACATTTAGAATGGTTTAGGTGTCAAAAGAAGATGTGCATTGTGGGAACGGTTGCTACTTTTTGCATCTTTCACCAAAGACCTGTGCTATACAAAACTGCTTTTTCATGTTTGTTGTTTTTATGTGCTGTGCTTCATCTGATATGGGTGTTTAGTATGAAAGATGTATTCCAACTTTTTTATTGCAGTTCATGACTTCAGAGCATCAGTATATTTCACGAAAAGATGAAGGAGACAGGATTATAGTCTTTGAACGTGGAGATTTGGTCTTTGTTTTTAATTTTCATTGGAATAATAGTTATTCAGACTATCGAGTAGGTTGCTTAAAGCCAGGAAAATACAAGGTATAACGCTCATCTATTGCCTTTTCTTTCTTTCGCAATTCAATTTTTACCAATGGATGCTGCATTCTACTCGTGATAAAGTTTGTATACCATCATTTTCTTTATATTTGATTTCAGAAATTGTGTAGGACCATGGAAGAACAGTAGGATATTTACTTAGAATTTCCTTTTTGAGAAATGTCATAGATACGAGTGACAAAGTTTATTCCCCAACCAATCCTATTTTGTATGGAATTAATTAAGACTGCCCAAAACATTCAAAGAGAATTACTATTGTTGGTTAGCATTGCTGCGTCGTTATTACTTGTGAAATGGAAATGTCGATCAGATTTTCTATGGCCTTTCTTCATCTCTTTTATTTGTTTCTCTGGGCACAGGCAGTGTAGCTATAATTTGCCTTTATTCCTTAGTTTACCTTCTCTTTGCATGTCATTAAATGTTCACTAAGACCATTTTTTATTAGACACTTTAGATTGCTAAATTCTAATGTTATTCCCCAACTCCTCTCACTGGTCTTTTTTCAGGTGGTCTTAGATTCAGACGACAAACTGTTTGGTGGCTTCAGCAGAATAGATCCCGATGCAGAGTACTTCAGCACAGTAAGGAAACTCAGGCCTCAAATTTCCCTGATCATTCCTTAATGATGGATCCTTAATTCCATTGTTTGCTATCCTTTGCAGGAAGGCTGGTACAACGACCGTCCTCATTCCTTCCTCGTTTATGCTCCATCCAGAACAGCCCTGGTGTATGCATTAATGGATTAATTTGAGGTTGTCTTTCAACTCTGGTCACTGCATCAGCTACTTATATGGCAAAACTTCTAATTTCCTCTCTCCACCCTTACAGTTGGGACAATCATATATGTGACCAAGGTATTACTGGGACTTCTTGCATCTTAATACGCACGTCTATGCTTTACTTGGCTCATCCATAAAAAAAAGAAGTTGACAGAAATGAAGGGAAGAAGCTCTGCGGCATGATGTCCCACAAAAAAAAAAAGAATTCGAAGTCTCTGTTCTGGAGCAATAAGTTGTCATTGCCATACAGCTCTATGATGTATTAAATCTTCTGCAGCAAACACTGATCTGCATAGCTGGAATATTTATGGTAAATCTTGAACATTAGCTCTTACTCCATTGTGGTCTTAAGACTTCGAGATCCTGCATATTTTCAGACTATTCATGGCATGAATGAGGTTTTTCTTTTCCTTTTCCTTCTCTTTCTTCATTCCGTATAGCATGTGTGGTTTTAATCACTTAAGAACTACTACTCTCTCAAGAAAAGCTTCTCTGCATAATCACCCGAAAACAAACTTCAACTTTACCTGCCCTTTTCGTATCTTTGTCAGCTTCTCTCATCCTTCTTTCACTAAAGCCTACACCCTTCAAACCACTCTCAATTCTATGAAATTGAAGATATGAAAGATGTGTTGTTTACGTTGGTTTTTCTAAATCTTTTTGCTATTTTTATTTTAGTATTCATGTTTTGTTTTAGCACCTCCATGACTTAATGGTAGAAGATTCATGAGCTCTGGTTTGTTGAGAAGCGCTTCTTCCAATTTCTTATTTGGTCAGGTTTTTTTTTTTTTTCTTGTGTAGAGAAAGTGATAAAAAAAAATCAATTTAAAAGCAAGGGAATAAGGTTTACTTGTTCATTTACAGTCTTTACAATGTTCTAGTAAAAGCTTGAGGTGAGTTGATAAAATACTGTAAAGAATAAGAAGGAAAACGAAAGGAAGGAAAAGTTTTGATTGAAAAAGAGGATTTTGAGAATGTTGGAAGTATATGGTTTGTGTAGGATGAAGGATTTGTCAGACTTAAAAATGGTAAATTTGACATTTTGCTGGTACTGAAAATGAAATTTTGAATTCATAATTTTTGGATAAATAGATGTAGGAGTGTGACACACATTAACAACTTGCTTGTCTCAGGAAAATAATGTTAGTGGGACACCAAGATTTCCTTTTTCAAGCTGATGGCAGATGAGTAGGTTTCAACTATTTTCAATGGTTATATGAAGTGTAGAAGAATGCAGAGTTTTTCTGAGGAAAAATTTATGACTTTTTTCAGAGTTTGCCTTTTTATATATATCATTATTTTTATTTGGGATGGAAGAAAGTTCTGGAAACTATTGCCGTTTCTTGTAATCCTGCAATGCTTTAGGAAAAGCTCTCAAAAACAGAAAAATAAAAATAAAAACCTAATGAGACTTACTGGTAAGACCAGAAAATGCTAGGCTTAAGCTGGGATGAAAAGCGAATTCAGAAGAGATTTTTATAGGAAAAAAAAAAATGCATGTTCATTTGAAAAATTAAAACTGTTGCAAGTACCAACTACCAAGACCTACTCAAATTCTTCAAATTATCCCAACTAATCCATCCATTCATCCAAAACATTAAATTGTTTCGTCTCTGCCAAATTTTAACCATGTTTTCTTATCATTACCATAAAAAATCATTCTATAATAGTGTTTTATTTTTTTATTTTTTTATTTATGTATATGACTCCACTACGGATGATATCCTTCTTTGTGTCTTTTTGAACGCCCGGGCGGTTCGCTTGAGTTGCTCAACTGCACTGCCTTTTGCATTTTTTTTTCTCCCCGGCCTCCGGCCTCGTCGATCTTGCCTAAATTTGGTAGTTGCAAAACTCAAGTGTCCTAATCCATTTGCTGCGGGTGAGAATAATCTGGAGTCGAGGACAAGGCCCCTCACCTATACTTTTCGGTCATAGATTTCATTAAAATCAAAACCTTTTTTTTTTTTTTTTTTTCGCTCTAAAAGCAAAACCATTAAAAGAGCTATAAAGAATGCCACATGGGAGCAGACTGTAGTTCAGTAGCTGTATTCTGGAGCCTACCCTGCACGTACACCACATGCGTTGCACTGGTAGTTAGGAAGCCTGCTTGCCGTATGTGCACGGAGAAGCAATCAGCAACTATGCAAATTTATCCATCTTTTTATCTTTTGTGCTCTCCTATCAAAAAGATTTTATGATCACCAGCATTACATTATGCAAGTTCCTTAACAATTGATACACATAATTTTTGAAGTTTTCAACAACAAAGAACCTAAATTCATCTCAACAAATGTTTATGTTTTTGGGCAAAAGAAAGAACAATTCAATGTCAACCAAAACAAAGTAAAAGAACAGTGTCCATATATTCATGGTATTCATCAGATGCTGGCACTACTGGTCTGTGACCTAGACCCACATGGTAGTTGTTGTTCATGCAAGACGCTTATCGGAGACCCGGAAGTCGAAGAAGATCGAAGCACCTCCGCAAGAGGCCCGCCCATTGAGCTAACCGGATTGGTGTTCCATCCAGCTTCCCAATTCAGTTGATGCGCTCGATGATCCGTTTCAAAGTTGTGATCTTCTTCTTCAGAAGTTGGTGTGTCTCCTTGGCCTGTAGATAATTTTAGGAATAAGTTGGTGCCACCGGAGGCTGCAGGGTTAGCATTTGGTTTTTGCTGCGATTTGGGCAAGTCGTCAAAGAAATGCCAGAGGACTTGACCTTGGTGTTTGGTATCATTGAGATCTCCATTTTCACCTGGTTCACGCTCCAAGGGTCTAATACAAACAAAGGGGCTGAGAGTTAAAAATTGTCCATGGGAATCTAATGAGATTTTTTTCCTTAATAAAGCAAAGTAAATAAACAGAACATTCTTTGTATAATCTATTTCAAGGTGACCCATTAAAAATTATAAAGGACCCAGCAATGAGATACAATCCTCTTGAATTGCAACAGAACTAAAACCAACTATATCAATTCATTTTGAAGAGCCAACGTAAGCAGAGATTGCTTACAAGCTCTGCTTGCTCCAATGGATAGATAATTCTAATGTTTCCCAAGGTTGGAGAATTTCAATAATATACATCATTCAATCACCTATTTGTGTAGGACTTGGGTGTTTGTTTCATTGTAAAATGCAAGGAATAATAGCAGGTCCCTGCGTCAAATTTGGCTAGAATTGCGCCACTTGCCGATCAACTGATTGTTCTTAATCAATGCAGTAGCTACCATTGGCGGAAAAGTAAATGAAACAGGAAGATCAAACACATTAATCACAATGTCAGGAAACAAGTAAGTCACCAACCAGCAAGAAAGTCAATTTTTTTTTCCATTCTCAAAGAGAATAGCTTCCCCTTTATTACTTCATGTGAGTAAGATTCTCAAGGACAATAATATTGACAGACACACCTAACACCACATAGCACATTTATGCAAGTTGGGGTTGGGCACCAATGTTTTTTTCTTCTTAATTCCTCAGGTGAAAGATCAAAAATCATTATTATTATTATTATTATTATTATTATTATTATTATTATTATTATTATTATTATTACCTTTGGTTGAGCTGAAGAAGATCAATTTCAGGAGAAGACCCAAAATGAAGAACAGAGTTAGCTGTTTTGAAGCCCCCAACATTACCAGCAGTGGCTTCTGTGGAGGTGATTTCCACATGCTTTCTTGAACGGTTTCGGCCTCGGTGCATGTGGCGCTCGCAGTACTTCTGCCCACTCACCACATCTCTTGAGCATCTCCATTTTTTCCCATCTGTTCTCCGGCACCTCCCGGTCTCTGGATCCACATAGCCTCTTCCCCAGTATCCTCCTCCTGATTGCAACACTTTTGATTCCAAGATTTAATTAATTAGAAGAAAATTAAGATACCCATTAAGGGTGAAAGCAATAATTCATAACAAAGTAGTAAATCTAGATAAGATTCTAAAGAATTTTGAGTAGGAAAAGGCACAGAGGCTATAGAAAGATCTTAAACCACAACGCCCTGAAAAAGATACACAAAAATGCTGCAAGAGAACCCAAGTTCAGTGATATGATTTATTATTTTGCAAGAAGAAACAAAAAACTATTAGACCCTTCTCAGGTAATGAAGTACAGGAACCAAAAAAAAAAAGATATTCAAGAAGCTGGAAGTGGATACCTTGAATAATGAACATTAAAATGCACAGATCTCAGATGATTATAGAAAGTTTGAAGCAAAGAAGCGGACCCATTTAAGAGAAAATGAAAAGAAAGAAATCCCATTAAAGATCTTCCATTAAAACAAGATATAAACCAATTAACAAACAGTAAGGGAAGGTTATGTTAAAACAAAGTGTTTATCAAATGAAATCTTTGTAAACTGGGAGGAAATTCACTCACTCTATAATCAGAGAAAGAACCGGCTTTATATAAGCCTTACATAACTGAAGGGTAAACATGCAACCCACGTTAAACACTAACCTAAACGTGGTATATGACTAAGTCTGAAAGAAACCAACTTCAACTGATCCCTAAACTTTAGGGCTTATTTGACCAAGCAGTTAAAACTGCTTACATGAACAAACCTAAGTTTAAGTAGTGGATGAAACCACTACTTTCAACAAACCTAATAATCTAACATCCTCCCTTAAACTGATTGCTAAGCATTCAGTTTACACCTGGTTCCAGACACACTCCCATAAGCTCACGCATCCTCAGAAAGGCATCAGTCTTCAAAGGCTTGGTTAGTATGTCTGCTATTTGTTCTTGAGTGTTGCAATGAACCAGATTCACAATTTTATCCTTAGTCAGCTCACGGAGAAAATGGAAACGCACATCTATATGTTTGCTTCGACCATGCATTACAGGATTCCTGGAGAGCTTTATTGCAGAGCTATTGTCACAAAAAATCTCTGTAGAATCTTGCTGAGCTTGACCTAATTCCTTCATTATCCTTCTCAACCAGATTGCCTGACAGGCACATGAAGCTGCTGCTATGAATTCAGCTTCAGTTGTTGATAACGTAACCACGGGTTGCTTCTTAGACGACCAACTCACAGCTCCTGAACTTAGCATGAACAAATACCCCGATGTGCTCTTCCTGTCATCTAAATCACCTGCATAATCACTATCTGAATAGCCTTTGATCTTAGCATGTCCTCCCTTTTTGTAAAGAATTCCAAGGTTGATCGTGCCTTTTAAATACCTTAGAACCCTTTTTGCCGCTGCCAAGTGCATTTCTGTTGGACACTCCATAAACCTGCTAATTAGACTTACCACGAACATAGTGTCAGGCCGAGTGGCTGTGAGATACATAAGGCTCCCCACAATCTGTTTGTAGAAAGTATTGTCGACCCTCTCACCAGTCACATCCTTAGTTAGCTTGGTACCTGGAACAATAGGATTTTGCACTGGATTGCAACCTTTCATATTAAATCTTTCCAATACTTCCTGAGCATATTTCTTTTGGCCGATGAATATTCCATCTACCTGCTGCAATACTTCAATTCCAAGGAAATACCTCATCTTACCAAGATCGGTCATTTCGAACTCATTCATCATCGACTGCTTAAACTTAGTGAACATGCATTCATCATTGCCTGTATAAATGAGATCATCAACGTAAAGGCAAACAATGAGAATTTTACCTCCATTTCCAGTTTTGATAAACAAAGTGTGTTCATAGGGGCACTTCACAAACTCTTCCTTCAAGAAGTAAGCTTCTATACGACTATACCAAGCACGAGGGGCTTGTTTAAGTCCGTATAAAGCTTTCCTTAATTTGTAGACTTTATGCTCCTTTCCTCTCTGCACATACCCAGGTGGCTGCTCTACAAACACTTCTTCATTAATATTTCCATGCAAGAAGGCACTTTTCACGTCCAATTGATGAATTGTCCACTCCCTTTGCGCAGCGAGTGCAATCACAACCCGAATGGTATCTAACCTGGCCACAGGAGCAAATACTTCAACATAATCAACCCCATGTTCTTGAGCATACCCTTTAGCCACAAGCCGAGCTTTGTACTTGTCTATCTCTCCATTCTCATTCAGTTTAGTCTTGTAAACCCATTTGACTCCGATCACTTTCCCTCCTTGAGGTAAGTCTGTCAATTCCCAAGTGTTGTTCCTCTCAATAGCTGCTATTTCAACATCCATAGCTTTCCTCCATTTATCACTTTTCACAGCTTCATTGTACTGAGTTGGATCACTGTTTGCTAAAAGAGCCAAGTGCACCATGTCTTCTTCTTTAGATAATCTCTTTCCCGTTACGTAATCTTTCATCCATACTGGAGGAGCCCTAGGTCTTCTTTCTTCTGGACTGGATGAGCTTGCTTCTGAGACTTCATCTGATCCACTATTGTTGCTTGTGTCATTTTCATTTCCATCGGATCCATCTTCATCTTCTCCCTGATTATCAGCTTCATCAGCTTCATTTTCTTTATCTTCATCATCATCCCATTCCAGATCTACTATGACAGCTTCATGATGATGCTCATCCCATTCCCAGCTGCTATTCTCGTCAAATCTAACATCACGACTGATTATGACCCTCTGGGAAACTGGATCAAGTAGTCGATAGGCCTTCGATCCTTCACTAACTCCAAGTAGCACACACTTCATACTTTTATCATCCAGCTTGGTCCTCTTGTTGTCTGGAATATGTACATATGAAATGCACCCAAAAACCCTGAAATAACTCACTGACGGTATCGTACCACTCCATGCCTCCTCGGGTGTTTTGTTTTTGACTGCAAGTGTGGGACTCCTATTGAGTACATGAACTGTCCAGTTTGCTGCTTCAGGCCAAAGAGTCTTTGGCATCTTCTTCTCGGTTAATAAGCTTCGAACCATGTTCATGATGGTCCGATTCTTACGCTCAGCTACTCCGTTTTGCTGCGGGGTGTAAGCTGCTGTCAATTGTCGTTGGATCCCATTCTCAACACAAAACTCAACAAACTCATGAGATGTAAACTCCCCTCCACGATCCGTTCGCAAGCTTTTAATACTTGCATCGGTTTCATTCTCCACAAGATTTTTGAAAGACTTAAAGGCTTGAAAAACTTCTGACTTTTCAGTTAAAAAATAGATCCAAGTCTTACGACTAAAATCATCAATGAAGGTAAGTAGATACCTCTTCTTACTATTGGATATAGGCTTTATCGGTCCACATACATCTGCATGAATGAGTTGTAGAAGTTGACAAGCCCTCCAAGTACTCCTTTTTGGAAAGGGATCTCTCGGTTGCTTGCCTATCAAGCAAGTCTCGCACACTCTTGAGAGGTCCTTTATCTGAGGTAGTCCACTCACCATCTGCTTCTGTTGTAGAATCTTTAAGCCACCAAGACTCAAGTGCCCATATCGGCAATGCCACAACTGAACTGGATCATCTGTGAGAGCATTGAAACATGCCTGGACATTGGGTTGATACTGAGCAATAAGAATGAACATGCGGTTTGCAGCCATAACAGTTTCCATAATCAGTCCCCTCTTAGGATGATAGATCTTGCATTTCCCGTGTTGAATGAGAACAGTAAGACCTCTCTCCTGAAACTGACCAATACTTAGAAGATTGTTCTTTAAAGCAGGCACATAGAACACTCCCGTGATCACTTGAGTCAATCCACTAACTTGTAGTCGAATATTTCCTTTTCCCAAAACAGCCATACTAGTGTTGTTCCCTAGTTTCACAGTGTCTCTAAAGCTTCCATCAAAATCAGAAAAGAACTCCCTCTTACCACACATATGATTGCTGCAACCCGAGTCCAGGAACCAAATGTCTTCTTTGATCTCCTGAGTATCCATGTACGCCATTAGCAACATCTCCTCACCAGCTTCTGCATAGTTGACCTTTGCTTCCTTGTCTTTCTTAGGACACTCATACTGAAAGTGCCCTAATTCATGACAATTAAAGCACTCAATCGTTGACTTGTCGAAGTTTTGTCGACCTCTTCCTCTACCTCTTCCACGAAAGCTTCCTCGACCATGTCCTCTTCCTCCAGAATTCTCTTCATAAGTTACCTTTAGTGCTTGCTCCTCTACAACATGTCCAATCATCCGCTGCTCATGCACTAGCAAACTGCTTTGCAGTTCATCAATTGAGAGAATGTCTAGATCTTTGGATTCCTCAATTGAACAAACCACATAGTCATATTTAGGAGTCATCGATCTCAAGATCTTCTCAATGACTTCTACATCCGTCAATTTGTCGCCATTAATCCTTCTCTTATTGGCTATGGTCAGAGTTCGACCAAAAAACTCATTCACAGTTTCTCCCGTCTTCATGTGAAGCATCTCAAACTCCTTTCGAAGTGCCTGCAATTGGGCTCGCTTGACTCGCGCAGTCCCTTGATACTTTTGCTTCAACGAATCCCAAATCTCCTTACTCGTATCCTTGTTCAAGATTGTTTCCAACACAGCCCGATCAATTGCTTGAAACAAGTAATTCTTGGCCTTTAGATCTTTCAACTTTTGATCTTCGAGCACTTTCCGTTGCCCCTCTGAGGGTGATGCTCCTTCTGCTGCTGCAGGGATTCCATGCTCCACAAGATCCCAGTATTCCTTTGAACGTAGGAAGTTTTCCATAAGCATCGCCCAGTGGTCATAATGCCCATCTAGTTTTGGAATGGCTGCTTGCACAAAACCACTTCCTTCTCCTGCCATATTCTCGTAACTCTTCACTCAAAAGATTGCTATCTCTCAAGCTTTGATCAAGAGCCCCAGGGTGGTGCTCTGATACCAAATGTTAAAACAAAGTGTTTATCAAATGAAATCTTTGTAAACTGGGAGGAAATTCACTCACTCTATAATCAGAGAAAGAACCGGCTTTATATAAGCCTTACATAACTGAAGGGTAAACATGCAACCCACGTTAAACACTAACCTAAACGTGGTATATGACTAAGTCTGAAAGAAACCAACTTCAACTGATCCCTA
Source organism: Paratinospora sagittata (assembly GCA_035771175.1). Lineage (NCBI taxonomy): Eukaryota > Viridiplantae > Streptophyta > Magnoliopsida > Ranunculales > Menispermaceae > Paratinospora > Paratinospora sagittata. The sequence goes on along the minus strand of CM069593.1, from coordinate 191,488 downwards.
AACTTTAGGGCTTATTTGACCAAGCAGTTAAAACTGCTTACATGAACAAACCTAAGTTTAAGTAGTGGATGAAACCACTACTTTCAACAAACCTAATAATCTAACAGGTTAAACTTGAGCGAACACACAATAACCCAGGAGACTTAATAATTACCAGCTGGGTGTTGGAATTGCTGGAAGTGTTGACGAGGATGGTGGAGATAACATGGTTGAGAGTTGACATCAAGGCTTTTCTTGATGGATTGAATAAGTTCAGCAGGAACAGTAGCCCCAGCCAGCATGTACTTGAAGATTAAAGCCTGCAGTTCAAGCTCCTGCCACTGTGCTAAACTGAAGAAACATCCCATCTCTACCATAAAACAAAAACAAAATAGACAACATTTCACATGAAGAGCTGAAGCTTTCTTTCTGTCACAAACTTTAAAAAAAAACTTTAAAAAAAATGTCCCTTACTGGCAAATCTGGAAGTTGTTGTTAAATGATCTGGGATAGCTGAAAAGTTGCCCATTTGGTTGTTATAGGGCTCAGGTACAAACAAAGGAAGAGCAGTAGCAATAGCAGTAGCTGTAGCAGAAGCAGAAACAGATGGGTCAAGGAAGAGTCTTGGGACCTTTGCAGAAGGAAGATGCTCTGACTGATGCTGCTTTCTCCACAGATGATAGTCCATTTAAGAGAAATTGTTAAGACTTAAAAAGAGAGAGTTTTGCAGTGTTGTATGGTTTTTTGGTTGATTAAATAGTAGGCCAAAGTCCTTGCAGAACAGCAGTGAGAGACAGGAGGCTAGGTGGAGACTTTTTCGGGGAAGTTCAGAGTGAGAAATAAAGATGACTCTCTCTACTTTTTTTTTTTGTTTTTGCAGCTCTTTCTCTCTAGACTAACTATGAACTATGTATCTTTGTAGAGAGAGAGAGAGAGAGAGCGATGTGTTGTCAACTTAAAAGCCTGCAAGTTTGCCTTTTGGCCAGTGAGTAACTGTTTGGTTTCCAACTTGGAAACTGTTTTCCCTTTTCATACAATAAAAAAATTAAAACAGTAACAAAAAACTTCCTTTTTAATCTTCTCTGTACAAAAAGTAAAAAACTTGAAAAACGACAAGTTTTCTAAAATCGGGTAATATGAAAACAGGTTTTCAAAAATCCAACCAAATGCAGCCTAAAAAAATGTACAAACGAGAGATCTTGCAGAGCTTACTTCTGAGCTTTGCTTTGAAAATAAAAAATATTAATTTAACTATAATTTTAAGTATAATTACATATTCACAGTTATTAGATAAACGATGTATTATATATCTTAATATGTATAATAAATAATTAAATAATTGTGCATTGTAATTACACTTAAAATTATAGTTAAATTAACATTTTTCAAATCAATATTGTTAAGGTTAGACACTATAGAAAGACGACCTCTCTAATAATTGTTGGGTCACAGTTTACCAGTGATCCAATGGCCATTGAAGCCGCAACAATCCCATCTTACATTGCTTTTAAGTAGTAATTCTTTTTCTTGTTTGAAGTATTATTGAAAACTTCATTCTATATTTGAGATATTTATAAATTACTATAATAATAAACATAGATTAATTAAAAAAAAAAAAAAAACCTCAATAACAAAAAAAAATTGATGCAAAGTGAGATCATTAGAAGTTTAGGGAACAGCAAAAACATTTGAAAACAAAGCTACATTAATTGTAGCAATGTAGCATTTTATAACAACGCTATATTAGTTAGAATAGAAACTACAATACAAATTGCATTGCGAGCAATGCTAAGTGGATTGAAAATATTATACTATGAGCGCGTTTGGCGCGTGGGATAATATGGGATTGGACTAAATATAGTCTAAATTTCATATTTAGAAGTGAGGTAAAATGAGATAAAAATAATTCTACCTCACCGTTTTATCCCGTTCCAGCGAGATAATATAATTTCTACCAAAATAATGGGATTATTTTATCCCTTCTTTTTTCTTTTCTTTTTTTTGTTGCAATCAACCCTTCTTCTTTTTCATTCTCTTTCTTTCTTTCTTTAAAAAAAAAAACTATCAATTGGGTTTTGCGATTTCGAAAAACCGAGTGATCCGGTTTGCACCTAGTTTTGCAATTTCGCAAACCAAGGTTTTTTTATTTATTTTTATATAATTTAATTTTTAAAATTTAATTACTTTTTGGCTTTAATCTCAAACACGGATTAATCTATTTTTAATCTCATCATATCTTATCTTATTCAATCTCATAAAAATAATTTCATCTTATTTCGTGCACCAAATGGGCCCTATTGTTACAAATCACTGTTATATCAGTTTTTAATTTTAATACATCAAAACAACATACTTTTCAATAAAATTATAAATCAAGAATGTTTGATATCAGATTTGTAGTAATTTGTGTGAAAATTTGAATTTGATAAAATTATTTTTTATCAAAAGAGTAGGGTTTTTTTTTTTTAATTGCTGGGCTCAACTAAGATTCGCTTGGCCCAAACTTTTTCTCGTACTAGTTGACTAGTTGTAGTAACACGCCATTTTTTATATTTTATTCATGTTATAACTTTGGCTCATAAAAAAAGCTCATTAAATGTTCGAACTTCCCAAGAGTAGGAGGCAACCATGTTGTTGCATGTCATCATTGGCATGTCACACATATTTGATTTACTGCATAAATGATCAACAACAATAAATTCATAACTTGTGTTAAATTACATATTTGTAATTAAAAATTAATTTCAACAGTCCCTCCCGCCTTACTTCTACCTACTTAATCTCTTTCCCTCTTCTAATTCCTATATTAGAAAAGATTTTTTTCCAGTTATAAGTTAATTTCACTATAAGAAATAACACTTTTATATAATAACATGCATTATAACAAAATAAATATTTAACACATAACAACAGATATTGTTAAAAGGAATGTTATTAAATATTAAATATTTTGATAATATTTAAAAACGTTATATATTTTAAAATTCACTACATATAATTTTATTTTTCTAAAAATTATGATTTAAAAATAACATTCATTTTTTAACATTAAAATATTATTTATTTTTAAATTTTATTAATATTTTAAAAAATCTAATACAAATTTTTAATACTATTTTAAAATTTTATATAATAAACTAATGAGAATTTTGTGTTTTTTTTATATAATTTTAAATAATTAAATTTTAACTTTAGAGTTTTAATTATTTTAATAACATTTTTTAAATATAATCAAAACTTTTAAATACTTAATAAAATTTATTTTAGTAACATTTTTCACTGCGTATCATTTGCTTAATCCATGTCACTCATATTGATCAGGCCGCAAGAAAGTAAGACTTTAAAAATAGCTAGTGAGCAACGTTAAATAGTTCAGGTAAACACTGTTTTGCTTAATAAAACTTTGATAAAACAACATCACCTCTTTTATTAGATAATCAAACTCTTACTTGCTTCACTGATGTTGGTTATTACTACCGTTCTTCTTCCACTGATCTTGCTTATACTGTACTTCAAAACGGAAAGTTGTTTCACTTCTTCAGTCTCTCATTTTAATTATTTGCTTCTCCTTCACTATTAGTATAGTACTAAAAGCTGCAATGAGACAAGAAGAAGAAGAAGAAGCCATGATATTGCACCTTGATCTAACTCATCACGACTGGCCTTCCTCTTTGTTCTACGATCCTAACGCCACCTCGTTCAAACGCACAGAACAAGCTATTGCAACAGCAGTCTCGCGCTTTGGCTATCAGAAAGGCATGACAAAAGGAGGGCCGCCTTCCCAAGAAGATTTACTAACAGGACCTGGTGCTTACTATGTAAAATTCAAAATAGGAACACCTCCGGCAGTGCAAATCCTTCTCTTTATGGACACAATGAGTGTTCTTACTTGGACACAATGCTTCTCTTGTAACCAATGATATGATTATCAAGTCCCAATCTTTGATCCTTACAACTCTCAAACTTACACCAACATCGCTTGCCACACCAATTACTGTACTGATCTCCCAGCTGAGTTCTCAAGCTGCAACAAGCAAGACAACACTTGCAATTATGGCTATTTTTATGTTGATGGGTACTCCATCACTCGCGGTGCTCTTGCCACCGAGGCTTTCACCTTCGACACGACCAACGGCGGCAATCCGTATGTTTTCACTGATATTGCGTTTGGTTGTCGCCACAGAAACCAGTTTGATCGTGGAAGAGAAGCTGCAGGCATACTTGGTCTTGGGCATCAGAATAGGTTATCCATGATAGCTCAATTAACTCAATCTATATTCTACATAGAACCCAAATTCTCTTATTGCCCTACGGACCAGACAGATAAAGTGATAGGAAGTACACAGTATATTTAAAAGACATCAGTGTAGGAAGTACAAGGCTTAATCTACGACCGGGGACTTTTAACAAATCTGGCATACCAGAGCGTGGAGGGATGGTGATAGACGCGGCAGGAGCAATTACATTTTTAGCCAAAAAAAGGGTATGATAGATTTGTGGAAGAGTTGGAAAGGCAACTTAATTTGAATGTGGATGCACCAGCAGTTAGGCATTTAAGTAGGTGTTATAGTGGATCATTGGATAAAATATTGGCTATGTATAAAGGGGTGACATTTCATTTTGCTGGAGATTTTAGACATGCTCTTGTACCCAAAAAACTTGTTTGTTGACGTGGGTGGGCGGTTCTGTCTTGCAATATTGCCTGCTCCTTCTCGCCGTGAATCTGTTCTTGGAAATATGGCTCAGTAGTTTTACAGCGTTGGGTATGATCTTGAAAGGAGCCTGGTTTCTTTTACAAGAACAGAATACGACACTAAGCTTTGGACATATTGTTATTATTACTACTATTATGATTATCATTTAAAATTGAGAAATCTCACTCAATATATATCACAGATCAAGTGTAAAGGAAAGTCAAGTCAAGTCTTTTAGCCTACCACTTTGACGGGTCAAGCTCTAGTTGAACTTGTATGACGGGTGGGGTTGAATTATTTCGTTTGTTTCATAGGTGATGTGAAAACTTCTTCTTGAAAGAGAATTTTTTTTTAAAGGAAGCTACAATGTCATTTGTTGCTGGTAAGACCTAACATGTCTATCAAATAAAAAATCTCTTAAAAAAAAAAATTTGAATAGAGGAATCTAAATAAGCTCTGTTCTCTATAATTAAGACTTGCATATATGGAGATGATGAATTTAACCACAATTTCAATTCAATCTCTTAATTTGAAAAATAATAATAATAATATTTTAAAACAAACAAATCTACAATGTTGTTATCTATGATTATTATTAATATTAATTGTATTTAAATAAATAAATAAAATGTTGATCAGTATTGGCATTGCTGCCTTTCTTAAGGTGGTGTCACTTCAATAATTAATATAAATGGTGTGACATGCATTTACATATATTATTATTTTTATATGTAGCTAGGTAGAAACTAGAAATGGTGATGGTGACGCTACGTCACTCAGAGGTGTCATTTTTGGTTGTCAGGTGGCGTGCCCAACACAAAGTAACATACGCGACAGGGAAACCAGCGCTACAGCGTTTCCAATCCCACCCTACATTCAAATTTCAGTGTGCTCTTGTCTCCTGCTCATTACTCTTCACCTTTTCTTTTTTCCCCCTTCTCTTCTTTTAAATTATAATAAGAAACAAATATGTATATTCTTTTTTTAGTTAATTAACTTTGCTCCTCTTAATGATTATAAAAGAAACATTTCTTTCATGAACAAAGAATCATGTGTATTAACAGTTACTCCTTTTTGTAGTTAGAATAATATAATATATATATATATATATATATATTAATTTTAATACATTGCTTCAAAACATTTAACTAGAATGACCCCTCTCGTAAAAATAAAAATAAAAATTTAAGATAGCAATAGTTGTGCAATATTAAATTTTATTCAATGATCACTTTGAAATACATGATTCTAAAAAAAGATTTAAAACGAATAAACATAGGAGTCACGTTAGGGGTTCTACGGTAGAAATGCATTAGAAACACATTTATCCCTCTAATTGTTAGATGAATAAACTTAAGAGTCACGCTAGGGGCAATACTATCCCTCTGATTTTTTTTTTTTATGTGAACTTTTTGTTTTTGGTCCATACCACACACACATCCAACATTCACTTAAACATTTTCCTTTTAATTTTGAATAGGTAGCAGACAATTTATTATGTCCAGCATGATTTGGTTAAGAAGCCCTAAATTTCAAAGGACAGTTTTAGCATACATGGACCCTCTTAGACAAAACAGGAACAGCAAGAAAATCCCAAAGTACCAAATGCCTTTTTGCCAACTTCCCAACAACAATTTTTAGGGTTTATCATTTATATGAGCAATATCCTCAAAATTATGAGTTGGAAAGTGCTGAATCTTCATATTACACCCTATAACCGTTGCCATTGCATTTTTTTTTTTTTTTTTGTGTGTAACTTTAGCTCTTATATACTCTGATATATATACATTCATATATATCTTTGTAATAGTAATTTGCAGAATCCAAGGCACATTTGAATGTTCCATGCCCAACTGTGGTTCAAAAGCAATAGCACCAGCACTCACTCATTATGAACGGTGCTTTGATTTTCAAGTGCCCCACAAAACAGAAGCATTGCTGTATGAAACGTTCAAATTGGGCTGAAAGTGCACTTCATCAACACCATCATGATCTTATGGTAAAGTTACAATCTATTCAAATTAATTTATAAGAGGAATTTTTAAAATGTAATTTTTGTGCATTTTTGTGAAACTTCTACCTCTGTTTTTACTTTTGCCGATGCCCAAAATTCATTAGGTGAAACGAACTTAGATTTTATGATGATTTTGCTGATAAGGTTTAATATTTTATTTATTTTTAAAGTGGGCAAAGGGACCCATAAAATGTATATAATGAGAAACGAGAAAACTCAATTTAAGTGGAAGGTTTGAATGTTTCGTTGAAAGAGTCATATTTAAAGTGTGATTAAGCGATTGGAGAGAAAAAATAAAAATAAACTTTATAAATATATATAAACAAATTGAAAGATTCCTTCATTAAATTTGAAGTCCAAGTTGGAAAGCTACTTATTTTGCCTTTTCTGCCACATTTGCCTTAGGCCTTACGCCTCCCTTTTACTTGGTCGTGAATGGTTCAGCCACTGCTGACACCACAAAACAAGACTTCCACATTAAGCACAATTTCCTCTATACATTTTTTCTTTATTGAACTTCATTTCTTTGCATTCTGTCACAAGTCTTTAAAATAAATATTTTCCAAGATAAGAAGAAATATGAAATATCAGACATAAGTCAAAAATAGCTTCTCCTATGCATATTGTACAAGTAATTAATATCATACATGGATTCTTTGTTTTTTCTTTTTTTTTTTTGAAACCATATCATACATGGATTCAAATCACCTGAAAATGATGAAAAACATATATAATATTATATTATCAAAATAAAATAAATCTACTGTTCAAATTTTTTTGGGTTGTTTTCAGGTGGGGGTTATCAAAAATAAATAAAGAAAATACTGACTACAAATGAAAGAGCATATATATATATATATATATATATATATATATCTTTTGTAGCTCTCCAAGCTCTTGGAATTTTCTTGGAAGACCCACTTTCTATTATCATTGTTCCTGTCTCACAAAGCATATTTATTTTGTTCTTGATATTATATTATATATATATATATATATATATAATAAATTAGTTGGTTGGTTGTAACCCATGTGAGAGAAACGGTTGTGTTAGTTGAAACTACAAAATACCAACTGTTGCAAAACACACCAATCAATATTAATTAATTAATCTCATATAAATAAGTCAAAAAGGAAAAAAGTTCTGACTGTTAACTTGTTAATTCATTTAATCAGGAACCTACAGTATAATTACTATACTTATCTAGTGGTTGCCTAGTCAAATATGATGAAGAGTTAGGAAATATGATTTTTATATATAAATATATGAGAGTGCTAACATTTAAAATATACATTAATTACATATATTATTAAATTATTTTAAATTATAAATTAATATATTTAAAATAATTTAATAATATTTAATATGAATGTACATTTTAAATATATATTTTAAATATTATTTTACCATTTTTTTTAAATAAATATACAAATTCACCTTAAAAAAAGTAGAGAGACTCATTAAAGATAATGAAGCATTTCTGTCATTTCACCTTTTGCTTTTTTGCAATTTTTTCATAAAGAATAAAAGCCAGGTAGCCGTAGAATGATAGCTTTGAAGCCTGAGGGCTTGTTTATAAGCACCTGCAATAGGGGCATGAAAGAAAAGAAAAGAGACCCATTATTCTAAAGCAAAGAAAAAGAGTAAAAAGAAGCAAAAGAAACAAACTGAGAGAATTTGAAGTAAGAAGAAGAAGAAGAAGGGTTTTTTGTGAAGGCAGGAAGAGGTGCAAACACAGAAGCAGATGTTGGAACAGCAGCAGCAACAGTCACAGATTCAGAGAGTTGAGAGCCAAAACATGGAGGAAAAGGAAGAAGAATTGTCAAAATCCGCACTTACAACTTTCAGGGCAAAGGAAGAAGAGATCGAGAAGAAGAAGATGGAAGTAAGGGAAAAAGTTAAAGCCCAGTTGAGTCGAGCTGAAGAAGAAACAAAGCGCTTGGCGGTAATTCGAGAAGTAAGTCAAAAAAAAAAACCCACTTTAATTTTCTTACAGAAATGCAAAAACCCTTAATTTTGTGTGATGTCTTGGTTCAAAAGCCCTTTATCTGTTGAAACATATGTGACTTGGTTCATAAAATTCTCCATCATGGATAAACACCAACTTTTGGCCTTAATTTTGTTTTTTGTTTTTTGTTTTTTTGTAGAGTTTTTTTATTTTATTTTATTTTGTGTGTGTAGTTTCAGAAGAGTGTCTTCACTATTCACTAAAATTGATCATAGAAATCTGGGTAATTAAGATTTTGATGATTAAGTTATTATTTTGAAATAACAGAAAAAAAAAACTTTTATTATTGTGGTGGTAGCTATCTTTAATTTTATGGGTTCTCTTTACTTTTCCTAAACATGATCTGTATGTATTGATGTGCAAGGAATTATGGAACCAGTTTCCAATTTTCAGTTTTCAAATATAGACTTTCTGATTCATTTTGTTCCGAAAATAAAATAAAATTATGGTAGGAGCTTGAAGCATTGACAGATCCAATGAGGAAAGACGTTTCAGTTGTACGCAAGAAGATTGATTCAATTAACCGCGAGTTAAAACCACTTGGCCAGAGTTGCCAGAAGAAGGTGAGAACATTAATTCAGATAACCTACACAATATAAAAAATAATAATTAGAATTGGTTTGTTGTTTTTGTTTTTGATTAACAAGATCAGAGTGATTTTGGTTTCAGGAGAAGGAATACAAAGAAGCTCTTGAAGCTTTCAATGAAAAGAACAAAGAGAAAGCTCAGCTAATTACCAAATTAATGGAGGTAAGGATTCAACTGGGTCAAAAAAGAGAAAAAAAAAATCCCAAAAGATTTCAATTTTGTTAATCTTTTCGTTAATTTTGGACTTGTATGTAGCTGGTAGCTGAAAGTGAAAGACTGAGGATGAAGAAACTGGAGGAGCTCAGCAAGAACATTGATTCACTACATTGAGATGTGATGTGCTAATGTCGATGAGTGGTCATGACTGTACTTTGCATTGAAAGATCAATGACTTTGTGTTGCCATTGCTTTCTTGGATTTGGTGTATTGCATGTCATTACTTGTGTATTTTATTTTGTATTTATGGAGGGTTAATGTGGATTTTAGGAAAGAAAATGCCCTCTAAAATAGGAACACCTTGACTGACTATATTCTCTCTAGTTGTGGGAATTTGGATAAGTTCATTGTTTAATGATCCCCGTCAACCTAACATCTGAAAAATTACAATTTAGTGGTTGAACGATTGAATCAGAGTGCGACAATGTTATGGCATTTCTTTTATAGTTAGTTGCCACATCTGTAGTTTCACTACAAATGGCATTAAATTTTCTGTTTCTTTTTCCTAATATGGAGTGGAGTTTCTTACCAAAAAAAAATACAGTAAACATATGGACAAATATCTCTATTTCATTCTTGTCCCCAAGAAATTTTCCTGTTTGATTAGAACAAAAAATAAGTCTTATACTAGAGCAGGGACCCAATAAAACAGGAAGAAAACTCATACAAGACTATTTCAGTGTCTGAATCCGAATGCATGTATAGTCCCTACATGGAATCCACTCTAGATAGAAGCTGTTTGTACTCCGAGAGCAAATTCGGAATATCGCCCATGCGCAACTGAGACGAGAATGTGGCAAACAGAAGCATACGGTAAGAATTCCAACAATGAGAGAAACATGAAAACAAAAGCAAAAACTGAATACTAAAAGAAAACACTAAATATGTTTCCATAGCATGGAGAGACTTGAATCCAAGATTTAATGTGTTGTACATCATATGTCAAACCATTAAACCATGGGTTCAACCCTTTTTCATTCCTGAGTACATCCAGATGGTGATTACAGACTAGACACTTGTATAAGGTGGCAAGAAAGCTTGATCTTCTAACTTGCAAATGCCAAATGGGACACACATTTCAAGATGTTGCTCAAGGAAGATTTGCCAATATATTAAAAAATAAATGTGCGTAAACTAAAGAAAGGTTAAGCTCAGTGCTCTATTGAAATTTACAAGCTGTATGACAATACACCTTGTAAAATTTGGAAACAGAAAATAATTTTGTTGCCAAAGAATATAATGATTAGCAACAGAATTTTATTATCATTGAAATATGATACTTAACCACTTTTTTTTTTTCATCACCAATCCTCCAGTTTCTTGTTAGTGAAAACTGTCTAATGTGCCACAATGGCCTAAAGCTTGGCATAAGCTGTGGTTAGAGCCATTTCATGATCACATTCACAGTTTATCTAATCCTCTTGTTCATCATGCAGGAAGATGATTCTTAGGCACTGTTCCTTTTGCTCTGGTCTGGTGTCTAGCAATTTACAAGGATCGAGATCTATCTAATTAAACATCATATCACAGTTATTACCATAAAGATTTTCACAAATGGACGCCTATATGTAATTCTATATTTCCATGTTAATAATTTCACTTAGCTGGAAATAAGGATGACACTTCTCAAGATACAATTACAAGTTATTTTGCTGGTGCAGATGCAGTAGGTTCAATTTTGTATCAATTGCAAAAAATAGCAGCTGCATAAGTATAAGATTGATATCTGCACCAGACTAGGACAAAACTCCACAAGCAGCAAACATTTACATTCATTTCATTAAAACATACCTCAGAAGCGCTTTTAACATGATAAAAACGATAAATTGGCAGCTCAGATTCCCCAGCTATTATTGGTAATGAATCAGATCCTTTCTGGCCTCTGTAATAATTACAAACACAAACACAACCAGCCATATGATTAATCCAAAGAATACGGAGGAATGATAGAATTACTGTTAACTATGCAAAGTTCATGGAAAAGATTCTTAAAAGTGTGACTATTAATGAAGATAAACAAAAGCCAGAAGTCAGCTCAATCAGGAAGAGGTGACTAAGTTGGGAGTACTCAGCTCAATGTAATAAAAGATGGATGCATGCCATTTATTTATTTATTTATTTCTATTTTGGGTTGGGGGTGGGGGGGTGGGGAGAGGGGAATCTAAGAGGGAGAAACAGTTTTGTCAAAACTAAAATCAATCAACCTGAAGTCGTTGGGCGATATATTGTCTCTAGGCGTAAAACCCGAAACTGAACCGAACTTATTTGGTTAGGTTAGGTTTGAATTTATCGGTTTACATTCTTAGATTTACAAACATAAATCTTTTAATTAATAATAATTTACCTAGAAAGACATTCAATCTCGATAGCAATTTGTAAGCGACTATAACTGCAGAGATATAACATTAAAAAAAAAAAAAAAATCACTCTCTCAACATGAAATTCTCAGTTGGTCACTTTAAAAAAAAAAAAAAAAAAAAAAAAAAAAAAAAAAAAAGAGTAAGAAAAAACTTCAAAATACTATAAACAAGAGATATCAATGTTTCAATTGCACGACCAAACCTCAATGTGATTGATGAAATAACATTTAAAATGGAAAGAAAAAAAAAGCTTTAACCAATTCGTGATAATGAAAATCTGCGGAAATACACAAAAAGCTCTCTACTTCATCAATCCTTTTCTCTTTGGAGGTAAAATCTCTTCAAGACTTGGACGAATCGTGTTTGGATTCGTTAAAGAAGTAATTTCTCCAACAATCTCAGCTATTTTAGGTTCTCCATTCTTTTAATCTGTTCATGCTTTGAAATATAGGAGAGAAAGAGGGTTATTGAAGAAGAGAAAAGAAGAGTTTGCTGAAATGAAGAAGAGAATGAAAGAAGAGAACTTAGAGGAGAGAATGGAAGATGAGATCTGATTCGTTGAAGTAAAGAACAAAATGGAAGAAGAAGAAATTGGAGAGGAGTTTCTGCAGCATATGTATATTGCGTTAGGGTTGGAGGAGGGTCTAGGTTAAGAGAGTTTAAATTTAAATTTTCACCCTTAAGTTCGGTTCAGTTCAGGTTAACTTTGGTTTTCCAAACCGAACCGATCGATTTATCAAATGTGAAAACCGAAAACGAAACCAATGCCATCGGTTTGGTTTGGTTTTTCAGTTTCGACCAACCCAATGAACACCCCTAACCCTAATTGTCTCACTTGAATCCGACTTAACAAAAAGACTACAGAATCATTACCATGCCGACTCAGCTGCCGGATCGGGTTGAATGGCTGTTTGTCCTAAACCATCAAACCCAATTAAGAAAACATTTTTCTTTAACTTTCAACTACCTTCAGTAGAAAGTTAAGAGGATAAAAGTGGGGTAAAGTGAGAGAAAGTGGGAATGGGCAGTTGAGAATAGTAAGAAGCTGAGTCCTGCCTGAGATCCCAATAGGGTTTGGTTGATGAGCCCTTGCCACCCAATAGTGTCTGGTTTTGGACCCCTACCGTCCCCCCAGCCTCAATTCTATACCATTTACACTATTGGAAAAGACCTTAATAATGGTTAGAGAGGGTCTCATATATATGAATCACAAATTTTTCCCTCCTAGGGAAGCCCTAGTTAGTTGACTTTGCAGGAAACCACGCATTAAAGTCATATTAAGACCTGGTGACTAGGTAGTTGTTGGATGAATGGGTCTATAGAAATAGAAATAGAAAAAAAAAATCCAGATGGTGAAGGTTCAATTGAGTTATCAACTGAACTAGTTACAGAGTTATTATTTTCAACACTCCAACCAGAGTCTTACCGACATCTTGCAAACCTGTCACTTATCTTCTCCTGCAATTCCCCAATATAACCTGTCCATCATATCATTCTCCATCTGTTAAAATAATAAAAGACACAAAGATATAACGTGGTTCGGCTTTATGGCCTACATCCACGGGAGAAGAGAAAGGATCTTTATTCTTGTGTAATGTCTTAATGGAGGGACTCCATATATATAGACATACAGGGCTATGTACTTATGGCTACATTTATAATTTTAGTAACTGCTATATTCCTTAAAGGAAATAAATCCTTAAGGAAATAATTCTGTACAGGAAACATATCTATCAACAATAGGAAACAAATCTCAACACTCCCCCTCAAGCTAGTGAATAAAGGTTTACCATTCCCAGCTTGGACACATTCGCTTGAAATGCAGTATGATTTAACCCTTTAGTGAGCATATCGGCAAGCTGATTATTGGTAGACATATATGGAGTACAGATCAACCCACTATCAAGCTTCTCTTTAATAAAGTGTCTATCAATCTCTATATGCTTGGTTCGATCATGTTGAACTGGGTTATGGGCAATGCTAATTGCAGATTTATTGTCACAATAGAGTCTCATAGGGCCATCCCAGTGTATTTTCAAATCTGTTAAAATTATCTGCAACCATAATAACTCACAAACCCCTTGTGCCATTGCTCGGAATTCTGCTTCAGCACTAGATCTGGCCACTACATTCTGTTTTTTACTTCGCCATGTCACCAAATTCCCACCAAGAAACGTACAATATCCAGTAGTTGATCTTCTGTCAACTACTGAACCAGCATAGTCTGAATCAGTATATGCTTCAAGAACCATTCCTGTGTGTCGTTTAAATAAAATACCCTGTCCTGGAGTCCCTTTAAGATACTGTAGAACGCGATTAGCCGCTTGCAAATGAATATCTTTAGGATTGTGCATGAACTGCCTTATTACACTCACTGCATATGCAATATCAGGTCTTGTGTGAGAGAGATAGATGAGTCTTCCTACTAGTCTTTGATACGTCTCTTTATTAACAGTCGGCGCTTCTTCAGCTTCTCCAAGCTTGTGATTAAGATCAATAGGAGTATTCATTCCTGTGTGTCGTTTAAATAAGATACCCTGTCCTGGAGTCCCTTTAAGATACTGTAGAACGTGATTAGCCGCTTGCAAATGAATATCTTTAGGATTGTGCATGAACTGACTTATTACACTCACTGCATATGCAATATCAGGTCTTGTGTGAGAGAGATAGATGAGTCTTCCTACTAGTCTTTGATACGTCTCTTTATTAACAGTCGGCGCTTCTTCAGCTTCTCCAAGCTTGTGATTAAGATCAATAGGAGTATTCATTCCTGTGTGTCGTTTAAATAAGATACCCTGTCCTGGAGTCCCTTTAAGATACTGTAGAACGCGATTAGCCGCTTGCAAATGAATATCTTTAGGATTGTGCATGAACTGACTTATTACACTCACTGCATATGCAATATCAGGTCTTGTGTGAGAGAGATAGATGAGTCTTCCTACTAGTCTTTGATACGTCTCTTTATTAACAGTCGGCGCTTCTTCAGCTTCTCCAAGCTTGTGATTAAGATCAATAGGAGTATTCATTGGTTTGCATGCTAGCTTTCCTGTTTCTTTAAGAAGGTCTGTAATGTACTTCTGTTAAGAGATAAAGATTCCATGTTTAGAGTGTGCCACTTCAATCCCTAGGAAGTATTTCAATCTCCCTAATTCCTTGATCTCAAATTCTTCGGTCAAACACCGCTTCAAGTTTTGTCTCTCGTTCTCATTGTTTCCTGTCATGATGATGTCATCAACATACACTAATAGAGCTGTAACTCCCCCTGAAGTCGAGTGCTTAATAAACAAAGTGTGATCTCCTTGGCTTTGTTTATATCCCATACTTGTCATTACTTTGGCAAACCGACCAAACCATGCCCTCGGAGATTGCTTAAGTCCATACAGGGCCTTTTTTAATTTGCACACTTTATCTGTGGTGCCAAATCCTGGAGGTACTTCCATATAGATTTCTTCCTCTAAATCCCCATGTAAAAATGCGTTTTTTACATCAAATTGTTGCAGATCCCAGTCATAATTAGCTGCCAATGACAAGAGAAGTCTCACAGTATTCATTTTTGCAACTGGAGCAAATGTCTCTTGATAGTCCACACCATATGTCTGAGTATATCCTTTGGCTACCAATCTTGCCTTGTAGCGCTCTAGTGACCCATCTGCTTTGTATTTTACTGTATAAACCCATTTGCATCCAACAGGTTTCTTTCCTGGAGGTAAGTCTACCAACTCCCATGTTGTATTTTTCTCCAGGGCTTCCATTTCCACATTCATAGCTTGTTTCCAATTTGTATTAGATAAAGCCTCGGATAATGACGTAGGAGTCTGGATATTATTTAGGCTGGTAAGGAAACTCTTATGGGTTTGTGAGAACTTCTCAAAGGATACAACATGAGATAATGGATACAAGGGATGTTTAGTGCATTCCCTTGTTCCCTTTCTAATGGCAATGGGAAGGTCATTGTCAGGTTCAGAGGCTAAAAGATCATTGTTAGTTTCAGGAACTAATGAAATTTGTAAGGAGGGTTCAGGGTTTGTTACCTCATTCTCAGGGATTGGTTCAGATTCTTGAGCTTGCATCGGTTCAGGAGCTGCGGCTTTATTCCTTGAGTACACTCGTCCAGTCATCCGATCCTTAGGTTCGTCATTGGGTACAGGGGTTGAGGGAGATTCAGGTATGGTTTGTTGGAGAGTAAAGGGATCAAAAAGGTCAAAAGGGTTATCAATGGAGTCCCGATCCTTATCTTCCATGATGACATTCTCCCCCGGAAGAGAAGGAGCGGTAAAATAGGGCTCAGGTTCATAGAAAGTGACATCGGCTGAGACAAAGAATTTCTTTGATGGCGGATGATAGCATTTATATCCCTTTTGAGTGGAAGAGTATCCGACAAAAACACACTTAAGAGCTCTAGGGTCCAACTTTCCCCTGTTGGGTTGGTAAACATGGAAAAATGAAACACACCCGAATATTTTAGGTATAAGATTATTGGAGATTTTAAGCTTAGGATAAAATTGACGTAGCTTTTCCATAGGACTTTTGAAATCAAGGGTCCGGGATGGTAGACGGTTAATAAGATGTGTTGCAGTAAGGACAGCTTCCCCCCAATAGGACTTAGGCATATTATGCTGAAATAAAAAGGCTCGGGTTGTATCAAGTAGGTGACCGTTTTTTCTTTCAGCAACTCCATTTTGTTGTGGAGTGTGAACACAGGATGATTCATGAATGATCCCCTCAGTTTGGAAGTAATTGGTCAATGTTTGATTAAAATAGTCTCGAGCATTGTCAGATCGAAATCTCTTGATTTTAGCACCAAACTGGGTATGTATCATGTTATGGAAGGTAGGGAGAATAAAGCTCACATCGGATTTTTGTTTTAATAAGAATATCCACGAGACTCTAGTACAATCATCAATGAATGACACAAACCATCGCGCTCCAGAAACATTAGGGATTGGAGAAGGACCCCAAATATCACTATGAATGAGATCAAAAGGATCTGAACTTCTGTCATTGCTAAGTGGAAAAGATATACGTTTGTGTTTCGCAAGTTCACACACTTCACAATGAAAATCTTCAACATTCAGAGATTTAAACAAAAAAGGAAACATGATTTTAAGAGATTGAAAAGAAGGATGGCCAAGGCGGCGATGATGGAGCCATAGCTTTTCTTTATTGGAAAGTTTGTGCTCAGAGAGAAATAAAGTGAAACTCTTGATAGGATGTACTGGTGTCTCAAGGTAATACAACCCGTCCTGTTCCTTAGCATGTCCAATCATCGTCCCCAAGTCCTGGTCCTGAAATGCACAGTAAGTAGGGAAGAAGGTCACATTACAACTCAGATCATGGGTCAATTTTTTAATAGAGATAAGATTGGTAGATAGTTTAGGAACATGAAGAACATTTCTGAGTGTAAGGGTGGGGCTGACGTGAACATCACCTATACCAGCAACTGTGGTTAATGATCCATCAGCTGTGGCTATTTTCCGACTACTAGGACATGGGTTGTAAGTATGAAATATATTGGGAGAATTGGTCATATGATCAGTAGCACCAGAATCTATAACCCAAGAGTTAGCAAAAGATTTATCCGAGACGTTAAATCCAATAGAAATAGGAAAATTACCTGAATGGGCCAATGAACAGGTACCTGAGGGTTTGTCAAGAGTGCCAAGCAAAGATTTTAATCTTTCAATATCGTCTTGGCTGAATCCGTCTGTCACCAGGGAGGCTGCAATTGTTGGTTCAGTAGACAGATGTGCTTGACCACTGATTTTCTGCTGTCCTCCGTTGTAACCCCAGTCTTTACTGGAAGTTGAAGGCTTGCCATGAAGTTTCCAACACTTCTCCCTTGTATGTCTAGTCTTCTGACAATAAGTGCACCTTAGATTGTCCCTATTGTCTAGATTTGGGACCTTTGATGATTCAGCGCGCGGAGTGTGTGTCCTCTGATCATTTCCCCGAATGGCGATCATAGCTGAGCCTTCCAACTTCTGAGGTGTGAGCATAACATTTCTTCTGCTTTCTTCAGTCCGGATAGCAGAGATAGTCTCATTCAGAGTTAGTAACTCTTTGCTGAGAGTTTGAACTCTTACTTGATCAAACTCTGCATTGAGTCCAGCCAAGAAGTCATAGACTCGATCCTTCTCAATATAGTTTTTTAAAATTACAGCATCTGCAGGGCATTTAGTCTCAATACACCTATAATGGTCAAGTTCTTGCCAGAGATTTTTCAAAACATTGGCATATTCAGTGACTGTCATGTTGCCTTGTTTTGTTGTTCCAACTTTCACTTTGATTTCATACACTTGGGCTGCATCATGGGCCTTAGAGTATGTCTGATGAACGGCATCCCAAATGTCTTTGGCAGTAGTTAGAAACATGCATGTATCGCTAATATTTGGCGCCATTGAATTCCATAGCCATGCCATTATAGAAGCATCTTCGTTATCCCACGCTCTAAACTTAGGATCTCCGGGTGTAGGTCCAGTGCCCAGAAGATGACTTAGTTTTCCTCTGCCCTTCAGAAAAGTACGTACCAGCTGAGACCACTTCAAATAATTTTTTCCATCAAGTCTGTAGGCAGCTTGAATGTTCGGTAGTTCTCCTTTCTCTATTTTATCAATTGTTTCTTCTATCTGCACTGTTTCAGAAGTAACCGACATTTTTTTTTTTTTTATGTCGTTCTTCAAGGATGTGAAGAAGAAGAAACAGTTACAGACGAAGATAGATCTAAAAGTGAACAGTGATCGAAACAGTGAACAGTGAACAAAACCAGTGAACAGTGATACGTGATTGAAACAGGTGAATAGTGATCCAAACCAGTGAACAGTGTCGAACCAGTGAACAGTGATCAAGATGATGAACAGTGTCGAAACAGTGAACAGTGTCAAACCAGTGAACAGTAATCGAACCAGTGAACAGTGATCGAGATGATGAACAGTGACAGAAATGTTGCAGGCGATGCGTTTGCAGTTGTGAAACTGATCGCGATGCGTTTGCAGTTGATGTGCGATGAAGAAGAAAGAAGAAGAGATGCAGAATCAGTTGCAGACGATCGCGATTTGCAGAATCAGTCGCAGATGATCGCGATTTGCAATCAGTCGCAGATGATCGCAGATGACGATGAGGCACAGTCGCATGGACAGACGAGGAAGACGATGAAGATGATGAATAGTAACAGTTGCAGAGACTACGAACCAGTTGCAGATGGAAGATGATGAATCGCACGAACCAGACGAAGAAGACGATGAACAGTGAATCGATGAACAGCAACAGTTGCAGACTAAAAAGGAAGACGATGAATAGTGACGATGAACAGTGACGATGAACAGTGCAGGTGCGATTTGTGTTGCAGATCGGCGGCAGCGGAGATGCAACGAGCAGCAGCAACGGTGATGAAGATGGAGGATTTCGGCAGCTACGGCGATGAAGGCTGACAATGATGATTCTGGCGATGAAGGCCGAAACAGATTTCCCAGTAATAAAAACTAGGGCTCTGATACCATGTTAAAATAATAAAAGACACAAAGATATAACGTGGTTCGGCTTTATGGCCTACATCCACGGGAGAAGAGAAAGGATCTTTATTCTTGTGTAATGTCTTAATGGAGGGACTCCATATATATAGACATACAGGGCTATGTACTTATGGCTACATTTATAATTTTAGTAACTGCTATATTCCTTAAAGGAAATAAATCCTTAAGGAAATAATTCTGTACAGGAAACATATCTATCAACAATAGGAAACAAATCTCAACACCATCAATTATATTCTCCCAAGTTTCTGTGATTCAATAATCTAGCATCTTTTTCTTTGTAACTATTTGAACCAAACTGAAAATTTCCAAATAGTTCAATATGCTAGCTGGTGGACATGAAGTTCAATTTTTTTTAGTTGCACGAAAGCATTAAAAAGAGGGTTACAAGCACTTTTTTTCAACAATTTTAAGCTAGTATCATCAGTAGTAACAAGAAAAGCCACCAGCAATCTATGATGTGAGCAGTCAGTGAAAAAACAAAAAAAAAAAAGCAATGCAGCAGCACACAAGCCGATGCTTACAAATGATGGCGGGCAATCAGGCCTTTGTAGTCACGAAGCAAAGGACCTAGCTCTCCAAGCGGGAATGAGCATGGTGCAGATTTCAACCACTGGTCACGAACCACCTGCACCACCATAATTCTTCCATGGTAAAAAAATAATGGCAGAGAACCCTAATCAAGGTTTTTCAATTACATTTACTACCTGAACACGTGCTTCATTTTTATCACTGGGCAATCTGGTCAATTTCATTGACAGTTCCAGCAATTCCTTATCATCCAATTCCTGTATGATCAGCTCAGATGAAGGTGAAACTAAAATTTCTAATCTTTTCTGTAATTCAGAAATTGGAGATTCCTTCTTCTGGCTTTCCTGCAAGAGACATGTAAGCTCATAAATCAGGCTTTAAACAAATCAGTAATTATCCATCCATCAATATGTAGTTATGTACATAGTAAGAAAATCGAGGTGCTTATCTTCGGGCAATTTAGCAAGGTCATGAATACGAGTCAAAATTACTTCCACTCAATCAGAAGTTACTAATCCAATAAAGTGTTAGGCAAAGGAAATGACCTTGTTTCCATAAATCAATTTCTTGAGAATTATTTCTCTCAACTCTTAGGCCATGACCACATTACTTACATCACCACAAACAGAGCACTATCCTGACCCACCAACCATCACTATGATCACCAGATTCACCACAAACCAACATCATAGCCACCAACAGCACAATCTCAGCCCCTCCAGCACAAAAATCCACCCCCTCCCCACCCAACAAAAAAAAAGCTAATCACCATTCAGATTCAGCCACCAATTACCCAACCAATACAAATACCTCTCGTCGCACCATTACTACAACTCATCATAGTAAAGTTACAAACAAGCCTAAGTTCACCAGCCATCTCCATCACCACTAGTACATCACATCTTGAACCCCAATCCAATTCCCCCAACTGAGTATTCCCACCACAAACTGTCGTCCCAATTCCCATTAACTAGAGTTTATGAATTCTTATACCTTAAATTTATTTAGAAGAAACTCTAATGCATCAAGACAAGAAATTCCACACTTCAATCTCACAGGATTTAACAGTGTATAACTATAGAATTCTAAGATTGTGGTGGATTCAATTCGCGACTTCAATAAAATGAGATTTATGCCATAGAGTCAATTTAATTCTGTGAATCCAAATGCTGCCTTAGAATTCTAAGCAAACCCATTAAAAAAATAAACAAATAAATAAGTAAAAAGAAAAAGAGGAGATTATATCTAAGAAGAAAAGCACAAGAACACCATCTATAGGAATTGAGAAAACCTGAAGCACCAACAAAATGACTGAAATCATATTTGCAGTGTTCATATCCAATAACATAGCATGCATCAGTACAGCTGCCCTGACTTTTAAAGAGAGCATAGCCTATCCAATGTGCAATCTCATTTGCGTCACAAGTTAAATGGTAAAAATGGGTTCCTTAGATGAGTGTCACATGAATGACCATTAGAATACAGCTATATTTGTCAAGATAAGTAAGTTTTATAAACAATGGCTCACACCAACATGGAAGCACATTATACTATTCCCTGAAGAATAGACTGACAAGAGTCATAAATTAAAATAGACTTAAGAAAATCACTCAACTCACATGCTTATGAGATAAAACTTGAGGATATGTATATGCACTGCCGTTGTTACCTTGAGTGCAGATTGCATTGAATCAAATGTCACTGGTACATCCTTACTGTCTAAAAGATTATTTGGAGGAGATGCGTGCATTCGCTTTGCAATAGGATCATCTGTGAATCAAGCAAAATCATGTCAGAAAGTTGGAAAGATTTAATTTTAGCTCTAGTTAGAAATGCTAAACTTGGAAATAGAAACTAGCAATAACATTTAGTCCCCATTCCTTGAACCTTGCAATATGTTCATGATAGTACTTTCGCCTAGGTCTAGGGAAAACAAGGGTGTATCGCTATGTGCATGTTGGTTGGGCAATAGAAACTGTGATTTGCATTTTTTAAGCAGTCACAGTTTTTCGGAGCATTTGGTAAGAGTTTCTTCAAGTTAAATGAACTGTTTTCAGTGACTGAAAAAAACTGGTCTTCCCCAGCTTTTCCAAACTGTTTTTGCAATTGAAATCATTTTGCGAGTATTTATGATGCAAAAAAGAACTTAATGTTTTGCCAAATGAATGATAAAAAAAATGTTTTGCCAAACATACTTTTAATAGCTTATCTTTAAAACTTTCTTTGTGCTTCTGCATAAGCTATAAGATACAAGCTGGATGCAGTACCAAATAGGCACAATGTAAATTATTTAATTAAGCCCATGCATAATTGTTGCAATATTAAAAGAATTGTAATATTACCTTACCCTGTAAATCGATTAAAATCAAATAGGCCAACAGAGATAATTGATAAAAAAAAAATGATGAATTTCAATTATATATACACCTGATGAAAAATCCATAATCAAACTCAATAATTACCTTCAGGCACCAACCACCACAGTTCACTGTATGTAGATTTCCCATCAAAGCCACCAAATAAAAGATACCGTGAATCAATACAAGTCATAGAATGGTATGCTCTAGCAGGTGGAGGTTCATTACCAGTAGACAAACGCCTCCATTGAACAGAAACTGGATTCGGAAAACAGTAAATAAATAAGCACGGCTGCTATGGAAAATCCATATGTTACAAAAATTAGCAAGGAGAAGGGAGCAACAGATATACAAATATGCTGTTAGAAATAGTTTAGAATAGCTTGATTATCTTTATTTATGTATTTTGGGTGCACTTCGATACATGGTGATTGAAATAGACATAAGGATTATTTTAGACATTTTACTTTTTGTAATTGATATACATAGGATAGGAGAAGGGGATTGATCAACATTGGTCATTCCACCTCTTCTCTCTTCTTTTCTCTCATCTGTTTTTCTTCCTTTAGGTTCTTCGTTCATTGATCAGTACCAAGGTGCTGAACTTTATCCTAGTTTCTAAAATGAAAGAATGTTCAATACTGGTAACAATTGACAAATGACAACAACACAGTGGCATGAATAGGGCATCATTGATAGAAATACTCCAATCTGTTACTAGTACTAAAATGGGAGGATATTATGCAACCAATTATCACACACATGTATCAGCTTCCAGGATATTATTGCTTCTAGCCAGGCTTTAGGTCATTTATTTAGTAATTTCATGAATTATGGAATCCAATCACATCAAAATGGAAAATGTCATTTGCGTTCTTTTCAAATACTTCATGCAAAATGCTATAAGTGTGCTATTTTAACTTTGTAGCCTGGGGTATAAGGGTGATAAAGGCCCCAATAACTGATACTTGGAGGACGATAATAAACGATGCCTTCTTAAATCAAACAAAATGATCTCTATTTAGCTCAAGCATTAGCAAGAATAGGAACCAGATTTCAGCCTAGAAAATTTTAATTTAAAAAAAAGCACATTTTTAAGATTAAGCAACTCTATGGAAGTTGCCAGCATACGGGGCATCTAAGACTTCCCACAATTGGAATCACACAAACAAAAACTAAAAATGAGCTCATATACATCTAAACCTTGGTTAAGATATTCATATCAACCCTATGCATGCACACAAGGTTCATCAAATAATGCTATTTTTTGTAGAGTTCTTTCCTTTTGAGTTTTGATCAACTCATTTCAATAATATTTTTCACAACCATATGGGATAGACTACAAGAATCTGCTTCCTCGACTTCATTGTATCTAGGGCCAAATCTCATATTTTGTCCCTAAACCCCAAAAGGTACCTAAATCTCTACATTAATAATGACATCAACAAACATTGCATAAAAAATAGGATGTGTCAACATTGTTTCTAAACTAAACTAAACAGTAGTTGTAGACTCTGGTCACCAAAATTAACATATATAAAAGGCATCTAGATCATCTCCTAGGATAAGATATATGTCTGTAATATCTCTTAAAACCTCACCTCCGTCCAAAGCAGTGCAGTCATTGTGATAAATATCGTATAGGCACAGGCAACCACCAGTTCTCTAAATAAATTTTGAATTTTCAATAGTCGAAGTTTAAGGCAAGTCAAATTTTACTTACTAACATGTAACTAGATCTCCAGCATTAATAATAACATCACAAACATTGCATAAAAATTAGGATTTGTCAACTCTGTTTCTAAACTAAAAACTGTAGTTGTAGACTCTGGTCTCCAAAATTAACATGTATAAAAGGCATCCAATTCATCTCCTAGGATAAGATACATGTCTGTAATATCTCTTCATACCTCACCTCTGTCCAAAACAATGCAGTCATTGTGATAAATATCATATCGACTAAGCCAACCACCAGTTCCATGCCCTCCAAATAACAAAAGCTGTTAACACATTAAGTACAAACATCTTCCTTATAATCACATTTCAAGTAGAAAGACTGAAAATAAAGAAATATAAACATAGGTCAGTATTTCAAGCTTAATCACTAGTGAAAGACTGAAACTTAATGAAAATTCAGCTATAAAGCAAATCATCATTCTCTAAAGTCTCCTTCAATTTCATAAACTCCACATTTTCTACATACCGCGCATGAGAATTAATAATGTCAGCTCACTGTTTTTGACAAAAGACAAACATACATTGGTACACTGTTTGACCTTGGTTGCTACCCTCTAAAGTCTAAAGTCTAAAGTCTAAAGTCTAAAGTCAGAAACATAGCCTTGAGTTTCATTTAAAACGATGTCACATCAGTTTTGACACTAAAATAGACTGACTATATACCAATAGTGACCCAACTATATATAAAATTTACGAACACCCAACTCAATCCGACTGTCAAGCAGTCAGGTTTGTACTTAACCAAGTAGAAAACCTTGAGGGGTAGGAGACATGAGAGAAGCAGGAGAGGGAGGGAGATAGGAGGATAAGAGGAAAAGGGTTGTGGAGGGCATTTGGCTTTAGGCTCTCCCCTTCTATTAAAATAAAAGACCTCTTCCCCCCCACCCACCATTCATCTCTTCTACTGCACCCTCCATAAGTAATCTGGGCCTTCAAATGTTTAAGCCCTTTTGCTGAGTTTTTATTTTGTAATATTAATAAAAAAAAACTTAAATGAATAAATGTAATATTTATTTGATATGTGCATTTTCAGAAGATCTATTAACTAAATTGTAAATGCTTGATCACGTCGGTTGAAGGCCAAGTTAATTCTTTAGGCCTGACTTTTTGACTCAACATTTTGGGCGTTAATGTACTTACCTGATCAACCTGGCCATAAGGCATTAGATCTGACCCAACACATAATGCTTGGATCTTGGCAATCAAGTTCAGTGGGTCAGGGCTTCTGTGCACACCCCTAATAAGCAGTTCCAACTTTGGCTAGTCCAAAAGGCTTCCATGGTCCATGAGGTGTATAATAGAGTTCAGAAACAGAAAAAGGGTGCGTACATAAAACAATTTTGGAAATAGTCAAAAAACTGTAAATGTATGACCAGCTAGTGGTTACAAAAAGATTAACTGATTAACACAAGCTCTCTTTTAAATGATGGTTGCTTCGAATAATTCTGTAATTGGCTCTAAGGGAGCGTAACCAAGAAACTCTTCAGTTGACATAAAAGAGAACTCCAGGAGAAACCCGGTCAAATCTGAAAAAAGCTTCAAGTATATCCCATTCAGATACTTTCAGACAAAAATGTCAAGAAAAAAATTCAGCCTTTTCAGTTATACATTAATTGTGAACAAATTCTGAGGTATATCTTTAATTTCTGTAAGTAAATGTAAGCATGCATACAAGTCCTTCATCTAATCCCAAGTACTGCACACACATACAAGAGTGCCACAAGGAACTCAAATTAAATAAATAGATAAATATGAAAAAGCATCTACAGAGGAACATAGTAAAGTCAAAAGGAGGTTCATAAGATCTCCTTACATAATGCCCTCCAGAAGTCATTGTATGGCCACAACGAGGAGCAGGCTGTTGACCAGGAAGCTTAAGCTGAGTCCACATTGGCGTTTCTATCTCTTCCTTACACAGAAAACAAAGGCTTAATTCAGTTTAATCAATAAAGAAAGTTCAAAATTAACACAATACACATGAAAAAATCATCTACACTAAATAAGTTATATTTGGATTACAGAAAGACACTATAAAAAGCATGAAGATATATTTTAACATTACTTACCGTTTTTTCTCGTCTTTTTCTTTGTATCTTTAGAATTTTGAAAACTTTCTTAACACTAACGATGGCATTTCTTTAGCAACTAGAGCTCTCTCATTTTTTTTCTTTTTCTCCTTTTTTTTTTTGAGAGGAAACAAGTAAAAGTTATATTAATTATATGGAAAGAGAACATATAGACAGAATACCAGGAATACTCCGGCAAAGTCCTCCCCCCCCCCCCCCCCTCCGGGCCATTTTCTAAACCCAAGCACTAAAAGGAAACCCCTCGTGCCAATTTGGAAGAAGAAACCCAACTACAAGCCGCCCGCCAACCTCAAAGCATCCCAAATAGCTGAGTAATCCAAGATCAAACCCTCGAAGATCCTAGGGTTCCTCTCACTCCAGATGGACCATACCACGACAAAGCTAGCTATCTTCCCAACATCTTTAGAAGTAGCTGACCACCCATTAAGGGTTCCACAACTCAACAAGGAGAAACGAGTTGCAAAAATATTCTAGTTCAATGATTCAAGCATATCTCTTCTTCAATATTACATCATCTATTAATAATTATATTTTGCTTGTTAATTAGCTCAATGATCTATTACCTTCATCAATAAGACCTTTCAGAGCCCATAAATCACCCATGATTGGCCCACCCCCTCCTGCCAACAATGACAAGGCAAATAAAAAAATCAATAAGCATGTGATGAGCATATTCTGAACCCAATTATCTGGGAATAGAAGAATTAGGAATGGCATCCCCCCACATGGATGATCAAAAGGTTATTGTATAGAAGACTAAACAAACCACCAACACAAACAATCAAATAGAACATATTTACTATACAGTAAGACAAAAAATGAGCAGGATGTTGAATCTTGGCTTGAAAATGAATTCATAATAGACATAGTTGTCGAATTGCAGTTGGATCAGAAAATCCCAAGGAATGGCCCGAGTGGGTATGTATTCAAATTGCAAAATGAATTAGAAAATGTACAATATTTTTCATTTGCCCAGAAAAAAAATTAAAAAATTAAAAAATTAAAAATAAAATGTAGAGTATCAGAAATAATTTAGACATTTTTTTAAACTTAATTTGGAACATCATTGAAGTTATACCAGCAATAGTTACATAGAAGGAACTTTTTTTTGTTATTCGGAAACATCATTATACAATATTAGCAAATAACATCATTCAAGTGTCAATTAAACAAAAAGTCCATTCTGAATTTTGACAAGAAACCTAGGAAATCAGCAATCTTGAATCTTCCATTGTGTTTATTACAATCAATAGTGGCCCTTGAAATAGAAACACAAGGCAATAGGACTTTGGGTTGAAAAAGATGCTAAGGGACTTTACAAGGGTAAAAATCTAGTTGTCTTCTTTTTCTTTTCTTTTTTCTTTTTTTTTTTTTTTTTGGGGACTCAGATGTACCTAGGATATAAATCAACAGGATTTAACCATGGACACAGATTTTTTTTTTTTTTTTTTTTTTTGACAAAAATGGACACAGAAGTCAAGTCTGATCAAATAGGACAGGATAGACAGCTAGAGGGTAGACCAAGGATAGGAATATGTATAAGCCAGCTCGTAGCACCATGCCTCTATACAGATGGAAGTTTAATTCTTTGGAAAGAACAAAACAGTTTAGAATTTGAAATTAATTCAAACTTGCTTTCCCAAGTAAAATGCAAGGATATTTCACTATATTTTTCTTTAATTTGGGGGCATATGGGCCTCTTAAAGAATTCAACTAGTCCTTAGAGATGTGTGTGAACCTACCTATTGGTAATGGTCCCTTTCATGTGAGAATAGAACTCAAGACTCTCTGCTTCTTCAGGAAGGTTCATGACCATCACACCAAAGATATTTCATCATCTAGAGTAGACCACTCTATTTTACTATTATCTTGTCAAGCAACATGTAGGGGGAAGGACAATTTGATGCATATATAAATTTAATGATTCTTACATTTGAAGAGATGCCTTGCAACAGAAGGAAGAGGAAAAGTGCAATAAGTCTCCATTAAACCATAACGTCAATCAAGCACTGTTTTATCAAATGTTCTCATATTAATTAAAACATGTAAATTATGAATCTTCACTTGCCCTTATAGAGCTGCTTTTTTTTTTTTTTTTTTTGTGATACCCTATAGAGCTTTGTGATCAATCCCAATGCATTTCTTAGGTTTTACAAATTGGAGTATAAAATACTATACAATGAACTTACCCCTAAATTCATGTCCCCTAGTCATGCTATTTTATAAATTTAAAATTTTTGTACTCATAGTAAGCCATAAATTTGATATTACAGTAATCTATTTTTCACTGTTTTTAATAAATTGGGAATTCTTGGTTTTTAGAAAGAGTAATGCTAGGGCAACTCTATTTTCCAACGCAATTCCCAACTCATGCTGATGTGGCGTTATCTCCATACAACAAGAGAAAAAACATTTTTAAAGTAGTTATAGGTGGTTACATCACACACTATCACATAATACAACGTTGGGAAAAGTGTTGAGGATTGCGTTTCCCCAGCATTTTTCTTTTAGAAAAATGGAAGTTCATTTCTTTCTCAGAGAACTAACAGTTTCTTCTAGAAATATTAGTCAAGAGTAGAGGTCTTTGATTAGAAAACTTTTTTTGTTAATTTGGTGAGTCTTAGAGAGTAATTCTTCTAACCACCATTAAAAAAGCACAACACTTCTTTATATTTTTACAAATATTTCAATTTGTCAATTGAGTCATTTATTTTGGAGGATATCAAAAAGATTTACACTTACAGCAGCCTGCTCCCAACTTAGACAAAAATCCTCCCCAATTCTTCAAATCTCCTGTAACAATGATTCATAAGACTAGCCAATTGACCATTGACTATTCTCTTATGTGGCTCTGTGCTGCCATAGATGTATTTTCTTTTATCCATCCATTCCTACTGTAGAAAGTTATTCAGGTTCACACCAAAGCAAAGATGCAAACAAGATGACCAAGGTCACCCAACACTAAAGAATAGCACCAAATATACCTCTCTATTGGCCTACTTTTCTTGGATACTCCAGAAAAACAGATTAATGAATATGACTCTGGATGAAATTAAACTTAAGAATGACAGACAATTGATGAAGAGCAACTCAAATATGAGAATATGATAAACTGTAAAGATGAAAGACAAATTGATGCTCACCTCTGCCACCAAAGACAAGTAAACGCTTCTCCACCATAGTAGCTGTATGCCCACATCTGGGTGGTGGTAATGATCCAGAGACTGCTAACTCTGTCCACTCAAGTGATACTATTTGACGAAAAAAATACATCTCAATTAAATGACTAAATCTATTTCTTAAATTTTAGATCAACTCTGCCAATTATCACTATGCAAAAACACAAAATTCCAGAACTATAGAGAAGGAAAGTACTTGTGTCTAAAATATACACATCCGACAACCACTTTTTACCATCCCAACCACCGTACCTGCACCCATTAAAGTTTTCAGTTAGTGTTTGACAACAAATTAAATTAAGGGATCATGACACCATCCTTATAATACCCACATAACAATTTTCCGATTCTCAATTGCTGAGGCAGCAGCAAAATCCCGAGGAGAAGGTAAATCACCAAAACTTGTTAATTCCGACCATTGCCAGATATCTACAACAAATCCACAATGACTCTATTATAACAAAAAAAAACACTATAACGAGTAAAATTTTGACTAAAATGTCGAGCATTCAGAAGAATAACAGGAAACTGAACTTATGCAATTAAGTATTCTCCACAAGTCAAAGGACAAAGAAAAATTAAATGATACATACATACATAAATGGAATAGATCATGTTAGCATAAGTAATTCCCTTAATATGAATGCATGAAAAGAGTCAAACGACATAAAATTTCAACAAAAATGTCAAGTATTCAAAACACAAGGTGTTAGAATTAGTTTTCAATACAAACTAGGAAAGTTTCCAATACAAACTAGGAAAGTTTCCAATTTAGACTAGGAAACTACTAAAGTAGGAAACTAATGAAAATAGAAATAACCCATAATGGACAAGCCATATCATACATAACACACATCACTTTCTAAAAGACGCATCTATGGTAGTTGTTATATGTTTGTGAACCATCTGAATCGATTATATCCTATTTTATCTCTAATTGGTGTTACTCCTACGATTTTTCAAATGTATTCATTTTGTTTATTTCATCTTTCAACATTTCATCATATATTTATCTTCATATTCACATTCCACTAAACTTAATTTATTAATTGGATGTTACTTTATTGTCTAACATTATGTATCTTAAAACATTGCTGGCCTAATAGCAATCTTCCATAATTTTATTTTCAACTTTAACTAGAACGTGTCAATCATATAATATTCTTAAAGCACAACATCATTTAACTCAAATTACTTTAATTCTATTATTAACATAAACTATATATTACAAACAAACCCACACACATAGGTGTCAGTTCTATAAATGTACACATATGATGGATACAACAACTATCATTGTGTGGACGTATATATAGCAATAGTGCAAGATAACTCGAATTATGCTAATTTTTCGCATACATAAGTACCTATATTAGAGGGTAGTCATCAAAGGCATCCAAATTCCAAACCACAATTTAATGGACCAAACCTTCATCCATTAAGGTAGGCATGCAAAGTAGCACATTGAAGAAATCATATTAAACCATGCATCCATTATTAGTTCCCCATTTATGGTTGCATTATTCAAGAGGTAGAATAGGAAGACAAATAAGTTAGTAGATCGATTTGATTTTGCAAAATGGCCCAAAAGCACATTAATGGTTGTTAGGACCCCAATTCAAATCAATGAATCTTACAAATCATGATTCAATTAAGGGAAAAATGATTCAAATCCTAATGCTTCTGAATCTTATAGTGGATCCTAAAAAATTTTGCAAAATCTTGTCAATCATGATTCAAGTCATGAGATTCCCGATTCAAGTTTAACAATTCACAAGATTCTTGAAAAAAGTAAATATATATATTATAAATTTAGATGTCAAGGACCATAGATTTTATACTTACTATTCTGTTCTAAAAAATATTTAGTTCTTAAATAGATCTTTTACGCATAACGTTAGGCCATTCAACATTGCTAAAAAATTTGAACGAACTAACTTTTTATTAAGATAAGGTCTTCCATAACATTTTTTTTTAATTCCAATTACTTTATCCCCCTGTTCATAGCCAATCAGAAAATGGTTGGCATACGAGATGACGAAGTATCTTCTTTAATTTTATATTAAAATAATTTGATCAGAATACAATTTTAGTATGAATTAAGGTTTTATAAGACAATCCCCCTCATGAACAAAATTATCCTCACAAGTTTATTTAGAACTTGAACTCAAAAAAAAAAAAAAAAAAAACAATTAGCAAACATATATCAATTAAATTTCATAAAATTCATAAATCTTAACCTAGATACGAATAAATGAATGCACAATTCTTATCATGTTTGAATTTTGATTTGATTTACCAAGTTCCAAAACGATTCGAATCTAATTAAAGATTCTGACAACCATGCTTGACATTAAAACTGAACTACTAAAGTGCTGGAAATTGGTGCGCGCACTTATAGACCATCTATGGTCCAAATGACTGCATAACAAATTATAATGAAAACTTGTCCCAAATACATTCAAGTGGAAAGGGAAATTGTAAATAGACCCATACCAGTATCAAGCACCCAAAAGTCGCCCAACCTGTACAGCCAATTCCATCAGTCAGTATTAATCATATAAGATACAAAGTTCAATGGGGAGGCATTCACAATCTAATTTATTATAGTTCTTATACACATACATACAGACTTCTCACATATATACATACTATACTTTACATACATACTTCTCATATACATACATACCATACATACTCCATTATACAAGTGGTTCCTTGGCAAAGTAGAAGTTCCTACATAGGTTGATCTTGGTGAGCATATGAATCACCATGACAAAATATCAACTCTTTCCGACAAATTATAAATAATAAGACTGTAAAAATACAAGATTCATAATTCCTTATATTTTCAATAGATTATGGTCAATCAAGAAATATAGAAATGGGGTGGTACCGTGGTACCAGTGCAAAGGATGCCTACACTGAAGAGTTTATCCACTTATCCCTAGCTAATTGTCAATTAACTTTGAAACTTCTTTACAAGCTAAATGATCACATATAAAATACATGGAAATGCATTGCAAATAGTTAACGGTGCCTTTTTTCAAATAGAATTCCACTTTTCATGGGACTTAAGTGTTGAAAAGATAGAGGATCTGTTAATCGTGGTTATACCTTTTGCCACCAGAGCGCCCACCAAAGATGAACATATGGCAATCGATGGCAACAGTCACATGAAAGGCTCGTGGACTTGGACCAACTTGCCCATCAGACCCGTTCCCAGTGCATTCTGGTTGGAACCATAGCCTATTTTCTGAAACATTGAACAAACTTAGAACTAGTTAGTCAATATTATCAGCTTCCGACTAAGTGCAAACCTACCATGCCCAAGGCCAAGTATACGTTATTAACTCCGCAGATCTCTTTTTTTTCTTCCTTTTTACTCATTCTTTACATGTCACTTTATTTCTGTGTTTTTCCTTACCTTCAATTATTGCCTACATAGAAATTCCATCATGAAATAACATATTGAATATCATCTCTTAGCCATTCAATTATTAAGACAAAATAAGCAATGTGAAGTTACTGGCCATGCAAGGGACAAAATCTCGACTTGTGCAACTTGTTGAACAGCAAGAGTGGCATCACCCACTTACTAAATCCACATACTTAATGAAACAGTTCTGTGATATTTAGTGTAGTATGTACAAGATAAACATGAGGCCTCATAATATTGCACACTGAAGATTCAGAAACCATCAAACATAATGCAAGCATTTATAAACAAAGCACACTCAGTTTCTAATTCAGAATCTTCATCTCAGTAAAATAATAACAAGACGGTGACTTGGTTGCCAATAGACGATAATGACTGATAAATGGTACAAGGTTCCCATACTGATCCAACCATTTCAAACCATATATAACTTTAATTGCCAAAAATTAGCCAATATTTATGTTAATTAAATTCCTATACGAGGATTTATCTTTGTGGACAAAGAACCCCAATCAACATCCAGGTCATTATGAATACAACACAGATCAAACTAAGCCTGAAATCCGAACAAAAAAACTTAGTCTTTCTTTTAGAACACAGATGTAACTA
Organism: Paratinospora sagittata; assembly: GCA_035771175.1. Taxonomy (NCBI): domain Eukaryota; kingdom Viridiplantae; phylum Streptophyta; class Magnoliopsida; order Ranunculales; family Menispermaceae; genus Paratinospora; species Paratinospora sagittata. Next base: position 158,160 of record CM069593.1, on the reverse strand, counting down.
CTTCCTCGCAGTCTGTACCACGAAAATCACCAAAGCATCTACGAAAGTGTTTCAACAAATGCAAGAAATTTCCAGAAAATCCAAAGGATCAATCACCAACCGCAGAATCATCAAGAATTAACAAGAACAAGAAACCACATAATGCATAGAATTCAACCTGAAAAATCTTTAAAAATTGATAAATAAATTAAAAAAAGAGAGAGAGCAAGAAAGAAGAATAGAAGACCGGTGTCGTATACGGTAATATCGCTGAGAAATCGGCGATCCACAAGGCCACCGAAGATCACGACTTTGGATTTCCCGACATTGACAGCAGTGTGTCCACTGCAATTCCAAATAAGAATCATCATCGATCGAAAGAAGACCAAACGATTGCAATGGAAATTGAAGCGAAAGAAATAAAATGGAAGAATCGAAGAATCGAAGAAGAAGAAGACTTGCCTTCGAGGCTGAGGTAGGGTTCCACCGAAATCGGAACGATCGGCTCGAACCCAGTAATGCGTTCTTTCTCTTTGCGCCATTTTTACAACTTGTGTGCTGTTCTAAAATTCTCAGGTGAAGAAGTGAATGAACTCTCCTCTTAATATCTTGCCGCTTTACGCTCTTTCTAAATTGGGCTTGGTGTGCAGCTGTTCTCCTAACGATCATCTTATCTCAACTCTCAAGTCCTTCTTTCTTGGGTTGTTGCCACTTGGGTCCATTGTGGGCTTTGTGTAATGGGCCTCTTAGAAATGCAAAGTTTTATAAATTTAATTACTTTGAATTATTTAAAAATATTAAACAATTTCCACTATTTCTAAAATTGTCATATAATTGTACATGTTTGAGAATATTTATAGTTAAAAGAATGAGGCTTGAGATATTATATATTAAATTTATCCTCTCTAATAAATGAGGCTTAAGAAAAGAGTAGAGTGGAGATTAACTAATAAAGTTGGAGAATCATGATGTTGATCATTTGATAACTATGTTTGAAATGGGCATAACTTTGATTAATTTGCTAAAAACAAACCAATGAAAAAATGAAAAATAAACATGAAGGACTTGGTAATTTCAAAATATTATATGCATGATTTTGATAATAGATGGTATGAAGAGCAATTTCGTGTATAAAATGAAACAAAAAAAGGCAATCACTTTAAATCATGCTTTATATATATTGAGAGGGGTAAAGTTGATCTATATTCAACACATAATAAGGGTTGTTCGAATTTTTTTGAAGCAGCCCATTTGCTCAATAGTTTTTTTTTTTTTAGAAAAAATAATATTAATAGTTAGTTGTATAATCAGCTTCATCACTATACCATACACTTTCGTTCTTGACCTATTAATCTCTCTCATCCCTTAAGGTGAAGCAGTGGCAATAGTTGAACCTGAGACATTTAAATTCTAAAACCATATTTTTTTATTAACTAGACTAACTCCATGTTGGCAAATGAAATTTAATATAGAAAAATGCTTAATTAGACAAATGACAAATGATTTAATACATTCTATAGAGTCCAAGAATAAAAGAGCCTAGCAAGATTTGGTACATATGTTGGAATATATGTATGGCCTTCCCAAAATATCAAGTGATTTGGATCATTTCTTGGGTCCAATACATTGACCCCACCAATATTTGTACTCATTTGATGAAATTGCCAACTTTCAAATGAATAGCACAAGTCATTTCCTTGGAAGTTACTTAAAGCACTAATTGAGTTGAAATCAAAAGTTAGGACCAATAATATTTGTCTTATCTGTTGTTTGCTTTTTAACTTGGTGGGACTTTACCCTAAGAATAACATCAATTCTTTTCAAGTCAATTCAAAGGGTTGAGAGTTAATGAGATTCAATATTAACACTTAAAATAGGTAGAAATTAACTATTAATTAGTATTTGTATAGTTACCAAATCTTGTGAGTTATTAATAAAATATAAGCACTTACTAATATAGAATATATATATATATATATATATATATATACCTTCATACATATCTTGTTTAAAAAAGTTATATGAGATTTAATCTTTTGTATAGTCAGTAATAGATAACATATATATGATGAAGAGGTATCTTATTAATTATTTTCATTTCTTAAGAAAATACCGCAAGTATAAATATAAAATATTATTAAGGCATATAAAGCCAACCTAGATGAAGCTATTGTCCGTGTATATTTCATTATTAATGATTAGTTTATTGAAAAAATAGTTTCATGGAACGGGTTATATATATACTTCAACATGAACAACTGTACCATGTGCCTTGCTTTTTACAACATCAAGGCTACCTTTTTTTTATATTGTATGATTGTAGATAATTAGGTATATAGTATTATTTGCTAAAATGTAAATGAAATGTTGTCTTTAATTAATAATTACACGAGGGTTATTGAGTACAACCGCACCTATCTTAAAGGCCTCGAGTTTAAAATACCTTTCAGCATGTTTGTCAATAACATTTTTAAGTGTTTGTGGCTGTACTAAAGAAGAATTAAGAGGGACATAAGTCTCCGATACCTGATGACTTAATAATAAAAATAATAATAATAATTACATGAGCAAAAATTATATATTAAATTAAGAACGATGTTTGACTAATATTTTTTTAACATATTTTATTAACATTATCTTTAGGAGGTGTTAGATTATCTTCTAATCACGCAATTTTCTTTAAATTAATACATCAACGCCCCTTTCATGGCCTACTGCATATAAATTAATAACCATGTCACTGTCCACAAATGTTACATTAAGTCACTATCTTTTTTTTTTTCGCTTTGGTATCTGTCAACTTTTCTTTTCTTTTCTTTTTATCTTTTTCTATTGTTTAAATTGTCCCATATGCATCAATTTCATGACAAAGTTCAAATTAAAGAATAAAAATACAAGAAACGTTGAAAGGAAAGATGAAAACAGATGAGACAAATATGGAAAGATCATGGAGTCGTGTAAAAGTTGAAGTTCTATGCCAATATTATACTTGGAAACAATGACAACATCGTGCCCAACTTAACGCAATTGGATTTTTCTCTAGATATGTGCTGCAACTCTTGTGATGATCTTTTTGTTCTTCAAACCAATCTTTAAGAGAGTTGATGATGAAATTATGATATATCGAATAAGACATTGATGAGAATTGCATTTATTATATGAATAGTGTAAAGTGTAAGGTGGAACATTATCATTTTTGTCTTTGTAGTATGCTTGGAGGTGAGAATTTTAATGAGTACTAGGCACATTGAGTAATTGGTATGAGAGTGGATACAAGCCACTCATAAAAATTTATCATTTTCATGTACTTTTTATTTTTAAATAAGAAGGACAAAAAGAAAAATAGAAAGATCTTTGTCAAGTAACATTCCAATATTTGTATTATTGAGAGGAAACAAATAGTATTTTAATTTGAGAATTTTGACTTTGGTATATTATTGTGGGGGTTGAACTTAAAATAAATAAATAAAGTAAAATAAAATACTCTCTTATGTAAATATTGGATATATTTACGTAGAAAAATGAATTTTTATGTCTAGGTTTTGAGAATTTTGAAGAGATTTTGGTTTCTATTACCCAAGACCAACTCTAGAATCAATCTTTGAATATATTCTTCAAGTTATCACATTATTATTTTTTTTAGGAGAGATGGTGATTAGTAGGAAAGTGATGATTTTGAACTATCTTGAAACTATAATTAACAAAAAAAAGTGCTAACGCAGCATTGGTTTAATGGTTAGAGATTGGGACACTTTATCCCTTGAGGTTTGGAGGTCGCTGATTTGAGTATTATGTCATGTTTATTCAGTGGATAATTTTCAGTTTTATCATCCTTGGTAAATCATTCGCTAGCACGAGGTTGGTGTGAAGACTAGTCAAGTCGTGGTCGGCCTTCAACCTATCCATTATGTTTTCGAACACCCCCACGGTTAAGGCGGGCAAGGTCCCCAACGGGTTAGGAGCCTTAAGCTGTTTCTTCTCAAATAAATAAATAACAAAAAAAAGTATGCTTACAGTAGATTTAAGTCTGTTTTATATTGAACACATTGCTCTATAATTAATTATTCCCAAAAGTGTTATTTCAGATTGTGGAATCCCCAAAATGCCCCTTTATCTTCTAAAAGTTGTTAATAAATGAAATTAATTTATCTTTTTATAAGGTACATTCTCATTGCATTCAATTTAAATGTAAAGGGTGTTCTTTACTAACTTTTTTTTTTAATCTCTTATTTTAATTAGTTGATAGTTTTTTTTTTTTTTCTTTCTTTTTTTGGGTGGATATATTTATACTCGCATATACATTTTAATGCAAGAAAATATAAAAGGTCCATATAGAGGAAAGTGATGAGACAACTACACATGCAGGTATACCCAATTTAATATTATTATTTGGCAATGGATTTATAAAAGAGTACCAAAAGACATGGCTGCCTATCCACTAGAGACTTTATAATCAAACTTAATAGCATTTTAAAATCATATTATAATATTTTACTGAAATATTATATGCTAACTTTTTCGTTAATATTTAGTAATCAAACACTATAACTAACTGTCATTTTTATTTTATTTTTTTAATATTTGAGATAATCTCCGAAGTGGGATATATAGTGACGATCAGTAGCAATTATTGGCAATCATAGACTATTCTAAATAACTCTTTCTTAATTAAGTTCTATTCCCTACTTAATGGGAATACTGATTAAAGTATTATATATTAACACTAAGAACATTGAATCATGAAAATTAAGAGAATATTTAGATTCTTTTTATTATTATTATTATTTTATTTTACAAGGGATCCAAGAGCATGCTTTGGCATTCTTAACATTATCCAACATCTATAAAGTTTTACAAAATTACAAAATGGGAATCCAAGACATAATGATGGATGCCTTGTCATGTCTCCAAATTAATGCTAGATCATATCATTTTCTACAACTGACTTTTTAACTGGCAACCTTAATCCCTCCCCCCTCTCCCCCCCCCCCCCCCCCCCCCTCCGAAAAAAGAAAAAAAAAGTAAAAGTTTGCACTTAATTACATAATAGATTCTAAGTCATGATGACCCATATAATTAATTAATTATATTAATAGTTCACTAAAGCTAAGAAGGTTTAATTTAAATAATAAAAAGAACAGACCCACTAGCTTATTAGATGAAGTAATTAAAATGTGCAAAGCAAACTAGCTAGTGGCATACACATGGGGGATTGCTGGAAGATGAATGGAAGGAACATTAAAGGACCGGGATTCAAGGAACAGTTTAGGTTTTTGTTGCCTTCTTCTTTGGTTAATTTCAAAGACTAAACGTACTTGCTGAAAAAATAAATAATAAAGCAAGAAGAAGGGAGGAAGAAATTTTTTTTTTTTTTTTTTTTTTTTTTTTAATTTTTCATGAAGTATATGAAACTTTATCCTTCGTGTGAGAGATTAATTCTCGTTTAAGATAAAAACGAAATGATAGACTTTTTTCTAACGAAAGCGCCTTTAAGAATTGAGCTATTAAATTTTTATTCTATACAAAGACGATTTTAGAATTCAACCCACTTTCATTGAACTAATCACTAATTGGTTTAAAAAAAAAAAAATTTATATCTTGTCATGATGTTAAGATTGAAATAAACTTTTTAAAAATTATCATTAATGTCACATTTTATGTAAAATAATATAGGTTGACCATGGAAAATTTATATGGGCTTCATTTAATTTCGAAAGGCAAAATGGTGAAATGCTTTTCACTTTCAAAATGCTAACTTCAAAACTCAATTATGAGGCAATAATTAATGAAAATATATAGTAAATGGTACAAAAAAAAATGAATAGTGATGTAATAACGTACATTGATGTGGACACGCATAAGAAAAACAGTCCACTTTATCACATTCGAATGATCTCGAATTGTGTGTTCTTAATAAACCAATATTATTATGTTTTGTTTTTCATTTTACTTTGATGGCAACCAGCTCTTACCTTTTTGCCACTCTTAAATATATAAATAAAAAGCCAAAAGAAATTTTATTTTTTTTAATTCTTTTTCCTCTTTCTCAATGCAATGACTTTGAAAATATATTAGTGGTTTAAAAGCTGATATGCCTCTAATATTACTACTGTATTTGCTTTAGTTTAGCTTTTACTTTTGTAAGTATATTTTAATTTTAGTTAATGGTACTTATTATGTTAATTAGATGTCTTCGAGGTATCTACTCTTTATAACAATAAATCTTATCCTTTATATGCTTGGCAAGAGAATCAGAAAAAAAAAATATCATAAAAGTTAGCTATGAATGAAAACAGAAAATTTATTAAGCTGACAGGATGATACCTTAGTAGTTTCGTAGCGTCTTTATTTGTTAAAAAACTTTCGGCATACAAATGGGAAGAACATCCTAAAATTTATTTATAGTGAGTTTCAAGAAAAAGATAACACATGTAACAGTACTTCATGAGCAATAGTCAAGAAAGACTGTTGCATCTCTCAGACTTGGACAAAATTAGGCAGAGAAGGCTGCGGCATCTCTCAGACTTGGACAAAATTAGGCAAAAGGCATCTCTCAGACTTGACAAAATTAGGCAGAAGACATCTCTCAGACTTGGACAAAATTAGGCAGAAGAACAGGACGGACAATCATTCATGGCCGTCTCTCACAATAATGGAGCTGAAGCAAAATTAATTTGAATTTTGAAGTAAAAACAAAAAATAACAATAAATAAATAAATAAATAAAAGCATGAATTAATATTGTTGATTACTTGTTGTGTTTGTTGTTTGTATGTGAAGATGAAAATGGTTTTTGGCTGAATGTAACTATCAGAGATTTGAGGTTATTTCATGAATATATGGAATAGCCATGGAAGTGATAATGTAGAAAGTGATCGTTTTGATTAGAATAAGCCAGTTGCATCTTACAATTTATATAAAATGTTTACTTGAGTGAAGGACAGTTTTGTGTGTATATAAATATATATATATATATATATATACATTATATATGGAGTGTGCCGAGTCAAAAACTATTTCCTTGAAGAGATCCAAAGACTTTGAGGTTTCCTGTGTTATATAAAAAGTTACTGATGATGTTCTGCTCTTGCTGTTACAGTTGCTTATGCTGTGGAGGTAACAATGCCTTTCGTTTTTATCACAACTATTAAAGTATTTCTCAACATGTAATAAATATAATCTGAGAGTTTATGGAATTGGTTGTACATCCCAATTTGTACTCAAAAATATTTGTCAAAACAACATACAAAAGATATGATTTGTGACAATGATGTTGAATATATGTATATAAGAAGAAAAGGTGTTGTTTAAGAATTTAGGTTGACTGGTTCTTATCCGTAGCCAACTGGCCTTTTTGGCAATGCTAGCCAGAGTAAAATGAGATAAATATCTTCGCTGAGGTGTCGTGCTGAGGAACCTCCTTTGGAGTGAATTATTAAGTATATATTATAGATTAGTCCTTAATACAGTGAAATTGAGGAAATGAATTTTGGCTTAATTGAGTGAGTATCGAAGCCTATTATATAATTCTAAATATTTGAAGTAACCCATTTAATTTTCTTACTTTTATTTTATTTTGGCAAGAAAACGCCGTCGCAACGGGAAAATTTGAATATCGGGCGGTCGGTCAAGAACGGGTCCAATCCAGTTCATCACAGCCTGCTCGATCTTCCACGTGTGCATTGCCGCGAAAAAGTAGTACAGGTGTCAGCGAATTAGTGCGCTGCAGGACCACAATTCAAAGGCTCACTTTTTTTGATCTTTTTCGTTTTTCCACTTTTTTTTTGTAGTTTTGATTTAAAGTTGATGTGCAGCGCAGAGATCATAACGGTACGGTATGATCAGGTGAACGTACGCGTGAATTCAGCGTAAAAAAAGGTAAGATCCAAATAAAATAAAAAAATAGTAAGTGGTGGGCCCAGCCTATTATGCGAAGCGATCCGCGGTTTCTACAGAAACGGATCGTGAACCGCGGGCAATTGTCTCGGGGATTTTATCGCGATATATTGAGGATCGCTTCGGGGGGTGTTAAAAATCTCGTGGAGTAAATGGTAATTAAACATGTCAACGTTTGGCGAAGAGATACTCGCCGTACGGAGAATGTAGACCCGCCGCCAAACACCTAATTGGACCACCGCAAGATTATGGTCTCAGCCTCTCAGGTGAGAAAGGGGATGATCCAATGTAGAGCTGGTATATCGGTCTTTCTCTGCACTACTAGTTAATTTTCTTGTTTTGTTATTATTGGTTTTAAGAATTAATTTTCAAAATGCTACTTTGCGTGTAGCAATTTTGTGAGTCATAGAATTCAAAAAATAAAAAAAAATTGTAATTCAAAAAATTTTCCTTTTTTTTTTTGATGAAGTAAAAGTATAATTAGTCCCAAGGGCAACAATCGAAAATAGACTCAGACGATAATAATTACTATATAAAATCAATATGAAGTCAGACAACAAGAGTAGTCGTGCCTAAGACCCACAACAATAGTGGATAACTTTTTTACATGTGAATCCACTCATATTCTTTGTGTTGCTGGGTATGATTTAAAACACGAGAAGAATGTAAGGAGACAAGTATATGAAGACAAAGGCCAACCTTTTGTTCAAATTTACGTATCAGAAAATGTAGCAAATCAAAAGTACATGGCGTTTTAGGCATGTTTTAGACTGTTTATAGTTTGGTAATCTTTTTACCTACGTAATTTTAGTATTTTTTTTTTCTTTTTCCGAAGGAAAAATCATAGTAACTTAATTATGATTTCCGTTTAAAATCCAATTCAACTCAACAGAAGTCTTTTATTTTATTTTATTACAAGAGTTAATTACATAAAAATTGATAATTAAATCATATTAGCTATTTGTGTAGTGTAGTCAAGTTAATTCATATCATAGTTAATCTAATATTAATTAAACTTTGACAGACTTTGAAATTGTACTTAAGCACTTGAATCCCTTGAATTAACTTAATAACTACTTAATACATGCGACTTCTCATCGATCCAAAAGATTTGACATATGAGAACACCAGCTTAGCGCACTTTTTGAGTCTCCCAAGCATTTCGTACGTGTTACTACTTGATACAATACCACTTAAAATAAAAAATAAAAACTTCTGTCCTTAAAACTAATTGCACATAGGGGATTGCTATTCTAATTAAAAAGCTTTGTATTCATTGATTATTTATTATATATATATATATATCACCACCATTTTATATATTTGTAAATATTATCATCATATTGGGATTTTAAAATATATTTTTTATGTTTGACATAAGCGGAGTTGTTTCATGCATATTATTGGAATGTGCATCATAAATAAGACCATCATGGTGATGATCATGATCATACAGTAAATTAAATCAATGGTGTAGCACTGTTCCCCAAATGAAGTCAGCTAGTTAGAACAGCACCGTAAATGGCAGGCACGCCACCAAAGCCAGTTAAAACCACTACCGACGCCAGGCCCCCCTGGCTCTCCTCATCTTCCTCTTTACACACATATCTCGTGACACAACACTCTGTTTTTTCATTTTCTTCCTTGCAAATTCCTCTCTATTTCTCTCAAATTCTTCTTCAATTACAAAACCTGTCATCAAATTCCATTGTTTTAACCAATGGGTACCAAGCATTTGAATCAACTACTCAACGAAGATCAAGAACCCTTCGTTCTCAAGAACTACATTGACGAGAAACGCTGTCAGCTTCGAAAACCACCCGCCAAATCCAACTTGCACATCAAAAAACGAAAACCCATTTCCGGAAACTCAACTTCCTTGTGTAAAAATGTCTGCTTTTCGAATTTCCTCGATTCCCCTGAACTCAAAAACTCTCCTCTCTTCTACTTCTCTTCTCCGCCCAAAAGCCCCTGTAGAAGAAACACCACCGACGCCCTTTTCATTCACATTCCGACCAGAACCGCAGCTCTGCTTCTCGAAGCAGCGGTTCGGATTCAGACGCAGTCCGGTGGTACCCAGAAGACGAAACCTCGTAAGAATCTCGGGTTTGGGTTTTTTGGATCGATTTTGAGCAAATTGAGTAGAAAAAGGAGCAGAAAGTTAGAGTTTACAGAGGAGAAAGTGAGAGTTTCTGTGAAGGATGTTGTTGTTAGAGCAGATTTGGAGGGGAAGAAGAGGGTTTGTGATTTGGGTGTTTCGTGTTCTTGCGATAGCAGATTTAGTGGAAATATGAAGAATTTGGAGAGTTCTACGAGCAGAAGCAGGGTTGGAGATTGCAAAGAAACAGAGTTCAACTTTGAGAAAGAAGAAGAAGAAGAAGAATTTAATTCTCGAGAAACGGGACTCTGTACTTCTTCTAGCCCTTTTCGATTTGTTCTGGTTAATAGCTCGTCTCCAATTCGCCGGTTTCCGGAGCCCAAATCGCCGGAGACTTCTCCTAGTCGCCGGAAAAAACAGGTTGGTTTTCCATTCTTCTTCAATTTATCTTCTTCTGTTGCTCTGTTTTCTATGCATAAGTGAGTCCACTCGTTTAAACAGTTCAAGTTGACTCGATCGCCTGGTTAAAATGCTAATTGGCAATACAAAAATGATTAAATTATTTAATTCTTAAGATCCTTAATTTATTCTAGAAGAATAGAACTGAAGAAGAAACGATAAGTTCTTATTTTCACCATTTTGATATATGTTTTTACGTATTAACCAACAGTTGAAAATTTATAAAAAAAAAAAAAAAACAACTTAAAGAAGTAATTTTATTTATACTAACTATTAGTTTGAGGTTAAACTTAAATTAAATCAAATTTGTACTAAATAATTAATCGACTGGTTCAAACTGAATTAAAATCAATTTAATTCATTTTTCAATTTAAAAATTATTCAGATTAATAAGGAATAAATAACTCAGGTGAACTGAACTAGTGAGTGAGTCAGTGAGTGAGTTGTCGGCAGAAACTCGCGAGTCTCATGAGTGAGCAGTAGTAAGAAACTTGGAAGGGTAGTAGTGTCATTTCAAGGGTGTGAGAAGTTTAAGTATTTTATTTAATTATTTATTATTTTATTTATTTTTTGTATTGTTTTGTATTTTCATTACTACAAGCTACAGAGTTCGATCACGTCCTTGCCTTCAAATCTTTAAAATTGTTTTCTGAGAAAAAGACAAATTTGGGTGTTTGGTTTTAGATTTGCTCTTTACCGACAGAAGACAACACCCTCTGTGTCACCATATATATATATATACTTTTCCCTCTTGGAAAATGAATTTTATTGTAGAATTTAATGAAAAAGTCACCTAATAGTACAATATAGATGGTTGAGATTTGTGCTAAAAGTAATCGAGAGATGGAGGTTCAAAATTGAAACTCGTACCCTCTGCCCACTTGAGAAGAGCCACTTAATATCCTTAGTACTCCAATGCGGATTAATCTTTTTCGAAGAGCAGGACACCACGTGAAAAATCATAAAGAAAAAAAAAATTAAAAAGTCAACAGTCATTATGTCAATTATCTTAGATTAATGAGAAAAAAATAGATTTTTTTTAATCTTTTGATGAAGTACTTAATTAGCTAAGTCAATTATTAACCCAAAACACGAGATATATATATATATATATATATATATATATATATATATATATATATATATGTATGTGTGTGAATATAATTATTTGTATTTTAAAATGGACACCAAAAAGTAAGAATTGGTAAGGGTACAATCTAAAAAAAAAAAGTCTTTTTTATTATTTTTTGAATTTGATCAATCAAACACATTTTTTAATGTTTTTGACTCTATAGAGAAGATAATCATGATTAAAACAGGCTTCTTAAAACTTACTATATAGTCCCTAAACATACATGTGAACCTTAAGCACCATAAACTATATAAGGATTGACTTCCTTAGGATGAGATTTGAACTCAAAACTCTGGTTTCATAAAACAGATTCTTGATTATCATACCAATATATTCTTAAGTTGTCGTAGACATGTTCACTATTTTAACACCATGCCTTTCATAATCCACGAGTCCAAGTACAAGGTTGTTTTTGCAGCTGAATAAATGCTTAGCCAAGATAGGAATAACAAGTGATGACATAGCCATCTAACACTACTGCCACATACATTAACTGCAAGCTGGTTGGTTTGAACTTAAATTTTCAGGTGGCAGAGAATGAGCAAGGACAACAAGACGATCTCGCAGCGAAGGAATATGAGGAGGAAGAGAAAGAGCATTCAAGTCCTGTCTCTGTCTTGGACCCTCAGTTTGAAGAAGAAGATGATGATGATGACGGACATGATGAGCATGATGAAGACAACGACGGCCTTGAACTAGAACGCAGCTTCGCCATGGTACAAAGTATGTACTTGTCAATCATGCCTTTACATTTAATTCCACAGTTAATTAATAGAGCTTTCCAACAGCATTTAATATGGTAGATGTAGTGAAATTGATCTTAGTTATATTCATCTTGGGGTTAATTTGCAGGAACAAAGCAGAAGTTACTGCACAAACTTCGCAGATTCGAGCAACTAGCTGAGTTAGATCCTGTTGAACTCGAGAAGAGAATTCTAGAAGAAGAAGAAGAAGGAGAAGGAGACTATAATGATGATGTTGATGATTCATGGTCATCATCAGTAGAAGAAGAAGATACTAGTAGTTTGTTTGTAAAAGAAGTTCTTAGTTGCTCAAACTCATATAATTTTCAAAGAGTTCCTTCCGACATCGAGAGACTAGTTTTAGATCTTGTGGACGAGGAAAAGGGAGTGGCCGGCATTGAAGATAAGGAAATGCTGGTGAAGAAATTGTGCAGGAGATTGGATTCATGGAAAGATGCAAAGCTTAAGACAATAGATATGATGGTAGAATTTGATTTGAGAAGAGAAGGGCAAGATCAGTACTGGGGGAAGAATGAAGAGCAAGTGCAAGAAATAAGTGGTTTGATTGAGCTTGGTATTTTCAGATTCTTGGTGGAAGAACTCTCTGAAGAACTTGTTTATGATCATTCAAGAGGCTTGTACTTGTAATGTGAATTATATGAAATTTTGTTCGTACAACAAATATACCAAGGTTTTTATTTCTAGTTTATTGGTTTATGATTTAATGTGTAATATAAATGGTAGACTAACCATTGAAAAAGTAGAGCAAAGGAAACAAATTCATATAACACATCTCATGGAGTTGAGAAAAAGCTTTGCTGAGTTGAGTTGAGTTAGTTTATGATCCAAAGTGGAGTAAGAGAAATTAGATTAAGCAGTTGGAACTAATTTAGGTTTATGTGAAAACTAGTTGACAAAAACCACTAATCATTTTGGCGAGTTAAAGGAAGACAAATTTCTTCTCATAAAGTCTTGGGTTTGAGTCTCGAGGTACACTTTTATCTTCGTCACATGGCTGGGGTGCATTTGCCTAAAATGAAGGCCTAGGGCAAACCTCTTGTATTTCGATCATGTGTGAGAATGCTCAGGGCCAGAAGCCACTTTAACCGACCACCATGTTGTATCTCCACATTCTTTAGGTACGAGACTACCCGTTTAAGGCGAGAGCGGAATAATATACCTCTCCTAACGATAAGACTCTGCGCTTTCTATTGAGTCATCCACTCATTGGTTAGGTGGACTGGACTAGTTTTTGTGATGTGTGGAAACTAGTTGGTAGATTATAGTGAATGAAACTGAATAATTTACCAAAATAGTTTCTAAAAAAAGAAACTCTTCTTATCTTACAAAAATAATTGTCTAACCAATTTAATAATCACGAAATTAATTTTATTTAAAAAAAGAAACAAAGACCCGAAACGATATCAGGACCGTTACCTGCAAGTTGCCTAAAACTACAATTTGGGCGTGTTCTATACTCGCAATGCTGTTTGTTAAGAACACGGCCTCTTTAAGTCCTGTGATCTTTGCGATCGTTGTATCAAAGCCGACAAAAAAAGGAACCTTCCTGCGTAAGCGTAACTACAGCAACCAAACACGCCCTTAACATTCTTCTTCTTCTTCTTCTTTAACGTTCTGTGTTAGGGTTTCAGCGGTTTGATTGGTTCTTGTTGTGAATCGAGTGTCGGTGCTTTTCGATTCTCCAATTCATTTGATTTCGTTCGTAATTGTGACGCTAAGCGTGCTTCATGTGGTTTACCGTTCGTCGGTGTAGCAGAAATTGCGAAGATTGGAGTTAGGGTTTTTGTTCGGTTGAGCTCAGGTTTCTTGGTTATATATATATAAATGCGTAATCCGGTGGACGAAGATCAGAGGTAAGGAGCTTAAATTTTGGTTAATTATTTGGTTAATTGTTGACTTCTGATTAATATTATGGCTCATTGGTTGACTTTTGATCGGAATTGCTTTTCGTTTACCGTTTCCCATGGATCCGTCGGTTTTTGTGGTTGCTTGCTTGTTAGATTTTTTATTGTTAGTTTTTGAATACCAGATAGTTTCAGAGTGTGTGGATTTAGGGTTAGAGTAGAAAGGTGCGAGCTTTGATTCTTGTTAGGGCTTAAATGAGGAAACTGGCAAGTATGTAAACTGGTCTTTTTTTTAGGTTTCATAATTATATATATTTTTTGCTTGCAATGTGTGCTTTATCTGAGTGACTAGTTATTTGGTACTTATTATTCTTTGTGTTGTGTTAGGATTTCAATGTGGACATGCTTTTCTTGGTTAATTTTAGTTATTTTTGGTGCATATGTTTAAAGTTTATGGGCATTATTTAGCAGTTGACTTTGAAGTAAACAGAGCTATTTGTTACTTGATTTTTAGAGAGAAAACTGTTATGGAAGAACCCACTACAATTACCATTGAGTTCCTTCGCGCTCGGTTGCTTTCAGAAAGATCAATCTCCAGAGCTGCAACCGAAAGAGCCAATGAACTTGCTAAAAGGGTTAGTTTTATCTTGGCCGTAATTCTTGTTTTCAGGTTGCTTTTGTTTAATCTACTCTTGATTTGTGCTTAGTAAGTATTGCCCGAGTCTCAGAATAACTTCATATGGAATCATGCTACATAACTGGACTACTTTGGATAATTTTTGCTCCTTGTTATGGCTTGAAATGCTTATTAGGTAGTGGAACTGGAGGAAAAACTGAAAATTGTAACTCTCCAAAGGAAGAAAGCAGAGAGAGCCGCAGCCCAAGTTCTTTCGATTTTGGAGAGCAATGGGATCAATGACTTATCCGAGGAATACTATTCTGGCTCTGATGAAGATGGGGCTCCCATTGAATCTAAAGAGTCTAGTCCCTTCATGAAAGAAGGAAAAAGTGTGATGGCCTCCTGGAAAAACTGTGGTAGTTCAAGTTCTGTTGAAAACAAAAAGCATTTTAGTCTATCTAGGGGGCTGAGCAGTCCAGTTTCTGATGGTGTTTCTTCTATGAAACAACATTCAGGAAAATCAAGCTGCACGATGAAACAAAAGGAAATAAGGTAAGACTTCCGAGTTTTTATTTTCTTACATTATTCATATGTATTCAAGAACCAAAATCTATGGGGATTAGATGATAGATTTTTAGGATGATGTGTGATGTTGGCTCACGTATAAGGTGCTCCCTGTGCTAGGAACGAGGAATCAACCTGATAATGATAAATGTAACCATCCTAGCAAGCTCATTCTATTGAGAAATGGATGAATAAATGAGAAATGGTATGGGAGGTTGAAAACCCCACACCGATTGCTTCAAATGACTTTTGCATCAGATTTGCAACTTTAGTACACCAAAACTCCATCCTCTTTAGTGAAACTATAAATCTGATGGTGGAGACTGCGATATCCGATTTATAGCAATCAGTGTGGGGTTTTCAATCCCCTTGGCTTTTTCTCTAAAAGGATAACCTAAGGCGCTGGTACACTGCATGGAAGGAGGAGAGACAAAAAGCAATTTGGAAAGGACACCCATTTTCTCAGAATTTGCCATGTTGTTGGCATGTCTGGACACGTGGATCACTTGAAGTCAATTGTTTTATTAGGTTTGAACGTGTTAGTATGTGTGGCACTTTGTGCCTATGGATGTTGCCAAATATGTTCTTGTATTGTTAATATGTAAAGTACAAATTTGGTCATGGTCATTGTATGGGTTGGCATACGGCATATCCATCATGAGTGGGAATCTGCATTTATGTGTGGAGCATGGAAATCTAGATTTTCTGTTGGTTTCTTCCAATCACCTTGCTTTACCATATAAGGGGACAAAAAAAAGTTTTCTTGCCCTCCTCCTACACCATCCTGCCCCATAAACATCAGAGGTACTTACATATAAGTTGTTTATTGTGCCAGATCAGCAGCTGATAAGGAGAGAAATGATCCCCATGTGCTTGAAGTTCAAGAAAACGGAGCACTTAGTCAGTATGGAGATGATGATAACTTTGAAAATATCTTGAAAGGAGATGCTAAAGATGAGGAAACAAAAGCGTCTTTGGAAGCTCTTGCACCAGACTCTCTTGAAGAGCAAAGGCAAGAAACCAATGGTGGTCTGTTTTTCAATGGAAACAGAAGAGATGCAAACATGGAAAGGGCACTTGAACACCAGGCCCAGCTGATAGGTCGATATGAGGAAGAGGAAGATACTCAGAGGGAGTGGGAAGCAAAGTTTGGAGAGACCAATAGTACTCATGTATGTTCCTGCTTAATCACCATTCTTGTCAATTCATTTACCTTGATACAGACTGGTATAATATCCACATTATCAATAAATAGGATGAAATATCTGTGCCCTATGCTTGATGCTCTTTAATTTTGCATGCTTTGAGAAATTACTTCTTTGGTGGTAGTGCACTATACATAATTTTATGTTGTAGCAATATGTTCCCTTTCAAACTTATAGGTGTTTGGTTGTTTGAAGCTTATCTACTTTTTGTGATATATCTGTTGCATGCAAAATTGCTGATCTAGATTCAGTTGCTGGTGTAGTTTTTGGAATGGGTTATTGTGAATTTGTGATGTAAAATTTAAACTGATTATGTTTTTAACATTTTAATGATGAGCAAATTGATTTATGGGTGCCGCTTGCTGTGCTTAATTGCATTTGAGCTAGTAACTGTTATTGGAACGAGTTAATATTTCTAGACTCCCTGCTAGAATTGATTTTAATGGCACGATCTAGCATTTTTCTGGGTATCTCCATTCCCTTTGGGTTCTATTTAGTGGGTTTACCTTGAATTGAAATTAGTATCACTTAATAGTAAGTATTTAGAGAGTTATAGAAGGTATACCTTAACTTAGGATACCCACTAAATTGAAGATACTGGTCCTAAACTTCCAACCTCAAAAAGAAAATTTATATTTTATCTGAGGACTTGAGATTGTATCAATTACTGGTCACAAAGCAAGTCATCAAACTTTGTAACGGGACAATAACTAAGTTTGAAATAGCTTAACAATACACAAGAATTGGATTGCTATCCAAAAGGGCTTTTATCTAAGGTTTTGTCTTGAACCAAAGCTATGTATTTATCCAACATTTTGACACACTCGATCACAATTACCATCGTTAATGTAAACCCTAAAACAGAGCACCTTGATCAATCAAAAGAGATGTTTATTAACTCACAATGGCCTGTGTTAACCAGAAAAAATTGATAGATAGGGAGACCAATAATTGAGAGAGAAATTGAGAAAGTAAAATTAAGAAAGAGAAAGATTGGTAGTGCAACCACAAAGAATGGCTGAAAAAGAAAGAGAATAGAGGTGAGAGAGTAGACAAAGGCACAAAGGGGTACGTGTGCGAGAGAGAGAAATGGAGTCTACTTGCAATTGACAACTGTCAAGACCCAAAGAAGAGAGTTGTGGAGGATGAAGGGGTTCTTGGTTTGGTGATGGTGGTGGTGGTGTTGCAACACATGAAAGAAGATGGAACAAGAAAGCAAGGAGGGGAGAGTGATCGCAAACCAAGAGAGAGTGATGTTACAAAGTGGGAAGGACAAAGGGATGAGTAAAAAGAGGGCGAGAGGAATTTCGCCACTTCTTGTGCACAAGTCAACAAGAAAAGAGAAAGACATGAAAGTTGGCAATGATGTCAATCAATCGAGATTATTTGAGCTAATGAATTCTATTTTCCCACAAGACAATGAATCTTGGCACAGTTTCAGCCCCCTATTTGGTGTTTCATGGTTACAGGAATTAGTTAGGGTCATGTTTACTCTGCAACTTCCCTCCAAGTCAAAGTGAGATGCTTGCTTTGGTTCTATGTTAATGTTAATCATGGGTCAGTTCAGATGCATGAGGAATGGTTAGGGATCAAAAACTACATTTCCTCTTGTGTACAGGGGCGACAATAGTGAGAAGAAATATCATGAAAATTTGATAATTATATTCATTTTGCCACCCCCTAAAACCTCATTACAGACATCTCAAGTAACTAGTTTGATACCTCAAAAAACAAAAACAAAAAAAAAAAAAAACTAACTAACTAGTTTGATGCCAACTGAATATCAAAATTAGAATCCTACTCAAACAAAAACAACTTGAATCTTGATTAAATTAAATATCTAAAACAATTAAAGAAGTAAAATTTAACTAAATAACTACAAATTAAATAATTAAAATAACATTTTTTCTTTATTACCGAGGGTACATCTTACTCTAAATTATGACATTAGAATTTATTATATTCTAAGTGTATGACCATACTTGTTCTAGGACATCAATAACAATATATGAATCTTCCTTACATTTGATCTGGGTAAAAATTAGCTAAACTTTTTTAACTTAAATTTTTTTATGAAATATATTTTCACCAACTAAGTTTTAATTTTAAATAACAAACTTTGAAATGAAGTTTCAATCCTTGGTGTTGTGGGAGACTTGGAATAATCCTACATTGGCTATGAGATTCTCAAGTTCCTATGTGTAGTAACTTCTTTTTTTTTTTTGAGAAGAAACATAGATATATTGAATATTAATATAAGAAATCTGTACATAATTGCACCAGAGGTGCAACCTGCAAAACCCATATTCCAACCAACCTAACAGAAAACAACATAATACAGCACACCCTACCAGACTGAAATATCAGCTCATTACAAACCTACGAAGACAACCTCCTCCAATATCAGCTCATTACTAACACAATTTGTTTTCCCAATGAGAAAAGCATTTGAGGGAAGCACCTAGTGTGCTATTGGGAGCTCTGTGGAGGCACTCTGCTTGCCGTTGGAGCCCAAAGAGAATAATATTGTGCTACATGTGGGCTGAGGCCAAAATTAGGTGAAACACTCGGTACGTACTTACAGATACGTAGAATATACTTTATGATCAAGCTTTCGAGCCCTAAATGGGTACTAGGGTGAAATTCAGACCCAAAAAGGACCTTAATTGCCATATTTCTATCCATTCAATTATTTTGCTAAGATTTTACCCTGTAGGAATTTAAATGGTTCAGTGTATGGTTGGGGTAGGTAGTTATTTTGCTATGGAAGAAGCAGAACCCACTCTTTCCTTGACACCTTGCTTTTTGGTCCATTCTACAAAGGATTTATTGTTTATGGAATTCTTTTACCAAGCATTTTTATCGTCTTTCTTAATATGCTATCGAATAAAAAAAAATCTTTCTTAATATGCTATTCATCTCTCTATATATCACACTAAATACTCCTAGCAAAGTAGCCTTCTTTGTAGGTGTGACGCACTGGTTAAGTTTGTTAACATCTAAGGAATTTTAAGAATATCATGTTCCGTCGTTCCATCACGTGCAACGCAGTGAGTTTCCCTCTTTCCTTTTCTACTCTGCTATGATTTGCTTCCTGTACCTGTTCTTGACTTTCTAAAATGCACGCCATCCAGGAGCTTCTCTTTGATAGGAAGATATTTATAGGCCCTATATGTTGATTTATGTTATATGGTTGGAGAGATGTCCGGTGGAATAGAATGGGATATTTTTGGGTACGATCTTTTTCATCAAGGAATCACGTTTTGTTGTGATTTTGAGTTCTATAAAGTTCCATCTGTTTTACCGTGGGTTCTCTCTGTTTACTTCCTGTATAATTTATTTAAAACAACAAAACAGAAAAAGGCATTCACTTACTTTTGAACAGGGTCATAAGACATTTCATATGAGATATTTTCGGACTTTCAGTAGAATAATATTGTTAACTTGGGTTTCAATTGCAAAATGAACAGGATTACTGTGAACCTGGGAACCAATCTGATATCACGGAAGAATGTGATGAAGTGAGAGAAGAAGAAAAAAATGAGGTCAAGGAGGAAGCTATAGAGACGGCAAAAACAAGTAGTCCTCATGAACAAAGAGTAAATTTAGGGGTAGAACAGGTTTGGCATGCTGAAGCAATGACCGAAACTGTTCCCAATAATATCCTTCCTTCACATTTTGACTGTGGATGCTCACAGGATCAACAAGGGAACAACTTAACTGCCAACAAATCAAAAACTAGTATGCTTAATTTTTCAGTTCAGGAACAAGAGAAGCCAAAATCTGAGTCAAACAGGAAGCAGGAGCAGTTGGAGAACAGCTTACTTCAGACCCCTTTATCTCTGTCTGTAGAGCACCAGCCAATTCATAAAACTTCATCATTTAATGAGGATAGTAGCTTACGCAAAGGAGAATCATCAGGGGTACAGAATGAACTCCAAACAGTAGCTCACCATGGAGCACCTACTGGCTTGGGAGGTGTTCTGGAGGCACTTCAGCTTGCTAAGTTATCTCTCAATCACAGACTCAACAGCTTGCCTTTACCAACACAAAGTAGGCCTGTGGAGAGGGAGAAGGAGACTCCTGTGTTGGCTATAGAGGGAAGTAATTCTACTACAGAGATTCCCGTCAAATCTGATGGGTTTTTTCAAGTGCCATCTAGCTCGCAAATAAAAGCTGCTGCTACTCGTACAAATGTTTCAGGAACTTATTCTGATCAGAGGTCAAGTCTAATGAGACAGTATCCTAGTGCAGGAGTTGGGGTTGCTGGTGATTACAATACGAATATGGAGATGCCAATCACCTCACAATTCGAAGCTACTACTCATCATCAGATGAACTTGTTGGGGGCTTATCCTGATTCGAGATTCAATTTTTCAGGATCCTATCCCAGCCCAGAATTGGGATTTGCTGCTGATCATCATCGCAATTTAAGTAGGCCAACTAGTTCACAATGGGAAGCTACTGATATCCAGAGAAACTTGTTGAAGACTTACCCTGATTCCAGATCAAGTATGACAAGATACTATCCCAGCCCAGAAATCTTAGTTGCTACTAACAAGCATACTAACTCAGAAATGGGGTTTGGAATTTCTAACCACAGGTCGTTGATAGATCCTTACATGAACACAGGAATCGGTCAATCTGCTTACGGTAGATACACATATCCTTCCTATGCAGATTATGCATCAAGAACGCCTACCCGTGACGAATTTTCGAGCTCCTATACAAGTGTGGGATCTGGAATGCCTGCTGAGGATAGCAGTTCAGCTTATGACAGTCAGTTTAGGTGGAACATGCATCACAGATAATTGCTTGGTGGCAGGCAGTCTAAGGATGTTCTCCCTAAGATGTTTTTCTGTGAGTAGGCTATATAATATAAGGTCTTGTATGTATGATTGCAGAGGTGGTGTTATTATCTATGTATCCTCTTTCTGAGTTCTTGCAATTTATATTACCGGGATGGATGGTAGGAAATCTGTAACTATAATCAGAGTATAAACTACAATTGCTAAATCTCCGAACCTTGATGCCTCTCTTATTGAGCTGAATGGCCTGGAATGATGGAGAGACCAAATGGGCAATCTTGCTAATCATATTCATGGTACAGACCAAAGTGGCACGCAAATGGCAGAAAAGTCAGCTCAGCTCAAGTACTACGTGCCTTCGCGTGTAATGGCTCTTTCCAGTTATGCAGCACCCGCTTTAAATGCTTCAGTCAGAAGATTGGTTCTTCAGGGATTGGCTTGAAAGCGCGAGGTTTCTGTAACTAAAAGAATTTGACAGTTTTGTGGCTGTATCTTATCCGTGTTGGTGTCAGTGTTTGGAGTCGGATCTCCTCTCTCAGTGCAGTCCCAGAGATCAGGACTTTCTTGAATGCTCAAGTGGGCAATAGCGAAGAAGAGTAATGCTTGAGTAACACATTTTGTTAACAATGCACCTGAAAGTTATTAGATTATTTTGAATCACGTGTTGATGCGTGATTCGAGGCGATCTAACAACTCTCAAGGGCAATGTCAACAAATTGTGTTTGAAAAGTATATTTTCAAAGCATATTTTCTTTAGCGAGAAAATGCCACAAAAATAAGCAACATCTTGTTGGGAATTTTCGTCACTCATGGTTGGAACTTGGGGGAACACTGCATTTCGGAAATGGGATTGTTTGGTATATTGAGAATTGGTACTGCATGTGTGTGATGATATACATTTGGGACTTGCAACAATTAAAGAGGATCCAAACCCAAGTATTGCAACAACAGTGGATTTGGTTGGCCAGGTGCATCTATCCTCTCCTCTGTCAAGCTTGCTTGCTGGCCATGTTTGGGGTAAAATGTATTATTATTATCTTAAAGAAAGTGGGTAATTTTGATATCGGACATATGGTCTCTTATTGCTGCCTTCTGTCTATATTTGATTTATTTCTCTCTAAAATGAAAATAATGGTTTTGACTTAATAAAAGTTGTTAATGAGGGTTAGAGATTTGTTCAACTAGCTTCTGGCTGGCAATGTTGAGATATTTAAATTTTGTTTTTTCAAGACAAAAAAATAAAGAAATCATGGAAATCATTTAAATGGCTGCTGGGGCAATGTTAAGATATATATTTATCTCCATTTTTTTAGTTTACCTCTTTAACTTTAGGTTAAATCTAAAACGGAAATAACATGCACAACATGTGATCGATGAAAAGTCTTGTGGGTTCGCATGATTTTGATACTACTTAATTATATCAGCCCTGGGGATCAACATATAAATTATTTATGCATTAATTAAAGAGGGCATTTGGCCTTTAGAATGGGAGGATAAAATGTTGCTTTCCCGGATTGGATTAAGATTGAGAAGACTTAGTGGGTGGAAATGATTTCCAGATTATGCTCCAATTGGTTGGTAGAATTGACCACACATCTGACATGTTCCATTCTTGTAATACTAGTGTCCATCTTTAAAACAAGATTTTTAATTTTAATTTTTTTTTCCTTTCCCATTCTCTGATTTAATTGGATAAGTTAGAAATTTTGACATGATTAATGAATTGGTTTCCACAACCTTTTTAAATGGTTCAAAACTTAGTTAATTTGAGACATGATAAGGGTGATGAGAAATACTTTTAGAGATGAAAATCATGATCACATTAAGACCATTCATGTCGAATCATCGAGAAAAAGACTAGAGCGGAAGCATACTTGAATTCATAGGAAAGAATGAGAACGTGAGTCTTGCGGTTCTTGATTTTCCGAGTTTGTAAGTACAATTTTCTTCCTCTTGAGAAGCAAAAGAGTTTCTCTATTTCTTTTTTAATGATGGAATGTCAGAAAATAAAGAAAAACTATTTGTATAACTCGGAGACCACATTCATAATCATTTATAAAACCCTAAGTTAATTATTTAGATAACCTATAACACATAATTAATGATATATGTAAGCCCACCTATTAGATAAATATCCGACAAAGAGTGCATCTTTTACACGTTTTGGAGGAGAAAATATATACCTTACAATGCAAGTGAGTTTAATGCAAATAATGACGCTGTACTCTATAACCAGTTCATAGTTAAAGAAAAAACAAACACTGAGCAATATGCATTTTGTCGTCATACATACATTCGTCCATCATATACATCAATTAACATGTAAGAACGTTCAAGTAATTGACAGGAAACAAGTACGATCATTCATGTTTGGCATTGTGTTGCATGTGGATTATGATAAAATACCCATCCAAAAGGGATTGATTTCCTAATTTGCAATGTTTATTATTATTATTTATTTATTTATTTGAAGCCTTAATTTGTTAATTTAACTTAAATGTCATTTCTAAATTAGAGTTTCATTGAAATTTTTAAATTTTTTCATACTTTTGAGAATTCAAAGCTACGCACATTTAATTAATTAATTAATTAATATATTCTAAGTTTATATTAAAAAATTAACACTAAGTAATTGTGATTTGCATTGTAACACATATTATGATTAAATTGGCTTTAATTTTATAATGGACCCATGAATGATTATGTTTAGAATTCCCAGACTAATTTCAAACTTGCATGTTCATCTTTAAGCACAAAAGAAATCATTTCAAGTACTAAATTAAGTCTTCTAATTTATATTGAAATGCCAAAAGTTTATAACAACTGAATGGATTTTGCTCATTATAACATCTAATGATTTATAATTATATTAATGGTAATTATCACCACGATTTAATGTCGATTATGGGTATAGAACTACTAAAAAAATAATAAAATGACTAATTAATTAATTAATTATATGGACATTAATGAAAAGTCTTTCAAAACGTAATTCACGTTTTGGTGAAGGGGTCCAATCAATATCTTTTAATTATTACAAGCGTTTTGGAAGATAAAATTGTAAGAAAATAATATTAAACAAAAAATAAATGCATAATAAAAAGAGAGTTGGTGGTGAGAGGTGACGAAAGAGCCACCGTGAGCCGATGAGATCATCACCGATAGATGCATGTCATCCCATCCCACTACTGAGCTTATATATATATCTAATTAAGTAATTATCTTTTTATCAATAGAGTACTCTATTATTTAATGAAAGCAAAATCCGAACAAACATGGAATCCATGTATGTCATGAAATTTTGCTATTATTAATTCCACTCTTCTTCAACCTCATCTTAGATATTTATTTATTTTTATTTTTTTTGAAGTCAGCACGTCGATTCCTACTAATTTTCTGATGTACGATCACAAATACTCAAAAATGTCATTGTGTGAGTGGGGGAGATTCGAACTCAAAATTTATTTTATAATACATTTGTCACTCACTCAACTTAATGTTAGCTCGATTGTCGATATTTATATTAATATACACAGTTTATTATTATTCTTTTAACAAAACCATGTCGACAGCTATGCTATATATATATATATATATATATTATATTGACATAGTTCATTGTGTAATAAGTTAGTATTTAGATGCCTTTATATGATGCATGAATTGGTTGAATATGAAGACTAATAAAATGGTGTTTCTTTTCTTATAAATGTGGGCCGGTTGTCAAGATATATATAGTTGGGAAATGTTTTTTAAAAGCAAGGCATGATGATGGTACAGACACAGAAACATGGGTTCGTAATAATCCATATCATCCAACAGTCAACAGAAGAGTACCGAATGGGGCCATACATGTCCTATAATTTCAGATTTTACAACGGAAGAAAAAAATGAATATATCAATAGACAATAATTTATTAGAAGAAGACAATAAATATATTACAGTTTTTACTGTAATCAATGTAGCATCATTCAAATAAAAATATATTAACTTATTATTTTCAGATTTTTATTAAATCATATCAACACGTAATTCATAACACAATTAAAAAATGATGAGCCGCCTATTCTTTTCATATTTACCTACTCTATTATATTAGCTTACTCTCTTGTTCTTGTTATTATTGGTTCAGTGATGGTAGTGTCACCATGGCACTTAAGTTGCGGCTTGGTGCTGACCCATGTGGGTACGATGGGTTTCACGCTTGCGACCGCACAGTGAGCCGCAGGAGAACCCATACTGCCATACCACTCGGTCCACTAATGTGTGGTTATACATATCCCTTTCTCACTTGCGTAAAGCCGTGGGCCCTGTTGCGTTTCACAAACAGTCCAAATTCTCGGTCAGGTCCCGTTAGTCCGGGCCACCTCATTAGTTTGGTTACATGGCCAAAAATATTTAAGAAAGACTTAACTCGTAATCTATTCTAAGTAAAATCTTATATCTTGTAATTTCGTCACTTGCCTAATTTAATGTTAGATATTTTTTTAGATTTATTTGGTACAATTAGGAGTGTAACTGGTTAAGTTAAATTAAGTTGGATTGGAGTCAAATCTAAACTCAACTCAAACTAATTCGGGTTGAAAAAATTAAAATCCAACCCAAATCAAACCGCCTCTTAATCTAGCTCAACCCAACCCTAACTAGTTTGGATTAGATTGGATTGATCATTCGGGTTGAGAATCTTGAAATGAGTTAAATTATACTTGCAAATTTTACATACAAATTTTACATTATAGACATTAAACATGTAATATTTCAATTTCAAATACAATCATATCAATATATAAATTTAACAACCATTTCAAATTAACCATAAATATCAAGATGTTTTAAATAAATTACATTCATCTACTACCATATCATAATATGACAATTACAAATTAAAAAATATTTTATCAAAAAGTTTTATTACAACCACAAATATAAATTCAAGACAGCTTAAAGTAGCATCAAGTTATTAATAACGTGGAAGATTAATGAATTTGAGCCACTTTCAAGCTTCAATCTCTATATACAGCGAGAGGAAAAGGAAATTTTTAGAGTTAAGGTTATTAATTGATTCGGGTTGGATTATGTTAGGTCAATTTTTTAGGCTCTTAATCTGTGATCCAATTTAAATTAGTTAAGATTAAGGTTTTTCAATTCAATCTAATTCAAACACTTAGCCACCCTAAGTCAATTCAATCCGACGGATTTGGTTCAGTTAAGTCGAATTGGCTTTTAAATGCAAAAGCTAATCAGATATAACCTTTCTGACATGGAAAAAAAAAAAGAGAATGAACTTTCGTAAAATATGAAAAAATGTGACTTCGAGCCCCTCACTCAAACATAAGGGTAATCCTTCGAAATTCTTAATTCCTTTCGGATTTAAACTATTGGAAAGGGTGGGAGGGGGTAACGCGTTTTTCCACCACAAAAATTGGTCTTCCAAACGGGTTATTTGTTGAAAATGTTATTGCATAGTTTACACAGCTGCTCCAACCGCAAGTCAAACATGGCTATTATTGTGGTCGGAAAAAATAGAGATGACATCAGTTTTTTCAAAAAAAGGTTTCTAGATAAGCAGTTATTAAAAAATATACTTTGACTAAAGCTATACCAAACAGGCCTCATTTTATATTAGTGTTTTAAAACTAAATTTGTTTTAAAATAGTAGAACGTTACGTTGTATTAAAAAAAAAAATTGCTTGCGAAGATGTAACTATGAGCGATTGCATTTGTAGCGTAGATGCAGTACTCAAAGCATCATTCTTGTATTTATAGTAAAAATACATATCAATTATTCAAAAAAAAAGAATATATGTATGTCTAGCATATATATATGCTTGATTCAAAAATACGAAATTAGAAAGTGATAATTGCCAAAATATAGTGTAATGAATTGGTTGATAGTACTTCCTTCCACTAGTGTGAAAGTATAAGTGTATATATATAATAATATTAGTCTGAACAGCAATTAATGTTCTATTCATGCATTTTTCTGATTTTTCTTTGATTCTTGGGATACTCAGTGTGACATTTGCACGTTGCATATAATTTATATAATCAATAAACGTGTAATAGCTTTGTTCATATTTATAAGCTACTAAAAGTACACGAATAAAATTATGCCCTTATAAGAAAGTAAGATTTGATGCTTATTTTTTATTCCAAGGATTAATATATATTTTATTGGTTTCAAAGTCGTGGTCCATATATATATATGCTTCTGCACCCTTGTTGTAAATAATGTTACACATGTCATCTTAATACAACGCATAGAATTCAATTAAACAATTTTTTTTTTTAATAAGTTTCTGATAAGGTATTCTCGTATTCTTTGGATATGAAAGTGGTCCTCACCTCCATAAAGTGAGAGGTTGGACCACCTTAAGGCCTATTATAAGGGTTCATTCATTATCAAAGGCAAGTTAAGCTTTAATGATCCAACTAATCTCAACATGTGCACAGTTAGGCTCCAATGAGCCCCACATCATCTCCATCTCAAAGTTTGTCACGTTTCAACTAAACCACGGGCTCATACCATTATTGGTAAGCCTAAATTTGAACTAGTATTGATATCATTCCTACTTAACCACATTTTACTCCATTATTGAGCCAAAAAGCTCTATACTAATGAAAGTAAAATCTACATTTATTACATATGATGAATTCTTTTATATGATGTGCAAGATTATTCTTTTAATTCATACACATTCAAAAAGTATTTGTATAAGAGCATTAGGTAACAAAAAAAGAGGTGGGACACTGTATTTTTGGTACTGTGTCCCTTAAGGGTGTCAATGATTTGGTCAAGATTGTGAAATTAAAATTAATGTGTTTGGTTTAGTTTTTAACATGTTCGATTTAGGTTGTAAGTTAAAAATTTTAAAACTGTACTAACCCAAACCAAACATATCAAAGTTTAAATCGTAATTTATGTTAGATATATTGTAATATGTACTTGTTGCATAATTTTTAATGATAAAATTATTTTTATAAGTTAAATGTCTAAATTGATTAACCCAAATTAAACTGAAATGACGTTCCTTATCATTGGATCGCATTAAATTCATGTGTTGATTTTTATTTTTATTTTTTAATTTTAAGTTCATTCAATAACACAAAAAATTGGAGTGCTTAATGCAAAAGTGCGACCCATAATTCTATTCACACGTGTGGGTGGGTGTACATAGCGAAAACAGGTGTCGCTTTCCCGGAAAAGATTATATGCATTGGCGGAGAGAGACTCGCGTCAGACAGAAGCAGGCTAGGCCGTGTGCCCACAACCGTCCTTGTGCTCACTTCTAACAATAAAAAACGTGACTCCTAGTTCCCCCACGTGCCAAAATCCATCTTCCAACACGTGATTTTTGCTCCTCTTTCTCTCTTTTATATATGTACCGTTATCTTTCTCACTATACCATATTTATTAACTGCTTCCCCTCCAATTAACACACTCACAGTATTATACCATGGAACTTCAAGACCCTTCTTATTCTTCTTCTTCTCTGAATTCTTCTCCTTCTTCTTCTTGTTCTTTTGCTACTTCGGCATCGAAGAACATGCAGAAGAGAAAGGCGGGACGAAAGAAGTTCAGGGAGACGAGACACCCGATTTACAGAGGAGTGAGGGAGAGGAACGGAGGGAAATGGGTGTGTGAAGTGAGAGAGCCATGCAAGAAGTCGAGGATCTGGCTCGGAACCTTCTCGACGCCCGAGATGGCGGCTAGAGCTTACGACGTTGCCGCTTTAGCGCTCCGAGGTAAGTCCACCGCGCTTAACTTCCCCGACTCCGCATGGGCTCTTCCGAGAGCTAAGTCGTCTTCTCCGAGGGATATAAGAGTTGCTGCGGTCAAGGCCACCGTTGTGACGAAAGCATGTCCTCGTGATCGTCCTCCTGCGAATCAAGAAGTTGATGAGATTTATGATCATCAACAGCAGTCTGGTTATAGTAGTAGTAGTTACAGTGGTATTAGTTGTAGTGGTGGTGGTGGTGGTGGTGGTAGTAGTGGCTTTGTGGATGAGGAAGCTTTGTTTAATATGCCAGGGTTATTGGTGAGCATGGCAGAAGGGATGCTTCTAGCACCACCGGAAATGGAATTAGGGTTTAATTACTGGGAAGATGTGGATTGTTGTTGTAACATAGATTTGTCTCTCTGGAGTGATGATCATTTACAATTAATATAGATATGGTACTACTATATATGATATAAATCTTTTTTTGGGATCGTGAATTATTGTAAATTTTTGAATCATATTTCAATGCATAATTTGATGAGAATTAATGTAATTGATATTTAGGGGTGTTCATCCTACCTGCCGGCCAACCCGATTAACCCGAACCTTACAGGTTGGGTTGGGTTGGGTTGGGTTGATTTTTATATTAAATTGGGTCTGGCTGGGTTAAGAATTAGCAACCGGATCAAATTTGGATTGACTAAAAATTTTGCAAATCAACCCGATGAACCCGAATTCATCAAGAATATTATTAAGTGTTTCTTTAGTTAGCATTTTTATTAGAGTCACATATTGTTATTCGATCACGTAAAATCTCATGAATAAAAAAACATAAATGAAAACATTATTTAAAATTATATTTATATTTATATTTGACTTAAAGTTTTTATAACCATATTTATGAATGACTTAAAAATTAGTTTAGGAAATGAGAATTTACAATTAATGCATTGAAGTGGACCAACCTGATCTACTCAATCCGAACCAACCCGAAGTTATTGGGTTGGGTTGGGGGGTTCTATTAGGTTGCCTTGGTTTAAAATTTTAACAACCCAACTTGATTGAGTGGAATTGATATTTGACCTCAACTCAACTCAACCCACTCAGTGAACACCAATATTGATATCTAAATGGTAATTCAAATTATGCTTATTTTTTGAACGGTTATTTCAAATTATGTTACTTAACATAGCTAGAGCTGGTTGGATCATTAATGGTTGTTGAATTTGTACTTTTTGAGTCGGAAAGTCTGAAAGTTCTTAAATTATTTAGACGGATTAATTGTGAGTTGCAAACTCCAATATAACGTGACAGTCTCCATGTCAAATTTATAGCTATATTAAAAAGGATGGTATTTTGGTAGATTAAAGTTGCAAACCTATAACGAGGTCACAATTTGTAGTAATCTGATGCGAGTTCTGAATTTCCTTGGCATTGATCTGTGTGGAAAGCTCCGATATAAGATTTAATTGTATATATATCTATTCTTAAAGCAATATTTAGTCATGGATATTTTGCATATTTTTAAGGCATTATATGTCACATTTGCATAAAAAGTAGTCAAAGATCATTAGGACGTCCTAATGATTATTCAATATAGCTAAATTATCTTAAATCATGCATCTTGAGACACAATCCTGCATTGTTGAAAGGTGACGTAATTACCAATAACGGGTTGATTCGTTGATTCGGAAAATGAACTATGAGGTGCGGTTGATGAACTTATCATGAATTCGAGTTCGCCCTCTTTCATTATTTTTAATTAATCTTGTCCTAAAAAAAAAGAGGACACCTACCGAATGTTAAGAAACTGGTGAAAAAAAATAAAAAGATAAAGAAAGAAAGAAGAAAAGAAAAGAAAGTTGACATAATTTCTATATTGGATTATTCCATAAACCTCTCTTCAACTTTTGACCACAGTAAATTAACAACTCTTTATAGCAATAACTCTCTTCAAAGGTGACCTCCATGAAAGGGTACACGTGGAACGTTTCTATTTGATCACGTGATTCACGAGATGGGACCACGTGGCTAGTGACCAGAGATCTGATTCATCAATAACTTATATATTTCTTTCTTTTAGTACTTTTCTTTTTATTTTCAACAGGACGTTTCAGGTGTATATACCTTGAACAATACTCATGCCTAATATTGTTGTTCTCTCTCTTATGTGTATCACGTGTTAAGAGATATTGTATCTAGGGATGATTTTGATAATTGTGCTATCTAATAAATTAATGTTCTTAATTAATTGTCTTCTTGCCTTTTATGGGAGGACAAGTATTTTTTTGAACAATGTAACATAAATTAAAAATATTGTATTAATTATTATAAATTACTATTATATCTTCAACTTTAATACATTAAAATAATATTTTTTTTAATAAAATGACAAATTTAGTGTATCATATTACATTTATAACAATTGGTGTGAACCTCTTCAGCATTTTTCTATTTTTTTAATGGGGAGTTCTAAATTGATGGCAGTTGTAAATTTTTTGCAATTGTTGCTGAAGTGGCAACAGTAATAAATGATGTTGCTGAAGTGGCAACAGTAATTTAGGAGAGAAAATAAAAGAATGAGATAAAAAGTAAAAAAAAAACAAGCTGTAAATTACAACTGCCCAGTGCCCAGTCAATTTAGAATTTCCTTTTTTTAATAAGACTGAATTAAAATAATAAAAAAATATTTTAAAAAAAATGTTAAATTTTATTTTATTTTTCTATTTCTTTTTTTTTTATAACTTTTTTTATGATTTTTTTTATATTTATAAGAAAAAATTTACATTAAAACAGCACCAACTCACATAATAAGTAATTATATTCTCACATAATATATAATTTTATTCTTACATAAAATATATAATTATACAACTTAAATATATATATTATTTAAATATAAATACCACTTAAATATTATATTATTTAAATATATATAATTATTATTTAGATATTTAACGGATTTACAACATAATTATATTTATCTCTGGACTTATAATCTCAATGAAGAAGATAAAAGAAGTAAGAAAAAGAAAAAAATAATAAAAAAAAGAGGTGCTAATATTTCGGGTTTGACCGTTGGAGCGCCTGTGATACTACTGCGTGGGCTGGGCTTGAATTAAACACATTCTTGTCCACAATGATTATGACTTTGGAAAATACAACATCTAGATTTGGGAAATGATTCTTAAT
This sequence comes from Paratinospora sagittata, assembly GCA_035771175.1. Taxonomy (NCBI): domain Eukaryota; kingdom Viridiplantae; phylum Streptophyta; class Magnoliopsida; order Ranunculales; family Menispermaceae; genus Paratinospora; species Paratinospora sagittata. The sequence continues at coordinate 125,879 of CM069593.1, read as the reverse complement.
TAGAGCCCTGAGTATGATCAAAGGGTTGGGTAATTAAATACCTTTTTGTTGTAAACTCAATCAAAATAATCAAGAATGCTAAAAAAAAAAATTGCTAGATTTTATTCTCTATTTTCTATTATTTCTCCAATATTTATACAACTCATTTTTTTTTTTATCTTTTCTTTATTCATCTTTCTCTTCTCATTTTCTTTACCCCATTTCTTATAATTATATTTATCTCTGGACTTATAATCTCAATGAAGAAGATAAAAGAAGTAAGAAAAAGAAAAAAATAATAAAAAAAAGAGGTGCTAATATTTCGGGTTTGACCGTTGGAGCGCCTGTGATACTACTGCGTGGGCTGGGCTTGAATTAAACACATTCTTGTCCACAATGATTATGACTTTGGAAAATACAACATCTAGATTTGGGAAATGATTCTTAATTAGAGCCCTGAGTATGATCAAAGGGTTGGGTAATTAAATACCTTTTTGTTGTAAACTCAATCAAAATAATCAAGAATGCTAAAAAAAAAAATTGCTAGATTTTATTCTCTATTTTCTATTATTTCTCCAATATTTATACAACTCATTTTTTTTTTTATCTTTTCTTTATTCATCTTTCTCTTCTCATTTTCTTTACCCCATTTCTTATAATTTCTCTTCATGATCTCTCTCATATTTATAGGGAGAGATTTACATCATAAAATCACCAACTCACATGATGAGTAACTATGTTCCCACATGAGTCATGTGGAATATGTATACATACGTATTTATATAACTTAGATACATATATCACTTGAACACATGTACCACTTAAATACATATACTATTTAGATACATATACCACTTGGATATCATACTACTTGAGATATGTGTATAATACATGTAATTACTATTTGGATATTCAACATATTTACAACACTCCCCCTTTGAATATTCATCATTATAGAATATGCCTCGTTAAAATCTTACTAGAAAAAATTCAGTGGGAAAAAGTCTAGTGAAGGAAAAAAAGTGCAATATTTTGTTGGAGTCTTATATTATTAGGACTGTCTTGTTAAAAACCTTGCTAGAAAAACCCAATGAAACAAAACTATAGCGAAGGAAAAAATAGTTCAGTAAAACTAAACAATAACTCTTTTTTAATTTCCTCCCTCAAGATGACATGAGGGAATTCAGTTTTGTTTCTCTGCATAAAATATCTTTGAGTTGATGCATCTCAATATTGCATATAATCTTCTTTGTAATTGGCAAAATTTTGATAAATAAGTTGTTCGATCTTATTTGTCAGTCTTCTGTAGCTCATGTGTGAAGAAGACTTTTTATGAAATATATCTTACTCTTTGGCTTCAATATAAGCTTTTCATTACTGTGCAATACATGTTGCATTATCTTCTTATAACATTGGAAGATAACCTCTGATTTAAGATCATTCATGTGATCCATACACATTTTTCGACTTGCTTCAGGAGTCACGATGCTTTTCTGGATGATTTGAAGATGTAGCAACTATTGTCTGCTTTACAGATTTCCATGATATGTCAATATCACTATAAGTGAGATTGTGCTTAGGATCAAACATGGTTGGAGATTGTGCTTAGGATCAAACATGGTTGGGGTCTGACAAATATTCAACATTTGCATATTCAACTAGTTTTATCTTTATCTTTTTTGAATAAGATAAATTTGTATTATTTGCTTTCTTGGAGATAACATAATGCATGCTTAGCATCATTTTAATCTAGTGTAGAGCTATATCCTGCAAGCATGTTAACAGATAAAACAATTTTTGGTTTTATATATAAGAGCATTTATTGTATCCAGGTATGATACTTCAAGACCAACTAGTTCTTCATTATTTTAATGAAGGCGAATATTATCTTTATTCACTTTTTAGTGATCTCATAATATTAGAGAATCTGATGGATGTATCTTGTTCATTTGAAGTTTCTTCAAACATCTCTTAATACATTTGATAATTAGACAAAAATCCACTAGGAAAAAATTCTCAATTTGCAGGCTGAGATAAAAATTTGATTTTCCAATATCTTTTGTCTCAAATTCCCCCTTTAAAATATATATGATAAATTCTTTAGGAGTCTTAACCTATGCAACAATAAATAGATATATAAAGTGAATAAAGTGCAAATACAAATTGTTGAAATGTTCACTCATAGCAATTATAAATATATATGCACATAGATCAATTTGAATATTAATGTAGTATGTACTTCACGCCTTTTAGATCCTTCAAGGATCATCATTTTAAAACTTTAAGTATAACTCGTAAATCCTTAACACATTTGATAATTAGACAAGAACCACTTGAAAAAAATTCTCGATCTGCAGGCCGAGATAAAAATTTGATTTTCCAAGATTTTTTGTTTCAAATTCTCCCTTTAAAATATATTCTGAAAAACTTTTTAGGAGTCTTAACCTATGCAACAATAAATAGATATATAAATTGAATAAAATGCAAATGCAAATTGTTAGAATGCTCACTCATAGCAATTATAAATATATATGCGTATTGATCAATATGAATATTAATGCAGTATGTACTTCAGGCCTTTAAGATCCTTCAAGGATCATCATTTTAAAACTTTAAGTATAACTCATAAATCACTATGAGATTTTCATGTATAACATGATTATCTATGGATTAATATATTTTCTCATGTATATCTAATATGATTTACCTCTTTAGGTATTAGAACTTCTGGTTTATATAGCTCTTGATTTTTCAACGAGTTTAGCTATACTTGATTTTGCTCCTTTCTACTTTTTCAACGTCAACATTCTTATATGTTTTGGGATCCTATAATATCAAAAGTACACTTTAAAATATTATCAGGAGTAATATTATTTTCATTCCATAGTTTTTAAATATAAACAATTTGAGAATTTATTCTTCAATTCATATATCTTCAGAAGATTCTTATACCTCTTCAGGGTGTATTTATTTCTCAATCTATATTTCTTCAGAGATACTTATATACCTTTTACTATATATTTATTTGTCAATATATTATTGTTTCATAATGCTTATATATTTATCAATCATTTGCATACACCTTTATCTTTTAGGAAGTTGTGTACTTTGATTTGACCGATCAACCACACTTCAAGTGTGTCATTTGTAAATTGTCCTTCGGAGACTAAAGATGAATATATCAGTTAACTGATTTGTAAATTCTTTTGCATATGATTGATCATGTGAATTTATCATTTACTTTAACTTATCATTTGAACTTCTAGTTCACATTAGCTTATAACTTATGTTGTCTATCAAACAATTTTACCTGTCATTCTTTTGACATTTTTCTTTTCTCCCTTGATAGTGGGAGGATTGCCTTACACTAGCTTGTATTCCATTCTAGTAATTTTGCGCACCATTGTTCTGGAATTAGCTATTTCTTCCCCTAATAGTGAGAAAATTGCTCTATATTGAGCAAAAATATTTATAATCAACGTAATTTAGTTTGTATAGTATGTTACTTCGTATAGTAATCATTGTCATTTACTGTGTACAACATACCATAATTGTTATACTCTTAATGACTTGTGATATGTCGGTGTGTCACAAATATTATATTTGTTGGTGACGAATTTTTCAAACATAATATACATCAATTGTCGTATCGACATAATTTTCGCTGTGTCGATGTCATCAATCTTGACGTATTACATGTGCAACCGCACTTGTGTCTCTATAATTTCTTTATATAAACTGAATGGTGAAAAAATAAGAGCTTATTGTTACGGTACAATTTGTAATAGTCAGAGTAAAATGAATTCGTTAATTGGTGCTAGGGGCGAAGAGGGAACTAGTTCTAATTCCATTACCAACTTGCTGGCAACCATTATTGTACCAGGTTATCGTTTAGAGCAAGCTAAGAAAAAGAATCGATTCAGTGACCTTCCAGAACAAAACGTCCTCGTAAGGGTCCTAAAGTTAGTTCTTCTTCTGTTGCGGTCGAATCTTCTAGTCAAATCGATGTAGTCAAATCTTTCAATAAGAAAGATGACATGAAATCTTTGTCTGGTTTCACTGTGCTAAACTATAATGATCATACTATCGATATTCCTAAAGCTAAGGTGGAAAAATATTTGTCCTTGTCTCCTAAGGAAGGCTTGCTAAAAGCTTTGTCTCAGCTTTCTAAAGTAATTATTATATATATTTTTATTTATTTATTTAATTTTTTTTTGAACTAGAATTTATTTTTTCTCTTTTCTAGGGAACTTTTATATACCATACCATTTCTTTAGAGTTACAAAATTTGGCACAACTCAGACAGAAAGTTATCTATCTTGAAAAAGAGGCAAAGACATTGGTCGAACAAGTTAATTATAAAGATAATAAAATATCATTTACAAAATATTTGATGAAATCTTTAACTGATGAGAACGAGAGATTAAAGTAAGATATTGTCGTTCTTCATGAGAAGACTAGTGATTAACAGCGAGAGACTGGGGAGTTACGACATGAGAACTTTGCCCTACAACAAGAAGGTATTGGTCTAATGGATTCCTTTGATCGTGTGTTGGAGGAGAACACAGAGCTCCGTGAGGAGCAAAATCAACTTTTGATTCAACTAGCTTCAAGTTCTGGGGGCAAGTCAGATAACTAGAACTCAATGTATTCCTTATTATTTATCAATAATATATTTATTTATGTTTATATGGATTTACATAGTTGTGACTCAAGCTTAGTCGTACTTATATACAACTAATATGGGCAACCCAGACCCCCAAAGTCCGTGCCAAAAATTGTCTAATACATACTATGAGAAATATTGTCTGCATATATGTTGTACTATGACATCCCTAATAATTGGGCTACCGATCTTGACCCAAAACACCATAATTGTGCTTGTTTGTTGTTGTGTCCAACGCCATGCGTAAATCTCAGGAATTTTCATAAGTGATCTTCCTCCTTCATCTAAGATTCGTCACTCCACTCCATGAATATACATATTATCTAATAGAGTATTTATTAGAGGATCCATCACCATTGGATTCATTACTCTTATGGCAAATACGTCTTCTAGATGTGATTTTCCATTTCTCGGGTATTAGATCGATTTTGCGCCATTTCCTACACAAACTTTCCTCTTTTGCTTTGAGATGCAAAATGATGAGGGTTAAAGTTGTTTAGAAAGTTATTAACTTAATGCACTATTTATAATTGAATGATTAGAGTTTTCTTAATTGTCGATCATATGTCAACAGTTGTCAATTTCATTGTATAATCATTCAAATAATTGAATTTTTAATATTGTTATGAATATACTTAATATTGTGATTATCTAACTTTATATTAATATTTTTCTAAAAGTATCTTAAAAATTTACACAATTATATGATATTTCAATTAGTCATAAAGTAGACATATAAATAAATGAAACTTGTCCAAATAATGTTATTATGTTGTTCCCGTAACATGTCTAAGATGGTGCTGGGCTTGAAAGAATAATAACACAAAAAAAAAAATATACGTTGAAAACATATACCTTTTAGAACTATTAGATGTCATTTTACACAAAAATCCTAGTAAGTCCTATAAGAGAGTTGCATAATACACGCGTAGTTGACAAGGAAGAGGCCCAACAGCTGAGAAATATATCTTATTCGACAGCACCATGGAGCACAGGATCATTATATTATCAGGTTAATTAATTCTTTTTTCTTCCTGCATTCCTTCCACAAATTAAGATTGTCTTCAATTATATATATATATTCAAGACCAAGCCGATCTCTCTTTTCCGCATCAAAGAATTCAGGGAAAGACTATACCCTAATTTAATTTCCACGACAACAAGAATGTGAAAAAAGCCGACAATTCCCAACGCGTTGGCTTTCTAAATTTCCACGAAGCTCTCTCTATTTTAGGAAGATACCCAACATTAGGTCGGCGAGCGACAGACTTGAGGGACATAAAGTTTTAATATAAAATAAATTTTGAGTTAAAGTCTTTTCAATCATACAAGGACATTTTAAAGTATTTGTAGCCGTATTCTAAGTATTGCCGGATTTATCTCCTAATTATATGATATGTTTCTATAATTAGGAGATTTGTATATAATTAACATTATTCTAGATATTAGCATTCTTTCTATAATATGTGTAAGTAGAATAACATATATATGTTAGACATGTTATCAAACAATACTCAATATACAGAAAAATGCTAATTATATACAAATCTCCTAATTATAGAAACATATCATATAATTAGGAGATAAATCCGGCAATACTAAGAACTAGTGAGGGTGGCTCCCTCGATACCCCTCACCTCAATATATATAATAAAATAAATTAAGCAGTTTATTTTCTCATGGAGAAGCTCAGTATCAAGGTGCTTAATTTGACATCCCATATGATTACAGGGAAAGAAATAAAAGCAAGAGGAATTAAGATCACCAAAATCTAGCTACAAGTCATGTGTTTGACAGATATTTCAATTTATGATATTATTATTCATATATTGGGTACTGGAACCCAGCTGATTTAATATTTAATGACTTGATCATGTATGGCTTAATTTGCAAGAATTTTAACCACTGATATTAATGTTGATCATCAGTACCTATAATATAAGTTTAGATTATATGAATTTGCCAAATTAAAAGTGATGAGATCGAGAAAAGAGAAGGACAAGAAGATATGGGCAGAGTCAATAGAGGTGATAATGAGGAATTTGTAAGTGGTGGTTAATTTTATAATTTGTGCTCTGCTTCCCACTATTATTATTAATCCCCACAAATAAATGTGCTACGTACATTTCTTTTTGTCATGAGTTTTTTATGAAGATATTGAACCCACATTTCACAATATCTCTACTTCTAAAAACCATCCATGGTTGCATTCTTATGTATACTACTTTTAGTTGTGTTGCAATTATTAATTAATGACCACAACTGTATCTCATGTTAGCCAAATCCAAATTAAGTGAACGCACATACATATATATATATATATATATATATATATATATATATATATATATATATATGAATAGATAAATATATAGATATTTCTTTATTTCTTTTTATAATCCTAATACAAGTAAACACCCAAGGACAACTCTAACTCAAACACTTAATTAGACATTCATTACAATATTGAAAACTCCTAACAAATTAATACACTTAATCTCTTCTATACAATGTAAAACTACAAATTGAGAAATATGTCATACCAAATCAATCGCCTAGTTGACAATAAGTAACATATACTTGTTAGGTGTACCAAAATTATGTGTGGACCAAAATTATGGGCGTACGTCTTATGCGAACAAGTTCTTCACATAAAATATAAATTGAGATTTCAAAATTCTCATTAGTATTAAGGTTTTTTAGAGTTAAACCCTACATTTAAGCCCAGAAGTAGTTAATTAAGTTGAGAAAATATCATTGCTAATTGAGATTTAAGGTCATCCAGTTAACAATATGAAGTCTTAGACATTTTTTATGAAAAGTGAATAAAAAAGAACTTAATTAATTTGCAGAATTAATGAATAATGATGTGAGATGTTAGTGTGGGTTTACATTCAAAACATTGATTATACTAGAGAATAAGCCATACTTTACAGTTCACTAGGAGATGCAAAAGTCATGCCTAATTGGTGAGAGCATATATAGAGGATCGATAATGCTCCATTATGTCGAAGCAGTGGACAACTTGGACTGTTAATTAAAACACTTTTAGACCCCTTAAATGTTAGATGTGGGAGAAGATCAGGTTAAACTAAAGGGACTGCAAGAGAAGAGTTATTACTAATTGGGGTTGAGTTAGGCTTAACCATATGGATATATATTTATAATAGAGCAATACTACATGGATTGAAAATACTACATCAATTGCTAGAAATCGTTGTCACATCAACTTTTAATTTTAATACATCATAACAACACAATTTTTAATAAAATTACAAATCTGATGTAGATCCTTGATACATCAGATTTGTAACAATTGGTGTGTGATTTCAATCTCTTTAGTATTTTAATAAACAATTTTTTTTTCCATCAACTTCACCATAATTATATAAAACAATGTCATTTCTCTATGTTTCAGCTTGAACTTTAGAAATGCCATTAATTTTTTGGCACTTAAAATAAATATATGATCACCGTGATCATATTTTTCTCTTTTAATTTTTTTTCCCTTGTTTCTCTTCATATAGGAATAATTCATCAGGTCAGCTGTGAGAATGACACGTCAACAAAAGAGAACGGTGGGTCCCAGTTGTTGGGAAGGTCCATTCACCCATCCGCATGTATGTAGTTATGTGACATAAAATACTAACTAAATTACACAATTAGGAATAGCTTTACCAAATTATCAACTTGTTAATAATTCATTTTGACTAAACTCCCAACCAACCAAATTTCTTACATATATTCTTCACCAAACTTGGATGTGTTATCTTAGCTTCTACTTTCCTTCAGTATTAATTTGCCACTGTATTATTATATGAGATGAAAATATAATGTACTGAAGCTTATCTTCTATTCAAGGCTGCAGACACTGCACTTTATCCTCTCCTTCATGATCACCGTGATTTTCATCTCAATATGTTGGTTTCAAAACCACAAGATAAGATTCTACTTGTGTACTGTGATGAGGATAATTTTGTTTCTCATAGATATTTGCCAGATGAACACATTTCTATAAAATGGAGAAAAACGGAGGTTAATTTGTGTTCTGTGTGCTGAATTCATCGATGGAAGGAGCAATATTGATTCATGGGCAATGATATATATATACCGATGGATCAACGGTAGAATTAATCTTATTCCATGTTTGTGTTAGAGAATTTGATCATCTGGGGGTAGTAGTTAGAAATATTTGGTTTGCTTACTAGTTGTGATCAGAAATCTTAATTCTCTTTATATCATGATTTCCTTGTTCTTCATATGGAAACTGTATGAGGGTATGATTAAAGTGATATTTCATGGATATACCAAAATTCAATCACATTTGGAGTCAATTACGATTATCCAAATACTATTCTATCCATGGACTAAATTAATGGGCCTGTGGTGCATGCAAAATCCTCTCAAGGTGATGGAATGAAACATTTCTATATGTAACTTAATTCACGAAAAGTACTACTGCATTCACAATTAAGTACAATACAGGAAATTAAGCCTGTACAAGATAGAAAAACTCGTAGTGCACATGACCTTGATGTGAAGCTCAGAAGACTTCTTGCAGGAGCTAGCTAGCTATTGAGCTGAGGTTGCTTATAAACATCAAGAAAAAAAAGAAGAAGGTTGCGGCACTTAATTATATGATCTAACATGTTCTTGTATTGAACATATTAGAGTAGAGTACCATATATGTATATATATATATATATAAGTTTGATGATAATTAGCCTCAATCAAGGGTAATTCCACAGGTGATCATTGTCGGTATTATCAGCGACGTCATCTCCATTTAAATCGAAACGGGGAGGGCTAAGAAGCATTCCTTCAGCCATATTAATAAGAACATTGGGCATGTCGAAGATAAGGTCTTCATCAACAAAATCATCATATTTTTCACAATAATCCGTTGATGATGATGAATAGTGCACATTATTATTAATATTTCTTGCAACGGTAGCATTCGAAGACATAAGAGAATCCGCCGCTGCACCAGCAGCTGCAGCTGCACTTGCGGCCGCAGCTTGTATGTCACGAGGGGAAGTAGAAGCAGGAACGGGCAAAGAAGGTGCAGAATTTGGGAAGTTAAGCTCGGCTTCAGGACCTTTAAGTGCAAGTGCAGCAACATCATAAGCAATAGCAGCCATTTCCGGTGAAGGAAATGTGCCGAGCCAGATTCGATTTGGCTTCTTGGGCTCACGGATTTCGGACACCCATTTGCCGCTGCTCCGACGCCTTACTCCTCTGTAAACCGGGTGGCGACCTGATGAGGGCTGAGCAGGTCCAGTATTATCGCTGCTTCCACCATGATCCATAAGGTTTAATTTTTAGTAGTATTGATACGAAGATTGAATTAATGGTGTGAATGGCGGGAAGAAGATGAGTTTGAAGTATCATGAAGGGAATTAAGGAGAATTTATTGTGGAGGATTTTTACGCGTAACATAGCTTGAGATTAGCTAAGTGTAAACCAGTTGTTGCTGAACTGCAAGCAGTACTGTTTTGATCTCTTTAGCTAGGGAAGACTGCTGTGGGTGTTCGACAGCTTCGCTGTTTGGAAGTTTGAGTTGGATTCCTTAATTTCTTTCCTCTCAGAAAATTAAGACTTAATTAAGAAGACCAAATTATGGAATATTAACATCAAGAACAGTGACCCATTATTCTTAAAAACATTACATATATAGATAGAGATATCTTTGCAATAATCTCTACTTAAAGTAGAATTTTGATAGGACAACCACAACTATCACTTGCTTTGGATATATATAATTGGTAATTATTGGCTCTTAATTTCTTTGTATATATCACCTTGTTTTTGAAATCTGGGTGGTGTCCCTTAGGCCAACGTACGTGCACTATAGAGACTAATTTACCTAGAACGAGCACTTAGGAGAGGTGGCGGCATCCCACTCAATGCCATCTGATCATCCCCACACGTTGCCACGACACCTCGGGCAAAGGCCATCATCCCACCTGTACGGGGAAGATAAAAGTTTACCCTGAGACTTGAACTTGAACTTTGGACCTTGTAGGTAGAAACCAGCAACCAATTCAATTGGTGGTTCAATTTCTTTGTATATCGCAACTATTGCGTACTTAACCTAAAATAACATAGAGAGAACTAATTAAGACAGATTAAACTCTTGTAACTTAAGAGTCAACATAGCCCTTGATCGAGTAGAATGGAAGAAGCAAATTAATTTATATAGTCGATCTCATATAATTGAAACAAAGATTTAATTGAGCTGAGTTGAGTTTGAGCATTAGTTCTTAATTTTTGGTTCTTATGCAACCAAAAGAGATGTATGTATATAAATGTTTGGTTCATCTGCAACTATATCTTCATGGTTTTTTAAACCATTTATTAAATATAGTGAAATATGTAAAACACACATATCCAATGAACATGAAAGTGTAGTTACATTTTTTTTATAATTAGAATAATATTTTTTTATATGTGTCCATACAAATAAATGCTTCTTTTTATATGTATCCAAGTAAACTAACTAACTTCCTTATCATTATCAACAAGCTATTAATATGGTTAACTTTTAATACATTAATTTTAAATATATATTATTTATAAAGTCAAAACTCTTTAACGACAATGAGCTACTTTTATTATAAATTTTTAAATTACTCATTACTTTTCATTATAAAACTATGAAATAAGTTTATATAAAAATAAATAAAATTTATGGGTAATTTGGTAATAAGCCGCTAAAAGTTTTCTCTCTTTTATTATTAGTAAATATAAGACTAATTTTAAGAATTATTCTTTTTTTTTCGGTTTCAGCCTCTTTTATTCTTTTTTCTTTTCTTTTTTCTTTTTTCTTTTTTGAAACTTTCTATGTATTTTTAACTTTTAGCACCCTTCCTATGGACTAATATTAATAAAGAAATCAGCCATCAATTATATATCTCTATTAAAATTTATCAGATTAGCAATTTTGGAAGATGATATAGAAACTAATCAAATTGGGTTGATGCCTCGGAAATTAATTAATAAAAACTAATTAATTATTATGAGTTTAGAGAGACAAGGATAGCCTAACATAAGTGACACCCACACCCGGGTTTGGAAGATGGTAGCGTGGTATGGAATTAAAGGTCGTCCCCCCTTTCCTTAATTAACCGCGTTTAGTAGTCTCTTCACAACTAATTAAATGCAAAGTATCTGACCATTAATTTTTTGAAGTCATTTTATATGTAAGGAGACTAATATCATTTCTTTTTGCGCTGAAAATCTTACAGAATGTCACCTAAGGATAAGAGTATAGTGTGCATTAATTGGCTGATTGAGTTTTAACGTGTGGTGCCGACTTATATATATATATATATATATATATATATATATGTATATTGTTGATTGATGTGTCTTTTATCTCTTCCGATGCATATCATTGGCAGACTAATACTAATTCAAATTTATTCCTAAACAATATAATCTTTTGCAAAAGCTAGTTTTGCAAGACTTTAGGAAATAAGGAGTAGTATAAAAGAATGCGATAATTGGGCATATATTTTTTTAATAAGTCTACAAAGCACATGCATCTAAAATTTGACCATAATATATATATTACTAGAAATGTATCCCTTAATTTCTTTCTTCTTCCTTGTTGATCAAGAACTGCTTATTGCATCAGTAGCGGTGTAGCAGTTACATATGTACTAGAAATGGATCGAAAAGGAAGTTCTAACCCAACATTAAATATATATAAAAAATAAAAATAAAAAAAACCAATAATGAATTTAATTGGTTATATATTTGATTCTTAGATTATGCAATAGTCATGAAAATAAAATTAAATATTTGGATGTAAAATGTTAAAAAAGAATTATTCAACTCAACTTATATCATAATTGATTTGACAGTTTTTAGGTTATGTGTTAGCTACTACTTAATGCAATTTTCCTTTATTCAAGCTTAATACTCACCGATAATTACTCCCTTTTCTACTTTCAATGAGATCTCTTTCAACCCTTTTCTAATTAATTTTCTTGAAGTGGCTATCTTAACATTTTTGAATTATTTGTTAATTTGTTTGTGAGTATTTTATTTTGTTCTTTTTACCGATAATTACTCCCCGGTATATTCATCTTTGATTCCTGCTTATTTCTATATTCTTCTATTTCAAAGTTTCGGTTCAATGCAGTAGCAACAACAACACAAATGTGATATAACCAATAACCAATCAAACAGGAAAGAAGCGGTTAGAAGAAGGAAAGGAGATGCAGAAGACCCATGACGCCTGCCACTGAAATCTGATTAGTGAGCATAATGCAAGTCTCGTTATCATGCCCATGAGCATTCATAGGACCACATTCAATGGTGGAAAGAACAACAAATTCCTTCAAATCTTTATTATTTTCACTACCCATAATGGAAATCCATGAAATCATAAGTAACACCACCTCTGAAATCCACATAAAAGTGGAGTTTATTGGTGAACAGTATTGTGGAAAAGACAAAAAAGAAACATTAGTTTTTTGGGTGCGGTTATTAAGAGGTTTTAAGTTGTATCAAGTAATGACTTTTGTTGTAGATTAATTTAGGATTTTTAGGGATTTCTTGAGTTGTTTTCAGTGTTCTATTTCTACATTCCAAATTGTCAACAAAAATGGTGGAAAGAGTTAAAGAGGGATTTCTGGGTTGGTAGTGATTTATACCAAAGGATGAAATTCTTTTATGTCTTTTTGTCACATACTAAATCTTATTACTTTGGAATGTTGATGAAATATATATATATATATATATATATATATATTGAAGGGAGATTGTTGATGATATTCGTAAAAAGAAGAAAAAAAAATGGTTACATTTGCTTTCATTTCCCAGATATTCATAATCTTTGAATGATTATATACAAAAAGAAAAAGAAAAAGAAGAAGAAGTTATTTTCCATTTTTTTATTTTTTTTATCTTTTCCAATGGTGCAGATAAGGTGAGAAGTACAGGCATATTTAATTAGCTTATGTAGCATAATTTGTTAATTTGTTTGTAATTAATTTTATTAATCATTACTTTGAGGGAAATTTCTCCTTTTCCTAATCTTATATCTTTACGTCTCTATTTTTTTTTTATATTTTTAATTCACGTGCAACTTACCTTCTCATTCACTATACTATTATAATAGATATTTTTAAGAAACATTTGCAAATGTCACTAATTTTCATTGTATATTTTTGTTTTAATATAAATTCCTTACCTTGCTTTAGTTTTAACTTTTATCTATTACCATGCTTGTAATACCCAATGCTTGTAATACCCAAAACAGTGTGATTTCCAGAGATCTATGAAATCACACTCAAAACACCTGCTTCTTAAGAAATCAAATGATGAAACGAAACACCATAACCTCACAAATCACAAAATCTACAAAGAAATCCTAAAATCTGGAAATAAATTGTAATACCGAGAAAAAAAATTTAAATAAATTAAACTAAAATGTGCTAGTTGCAGGACGGAATGAAGGGAGAAAACAGAGAAGTATATATGTGGTATTGTGTATGATATATATATATATATATATATATATATATATATATAAATGTATTATATAACATATCATGGTTGTTGCTTAAAAGAAAAGAAAAGAAATAAAATAAAGTAAAGTAAAATTACTTGAGTTGCTGGGCGGACAGGGGAGAGAGAGTGTAACACATCGTAATTTTAATAAAATACATACGTTGAAGTACGCGTATATCAAGATGTATAATACACATATTTTATACGTATGAGCTAAATATACTCGTGATAATATACGTATTTGATACGTATGAGCTAAATATACTCGTGTATGAAATACATGCTATATTTAAGGAATATGAACAAATAAATATAATTATTAAATAAAGAATATAAGTTTTATTAGTGGAATGGGTTGGTTAATTAAATATGTGAATTGGAGTTGAATTAAATTGATTAATAGATGAGAAAGTTGGTTTGTTAACTTGCATGAGGAGCATGGGATAACATGAGAAAGTTGGTTTGTTAAATTGCATGAGGAGCATGAGATAAAAATTAAAATAAAAAGAATAAAAAAAGGCTCTTATTTCCAACGTTTGCCGACAAGAGAAAACAAAGAATAAAAAAAAAAAAAAAGAACTTGCAAAATAAAGAGAAGGAGAAGAAGAAGTGCAGAGAGAAAGGAAAGGAAGGAAGAAAGAAAGAAGGGGAACGGAGGGAGATCCGAACTCGCGGTAAGTGATTTTCATTCTTTTTCTTCGTGAAATTGATCTCTAAGCTAGAGGTAACAAGTCTAGCGGAGTAAATTTTTTTGTGGGAGCCGTTTTACGGCGTTTTCAAAAAATTGGGGTTTTGACCCAACGTAAATAAAAATCTGCTAGAAAGGTAGAAAAATGCTCCCTGGACTGTTAGAACCCCGAATAGTATTGTGAACAGTGATGTAAAAATGATTTGAAATCATAGATTCGTAGAGAACTGAATTCCGGACGTTTCGATACGAAGATCGTGATTTTTGGATATGATTTGATATTTTTAGTAGCTAATGATATGATAAATGGTGCTTCTCATGAAAAGCTCTGGTTCATTTCAATTGAGAGCTTACGTACATGGATAAATGCTATTGAGGAAGCAATGACGTTTATGGTGCTCGATTTTAGAGGATATATTGGATTAGAAACCCGTGTAACCACTGTGAGTATAGTTTTCTTGATTTGGTTCTTGTATGACATTGTACGCATATAAAATGTTTGATTGTATACATGGTATATTTATATATAATGCATTGACTTTTAGGGATCATGCAAACTGATTTTAGCAATTGGAGTTTGTAATGATGAGGCTTTGCGAATCCTCATTGTCATTTTGTTAGGAATAGACCCAGATGAGGTTTTGCGAGTCCTCATTGTCAGTAGGTCTATCCTAACAAGGGTTGCGATCCTTGAAATGACTGTGAATTGGGTGATGAGAGACTGTGTCTGTCACACCCTGGGTTGCACAACGTGCCCCCTACCCAGATGCGGGCGCACCCCCTCAGGGCGAACGCCTAGCCATAATACCACATAATATTGTCCTATCGCCATGTAACAACCCAACCGCAGCTGGTCTACATCGAAACGATTATTTGTCCCTACTATTCCCTCATTAATAGTAAAGGGCCTTCCCCAGAATCGAACTGGAGACCTCCCTTAAGGAGTCTAATTTCGCATTCTGAGTAACCACTGAGCCAATGGTTCAGTGGATACTCAAGTTGCGAAATCAAACCTTATGAGGAAGAGGTTGCGAGTTCGAACTTGGGGGAGGCCCCTGGACTGTGCAGTGTTCTGCATAGGGAAAGGACAAAGGTCGTTGGGTGCGTGCAGTGTTCTATGGACCCCAATGAAGACAATACTGTGGATATATAATGACTAGGCGTTCGCCCCGAGGGGGTGCGCCCGCACCTGGGTAAGGGGCACACTGTGCAACCCAGGGTGTGACAGTGTCTACCTTGTACGGCCATACAAGGGTTAGACCCGCTCTCTTGCCTTGCGGAGGAGGGAGATTGTGCATTGTGTTATTGAAAACTCATGAAATTTATGTTGTTGACATGTATAATATATTCGTTGAATGATGCATGTGTTGCATAAGTGTTTGAAATGATTTTAAATGTCATATTTATCTAAATGTATATAATTGTCATCTCAAGAACTATATTCACTGAGCTGTTGTTTGCTCACCCTATTTTATCCAATATTTCAGGTATTGAGTCGAAGGAAAAAGGAAAATTTCGTGAGTGATACTCACGTGAGCCTTCGTCTGGTATGTGTATGTATGCTTGGAGGAAATAGATTATATTTTTGTTATTTTGATATGTATACCTATCACACATTACATATATATGTATTATCATCTAGATGGGATGTGTGGGCATAGATAGCTTAATATATTGGATGATGAAATAAAAATGTGATGTGTGAATGAATGAACTATATTGGATTTGATTTGTGGTATAGAAAAAAAAATCTGTAAGTTTGGGATGGATTGTGAGAGTACGTGAAGGCTGACAGTGTATTATATATTGTATATGAGTATGTACAGTGTATAGTACATTGTGCCGGTCATGACGTCAGCCTATGTCAGGGGCGTCGTGACAGAGAGAGAAAAAGGGAAAAGGAGAAGAAGAAGAAGAAGAAGGTGCGGGCGAGGGAACGAGAGATCGGGAGATCGGAGGAAAGGGATCGGAGGCGAGAGATCGGTGAAGAGAAGAGAGAGAGAGAAAGGGCGTCGATCTGTGGCGGATGGCGGAGTTTGCAGCGGCGAGATGAGAAGAGAAGAGAAGAAAGAGAGCGGCGGTAGCAGCGAGATCCTTGGCGGAGGAGAGAAGAGAGGGCGGCGGCGGTGTGCGCTGGAAGAAGGAAAAGAGAAGAGAAGAGGGTTTCGAGAGGTTTGTGCGTTGTTTTCGGCGATTGATTTTAAAGAGAGCGAGAGTGAATGATTTCCGGCGAGATCTCGGCGAGGTTTCAGGCGACATGTTGGCGAGATCTCGGCGAGATTTCCGGATCTTGTTTGACATCTCTTTTTTTTTTCTTTTTTTTTTCTGGGTATTACAATTTATTTCCAGATTTTAGGATTTCTTTGTAGATTTTGTGATTTGTGAGGTTATGGTATTTCGTTTCATCATTTGATTTCTTAAGAAGTAGGTGTTTTGAGTGTGATTTCATAGATCTCTGGAAATCACACTGTTTTGGGTATTACAATGCTCTTTTGTTATACATAAATTTCTTCTTACATTTTTAATGTTGTTTTTAATTTATTTTTATCAAAAAAAATATATTAACCTTTTTTAACTCTGTCATTGATTAGTATAACTTTTCAATGTCGGTCCCAAGCCCAAAAATAGGATAAGGGAAAAAAGGAATAAATACAAAATACAATCTTTAACATGCTGATAAATAAAAAATTTAAATTATTCAAACCCCCTAACTCAACATGCCTTTTCACCATACATTTAAAACATAATTCTTATAAGGCTCTCCTTTTAATTATTTAAGATTTTGCTTTTAAAATCAATTTTACTGTTAAAAAAATAGGTAACTAAGTAATTATAAATATATAAGTCTTATCTTATATTTTCATCTATATCTCATTAAACTGAAGTCACACACTTGCAACACAATTATATGAATTCGACCAAGTGCAACGCACGTGCACATCCATTAGTATTGAAAAAAAAAAAGTAAATTAGAGGCTTTAACCATAGAATTTGCCCAAAAAAAAAAAACATAGTTATTATTATCAAAGGAATTGTATTCAATTCCACATATAATTTTTCTTCTAAAATTAATGAGTCTTGCTTTTGCCAATTTCTCAAAGATTGCATACTTCAACAGCTCATGTCATGTGGTAATACATCTCATATATTTTTTAATGTCCTTTTTAAGTGAACCTCTTTAATGGGAAATAATTTCTTTTAAGATGAATAAAAGGAAAATAATTGACTGGTCCATACATTTATAATTGAGTTATGTTTTTTATGAAAAAAATTGCTAAATGACATTTATGATGTACATTGATAGAAACATTTTTGTTAATTTACTAGAAATATTTTATATTAATTGACTACAAAAAAATGTAACTAAATATGCAACTATATTTTTATGTCTATTGAATATGTGTGTTTATATATACATCAAAATGTGTAATAGATAATCAAATAAATATAAAACGTGTAGTTGCATATACATATATAGTTGCAATATTAGATTGTCTCAAATATTCATATATATACATATGATTTAAGAAAATATAATATATTTATGAGTCAAGAGTGCCAACGAGGGTTGGCGCATTTGGTCTCTAGTTCGGTGGGTATCGAAGAGGTCGTGGGTTCGAGCTGAGAGAAAGTTAGGAGTTGCTTGTTGTTGCTGACGCATTACACGCTCCTTACGGGTATACGTTGTGCGTATTATGGTTGTGGACTAGTTCATGATGCTTGAAACTTAATTAGGTTCATAACTAAGTTAGCTGGTTAGAGTGTTCCACCCCTATAGTGAGGGGATTAGTCGGGTGTAGTGGTGGCGAATCGGGTCCACCGACAATCTTTCCACCATGCCCTAGGATAGCCCTCCCGGGCTTTGTATCTTCTCAAATATATATATATATATATATATATATATATATATATATATATATATATATATATATATATAAGTTGAGAGTTAACTAATTTACAGTTGGTGAGCTCCAACCACCCAAATAGAGAACCCTGCAGGAAACTTTCGGTTGGTGTGGGTCCAGCACAGTCTCATCGGTCAAAGTAGGAACGATTGATGGTATATATTTAACTTAGTACGTACGTTGAAAGTATACTCAACTTATATTCAGTACCCAAGAAAGAATAAATGTTCCATATATGATCAAGCAGAAAATAATTAGTTGGATGAAAATAATAAAATATCAAATGATCAGAAATAGAATATATATACCTTCAGTAGCATACTAGGGAGTCTCTATCATCATGAATGAAATTAATAGGAGGAGTTGTGCTGGAATTCCAAATAGAATTGTCAGTTACATTGGATTTCATCGAGGAGTTGAACTGTCAGCAAAAGCGTTCATCTAAAAAGATAAAAAGGAAAAACAAGAGGTGCATGCATGGTTGCCAGTCGCTAGTCCCTAGTCCAAGTTGCTTTGGTTGGTTGCTTCAAACCGAAACAATCCACTGTATATATAAAAGGTCGTAACTGGCAGCCGCTATAAATATATCTATATACGAACAGTATTCTACTATTTGTCGGTATTTAATTTCAAAAATTAGCCTTATATTAATTATATATATTCTTTTAAGCTAAAATATATACAAAACTTTACCTCCTCATATTAAAAAGAAAAAATATTTTTTAAAGAAAAAAAATAAAACATTTTAAAATTTGTCTTCATGGCAGGTCAGACATTTTATGTGGACGTTTACAAACCAATTGACCCAATATAAAAAGCTAATCGAACTTAAGAGTTTGTAAAAAAAATAATATCTAATAAAGCGGGCCAAAATGAGATTAAATAATTAATGTCGTCCGTGGGATGGACGCATTTATATAAATTGATGAGTCTAGATGTCTATTATTAATAGATTTAACTTTAAAATTAATTTTATATTAATTATATATTATTTTAAATTAAGACATATAAAATTTTTTTATCTTTTAATAACTTTTTTTTTGACATGCTCAATATAAATGGTCGTGTGAGGAAACCTACGTGTCGTTCACCAGTGCCACTGTCCCCCATATCTCTTCTAGGGTTAATTTCTTCTTGAATGTTATATTATATCACATCAATTAGTCTTGTCGACTCGTCGAGATGCTCCTTTTGGGGGTATAATTGCGGTATAGATTGATTACACAACAATGTATACCAAATTCTCTCCTGCTGCGTGTGATATTTAACCACCGATTGGATTAAGTATTTTTGCCGTTGATTATATATATAATATACCAGTGGAGATTAATTATATATTAATTTATTTGACGGTTGCAATGGGTTTTTTAAGGTCCACAACTACTTAATTAGGGGCTCATCAGACATCAGATGCGGCTGGTGGATAGCTAGTAGCCTAGTATCTATATCTATGTACGTTTTTCAGATGTCTCGTCAGTCACATTAATTGAATTAAAAGGGCGCGTACCATAAACCCTTTATCCCTGTGAAGAGTAGAGTTTGATCCACCATTAATTGCTTCTTCTTCTTTTTTTAATCTTTTTTATCAAAAATAATAATGTTTAATTAAGCTAATTATAGCTAGGTTTACTCTCTTGCATTTAACTATTTATTTTACAAGAGTGACTTTTTTTTTTTTGTCTTAGTAGATGAATTCGTACAGGACTAGGCCTAAGGCCTATTTTGTATAACTTTTGTAAAAGAGTTTTTTTTTTTTAAATAAGTATTTCCAAAGAAAACATTTTTTAAAAAAGTTATAAAAACACAAAAATTAAAAGCACATTTTTTTTTATCTGAATGTGTCTTCCTTTTTTTTTAGATGAGACTAATCATCGTAGACTCGGACATGACAAAAGGATTTGGATTGATATTCCAACAGAAAACGAATAAGTGAAGGCACACTCAGACTCAAATTCGAGATCTGAATCTCAACCTTACTTATACTCAATTTCTCAACCAACTGAACTCTCATATAAGTTGAAAAAAACTAAAAGTTTTTTACAAAAGCATACTAAATGGAGCCAAGCCTTGTTGCTACACTAATAGCCATAAAAACTCTTATATTGTTGATAAAAAGACATAGAGTTGAATAGAGTATCTTACTAGTGATAGAGAAGACAATAAACGCGTTTCTCTAACTCCTTAATTCTTTAGAATACCAAGTAAAGAGATGAAGAAAGAATTCGCAAATTCTATAAAAAATCAACATTATTTAATTTATCTTTCAATAATGCGTACAATGGCCTTAAATAGGCAAAATCTAAGAAAAAGGTTCTAATTCGACTCAAATACTAAAAATAGCAAAAATTACCAAAAATTTAAAGTACGTCAAATCTTACCTAAAAAGAAAGATCTCACGATATATATCGCATAGAAAATAATGAAAATAAAATCAGACTCTCCTAATTTGAGTTATACTCGAAACAAAACATTCTTAAAATAGTAAAAAATGAATTCAAAGGCCTAAACAAAAGAATTTGTCCAAAAAATAACATTAGTCACGACATACCTGTGAGTATTGATCGGCACGTCATTTTTCTTTAAAAACACGTGTTGCTTTGTTAAAATTCTACAAAGTCAAAGATAATTTATCTTGTTGGTTGCAACGAACCTTTATCATCATTGTGACTAGTTTAACTCATTGTACTAACAGGTTTATTAAATAAAGGGGGGCAATCTTAAATTTTATGAGCCTATGTGCCCTCGTTGGCCTTAGTGACCCATTAATTGTGCTTAATTCAAAATGTAATGTAACTGATGATGATAGGATGTAATCCTGAAATAAAAATTAAAATATAATATAACCTTAACAAAGGAAAAAAAAAAAAAACACCAAAAAAAGGAGAGAAAGAAGTGAAAGATGTTAAAAGGTGAAATTAACATTAATCTTGAAGAGGGTTCAATCGACACGAAGAAGAAGCCAGTTGAAACCGTTGATTGATTGCCGCATTTTCTACCGGCTTTGTACAGGAAGTATCTTTGGTGCTCCTCTCTCTTTTGATCTCCACGTGGCACTTGGAGCTCAAGTTAAAGTGGGGCTACACGCTGGTTTTAGAGGTGAACGGTCACAAGAGACTTTCTCCAAATACCTGCCTATTATAAAAGAGACAGTTGATGACACTGTATCCCAATTTTATCGCTAACCTTATTTTATCCGTCAACTTTTTAGAACTACGTTCCAATAGTCGTCCCTTTACCAATTTCCCATTTTTGCCCCTATTGTTTCATCCAATTTTCTTTTTCTAGCTGATCACGCATGATGAATTAGAGAGTACAATACAATGTTAGTTGCTCCTTGGACAAGCTTTGTTTTGTGTGTTTTTGTTCTGGGTGTGCAATTCTTTGGCAGGTTTTACCTTTTTGTTCTCTCACTACTCATCCTCTTTGTTTTCAGTTTCTGTATTTCATTCGCCAATTTACAAATTTCTCTTATCCTTTTTCTGCAAGGGAAGACGTTGACAATAAGATGTAAATTGTTAGAATGATAATCACTACTTTCGAAAGTCCAAAGCCAAAACATAGCTCTCTCCTCTCTATCTCTCCACCGGTAAGTGACTTCTCTTTTCATCTTTGTAACCTTATTACTATTCTCTTCACCAATGTGTTTTAAGGGTTTCAACAAGGAATTTCCTATAGAGAAACTCTTACCCAAGATCCAGAGTTGTTATTTTTTATTTCATTTTGCTCTGGAGTTATTTTACCCACGTTGCTCTTAATTAAAACAGTGGTGATTTTCTTGAAAGCCCATTTGGGGGGTTTGTTTGAGTTGTAGTTTTCCACAACTCTATAAAATATGTTGTTTATTTTTTTGACAGAACCCATGTGTATTTGGTGGGTATATAAATTCTGTTTTAATTAACAGTAAGCAAAACTTTTAAATGTATAACAAAACATAAGTTCTTAATTTTTTTAAAATGCTTTAATTTGCACTAATTTTTAGCTTCATGCTCACTCTATGCATTTGAATTTTGTATGGGTATTAAACTCTTTGGGTTTAGTAATTTTTAAGCTAGATTTCAATTAATTTTGTATTGTATTTGGTTGAATAGATAATGTTCATGCTACAATACTAAAATTATTTGTGGGTTATTCAATTTCTTCTCTTAATTTGATTTATAATTCACAAAATTCTTTATTTCTTCTTTTAGATTTTGTGTTTCTTTTTCGGTGTTCAAAAATCAAAAGTACAAAAAAAGTTGCAAAAAAACTTATTTTGTTTTACAAGATTAGGATCAAATCTGAAAACAACCCTTTTTTAGGATAAAAATAAAAATAAAAATACATCAAAGAAGCATCCCAATGCAAAGAAAAAAAACAACTATTTTGTATTGTTTATTTATTTATTTATTAGCTTTGAATCTTTTGGTAGTTGAGTTGGACTAAGAAAGTGCTGAAAAAAACTTGGGTGAAGTAGGAATCCAACCAATTAAGAAAAATAAGAAATAGCGTAATGACAAATCAACTGAAATTTTTCCTTTTTTAATAGTTTTAATTTGAAGTTATACATGGTTTGCACATAACATCTCTTGAATTAAAACATTAAATCACTTCTTCCACATATATTTGAGTTATAGTCAACCTTTTAAATGCAAAATCAAACAAATAAAAAAGTAAAAAAAAAAATACTTTGATCAATTCTATAAAAACAAACTCCTCCGACCCAAGAAAAAGAGAAAAAAAAAATCAATTTCACTTTAAATGCACTCTTTGCTCCTATCAATTTTTCCTACCAAAAATCTTTAATCTATATAGAATGATGTTACTATTTAATAAAAAAGGAAAAGCTGATTAAGCTTTAGCATTATGTAGAAAATAATATCAATATGTTTGGTTTTCTTAAGTTCTTATCATTTATTCTACAAATTTTTAAGGAAAGAGGTAAAGTTAATACATTTTTACTTTGTTGAAATTGTTTGTCCGTCTTTATTTTTTCTTTGTTTCCTCTTTGTTTTAGATAGACAATATTGTTAATTTTTTTTTCTTTTTCTAACGCATATCTTATAAGAGCAATTATAATCTATGTATTTCATAAGTTGTTTTAGCTGCAAGTTATTTTATGAAGTGTATTTACATCAAACAAACTATTTTATGAAATTTATTTGCATCAAGAAAGATAGTCAAGGGCTTTAATGAATACATATTGTAGAAAGTGTAATGTGTATATGTTTATAAAATCATACTATACTTCGTACAAACATAAATCTTATTTTCTTCGTTCATACGAATTAGTTATCGTTAACTTATTTTATGTAAGTTATCACTTTGTTGCTTTAAAAAGTATTTATTAATATTTTATTTTATATTACCTTGTTAATTATATAAACACTATTAATGTACTCAAACATGCTTTTAACATGTGCGAAACACGTAACCAAACTAATATATATATATATATATAAGATAAAAGCTCTAAAAAAGCTCATTTTAAACCTAAAATTTGATAAACATTTAAAACTAAATGAGGCCAATATATTATAATCTTACGTTCATTTCTAATTCCATCTAAATTTGTTGGCCAAATCAGTTGATTTTAAATAAAATTTATAATTATACACAATGTATAATATAAAGTTAGATGTCAAAATGCCTAATTTAGATTCTTCGATTCTTGAAGTATCAAATTATGTTGAAAGAACTATAGCTCAAAGACACTTCCTATTAATTAATTGATTTTTGATGCGAAGTCTCATTGATCTACTGCATACCCTAATGTGTGGGCAAATGGTTTCTAAATAATTTTTAATAAAAATGCTTGATGGCGTGTCCATTGTTCCCAGTCACAGGCGTTGTGAGTGAAACCGTAACAACTACACCTTGATTTGATGAAATTAAAAATGAAAATTGGAATGTATATATATTATATCAGATGAATAAAACCATGGCCCGTGATCTAATGTGGGTCCAGAACCTTCGCTCGAGCCAATTGACCAAGTTCCACGCATTTTGGGTCCAACCAACCAAACCCTCGTTACAAAATCGATTCTTTCTATTTTCTTCTTTTGGCAAAAAGCAAGTTACAAGAACTCGAGTTTGGAGTGCAACGTGGACGATATCTAGAGGGGGAGGAGCAGCAAAACAACTGTGCCCGAAGTTGTCCTGCTGCGGCAAGAATGAATCAAACGGTTCAATTAGATCTCTCTGATCTTTCATCTACCGATCTTCTCCGTCTTCGTGTTCCTTTGAAAATGGATTTGATTAATGAACCGTTAATTGCGGACCTTAATTACTCTTCTTAATCCGTCGATCTATCTTTCCAATTAGGGTTTTATCTCTTTCTTGATTTTTTTTTTTTTTTTTTCATTCATGGCTGCGGTCTCAGTCTGTGCTAGATTCGGATTAAATTTAGGGATTCTGCGGTTTTAAAGCGAGGAAGTTTTCCAAATTTGCATTTTTTTTTAAGGGTTTTGATCAAAATGAGTGAGTTCTACTACTGCATGCGAGGGCTTGGATTGCTGCAACTAGGGATGTGAATGAGGGGAGGGATTTTGGAAGGGTTTTTTTTTGGTTAATTTTTGTGAGGATGATTGCTTCCGGGATTAATTTGGTGATGACAGTAATTGGATTTGCTGTTAGTACGATGTTCATTGTGTTTGTGTGCACTAGGTTGATTTGTGCGAGGATCCAATTGAATGCTTCAAGACGCTCGTTTCCAACAGCTTCAAGATCTGATCTTGGCCTTGTAAAATTCTCTTCCCGTTTTATTTCTCATTTGTCACTGATTATACGGTCAGTGTGGAATCACTGATAATATTCTTGTTTGTCAAATAATTGTAATTTCGGGATTCTGAAAATGCTCTTGTTTCTATTGTGTATCTCTTCTATTTAATAATTGATGAATTTGCATTTCTTCTTGTTTTTCTCTTCTATAGAAGTTTCTCTCAATAATTAACAACAGCCACCAATAAAAGGAAAAAGAAAAAAAGTTTGATTCTTGTCCTTTTTTCATCAACAGCTAGAACGTGGACTTCATGGTCTAGACCCTGTTGTTGTAGCTAGCTTTCCAAAAACGAAGTTCGGTGATTTGGTCTTCTCATCTGGTGAAGATGCTCAGTAAGTATTCTTCTCTTATATGCCTCAGCTATTTCTTGAACTTTCTCGTTTTCAATTTATCGTTCACATAGAAGGGATGATTAAAAATTGCTATATTTTGTTTAAGTGTATTTAAAAATTGCTAGATTTCTCAGGCTGATCATTAGGTTGCCAATTTTGTTTTCTAGATGAGAGTATAGTTTGTTACAGTTACTATTTCAAAATGATAAGCTAGTCTGAATTTGGGAGTAGAGTCTTTCTAATAGTTCCTTAGGGGAATAACTGTTAGTATGTTGTTTAAGCTTGCCGACTTAGCCCTCAATAGAGCGGAGTGGAAGAAGCGGATTCATGTAGCCGACCCCATATAGTTGGGACAAGGGTTAGTTGAATTGAGTGGAGTTGTATATTGTTTAAGCTTCATTGTGGAAACATAAATATTTGTTTTAGAACAATTGAAGTTGTGATTTAGAGTAGAATGTCTTTTCTACGAGTGGAAATCTCAGTATATGGACCTTGGTGTGCATGTATATGGAGTCACGATCCATGACTTCGTATTTTAACTCATGGCTGGCATTCAACAGTCACCAAAGTTTCAGAATTGGTTGATGCTTGATGGAGGGTCTTTTTGTCAAATTGATCATTTTCACAATTTTTTTAACCCATTACAACATTCTTTCCCCAATCTAGTTGTTGTTCTAGTTAAATGCTTAAATGAGTAGTAGCTTGTACCATTCTTGGAACTTTAGATTTGATTGAATTTTATCAAGGCTGATGTTCCTGGTGTGGTAAAAAGATTTTTCTCAGAAAAAGAGCTCTTTGTAAAACTTTGTTCAGATCAAATGGGCATGAGTCTAGAATTAAATTACATCTCCATATGAATATATGAAGTATGAAGTGAATAAACTTCCGGCTTGCTATAATTTTCCAAAAGAGTTCCTTGAATTATTAACTTAGAACAATATCATATACCTAAAAAAAAAAGAAAAGAAAAAAAAGAAGAAGCTTAGAACAATATGATTAATGAGGATGTATTACATAACACTTGATTTTTAAAAGGTTAAAAATCTTGCTAAAAATTCTCAATCTATAAGTGAAATTATTATAAAATGGATGAGATTTGATAATGATTTAGTATTGACTATTTTTGTTCAAATACACCATTGTTTTTCTTTAAGCCTATTTTATGGTTTTCAAATACTTGATATAAATATACAACTCTTTTAACGAATCTTAAAAACTTGAGCTTTTTATAATAGAAAATCAGGCATATAGAAGTATATTATTTATAATTATAATTTAACTTGCTAACTGCCATAATTAGTTTGTTAATTATTCATATATGATTGAAATAAATATCCCTATGAGAGAATTTTCTCTAAGAATGTTGCAATCTTTTTATTTTTTTCGAAAAGAACTTTGCTTAAATTTTGGCTACCATCATTGTTGTCTGAATCATGATCTAGATTGATGAATTGTACGATTCATGATTCAGTTCACACTAAAACTATTCAAATTGGATTCTTGAATTACTATAGCCATGAATTGGTCCAAGTAGGTTGTGAATAGAACCATCACTAAAAGAACCATAGTAAATCAGTATGAATCATTAGTAGCTTAAAAACTCTAATGTCTTTATAACTCTGATGATTCGACAAGCCTCAAAATGATTCAATTCCGATTCACTGTTCTTACAACAATGGCTACCATAGGTTTAATTTGGCTTTAGGAGTGAAAACAAGAAGTGATGTGATGTAGGACCATTAGATTCGATATTAGAATGATGTTGTAGGATATATGATTTTGAGTGAATTAGAAAGGGTTTGAGAATCAAAAGATTTTTGAGGCCGCACCAAAAATATATATATATAAGGTTTTTTAATTTTTGGTTTTAATTGTAGAATGGATATTAGCCATTTAAAGATATATAATTAACGAGACAAGGCTATTTTTAGATTCACAGTATCTAAAACTAAACATAGGCGAGGAAAAGATAAAAAGATAGATATTGAAAAACTAAGATTTGTCCACCTCTCTATCAAGCTACTATACTCATGACATCCCATTGATGATTCAATTAGAATCACATAAATTAATCGAAGGAATGCCTTTAATTCAAATTGATTCAGTCAAAGGACCCATATCTTTGACTTTCATACTTGAGATTATGCTTCTTGGGTCATGATATTGTGTGCTTTGAGCTAGGTCAGGCCTTTTAGTTCTACCAATCTAATGGTTTTTAATGTGTCATGATTACAACACACAAAAGTTGGGAAAATATTTTCTGTACTGATGCGGTGTGGTATATTACACTCCACATACCTTACATTGGTGAAGTAGCAGAGAAGTTGATATTATTCTCATAGCCTAGTTCATCTATACCACAAAATTGAAGGAAAACTTAAACCCTAAGCCCTGATCTCCATACATATTCAAAATTGGTAGGATATTCGATTGATAATGATACAAAAAGTTGCAATGAAACTAATAATATTTTCATTCCCATTCTTAATAAAATTTGCCTTTCTCGAATACCATAGAGTTTATTATTTATAAATTCTTTAAGAACTATCTTTGGGCTTAACGACTCAACACATCAAAGCCTTTTCTCAACTGATCTTAATGCTCAACTTAAACTTTAAAAGTAAATAAATAAATAACCAAGTAAATATATGTACCGAATTTTAGGAGAAAATTTGTAAATATGAAGAATTAACAAACTTGCTATAGATCATTCATCATTTCTCTAAAGTATAAAGAAAATATATTTTATTGAAGTGATCCTTTTTTTTTTCCTATAACTTATTGCCCATTAATGATTAAAGAAAAACTTGGCAAGACACTTTAAAGCAAACATTTAGTTTCCGCAAGGCATATACTTATACCCAATAGACATCCAGTTTTGCTAAACCTAAATTTTATATTTTTTGTGTGCTAGAATAGTTGCCTACATTTGAAACTTGTGGTTGCCTATTTACGAAGTAGTCTCTCTCCAAAAAACACACAAAAAACTTTCTAGGCTTCTAAAAGAGTGAAGTAATCCACCTATTCCTACATGGTTGTCTACCAAAACTTTTGAAACTTTTAGCATTTAGAACACTTTGAACCATTTTCAAACCACAATTATCCGATGTTAACCTAACAATTTGAAACTTTGACAAACAGTTACAATTATAGGCATTGACTTTTAGTTAAAAGTCTCACTAAAATATGGTGAGAAATGGTAAAGAATTAATACCTTTTTGGTCCATTTACCAAGTTTCTAATTGTTTATTTTCTAAACCTAAAATGGACAGCTTCACTATAAAAGTCCTTTTTAGTGATGTTTTTAACAATTGGAACAACTAATAGTTTGATATGTCAAGACAAATCGCCTGCTTGCTTACCGTTGGTGGTTTGGTAACTTAACAAAACCTTCTCTTAAGGGATCAACCACCTAAATCCATTTTGCTTGTTTGTTTGTTTTGTTTTTTTTTTTTGGTTTAAGATTTTCAATTCCACAACACATGGTTGGGATAATTGTACTCTTATAAAATTTTCCTTTTTAACTTCAAGGGGATGTGTTGATCTCAATGTTGTCAGGATCCCGATTCGGATTGGTAGGATCACACGATCCTACACAAGGATCGATCTGGATCCCTCGTTGGATCGAAATTTAATGAGATCGTGGTTGGATCGTGGTCCAACACGTAGGATCGTGATCCAACACGTAGGATCGTGATCCAACACGTAGGATCGTGATCCAACTACGATCCTTTTTTTTAACATTGGTTTTTGAAAAAAGTGGATTTAAAAAAACATATAGTGATTCTGTATGTAGTTTTTTTTTTAAAATAATATGTAGATTTAAGAAAAAAATACTTTATGTTTTTGTTGTTTTTTTAATAAACTTGGTTGTTTACTTGTTCTTGAATGGTTGTAAATTTATAAATGTGGGCTAGGACTCTTATCTTTTGAGCTACACTTCTTATAATTTGGCTTAATTTATATTTATATGTATTATTTCAATGTTTTTTGGGTACATTTATACACAAATAACATTTATATTTTTTAGTTGGTAGGATCTTACGATCTACGATTCGATCTTTTAGGCCCCCTACCGATCCGAGGTAGGATCCCGATCCTGACAACCTTGGTTGATCTCGTAATTCTTTATAAGCACTCCTTTTCTCAGAACACGTGATGCTTTAATTTTATGGTTTACAAAATCACCTCTTTCTCTTTATCTTTGGTCTCTCTTCACTATCAATTTTCACTGCCACTCTATCTGTGTTTTGACTTGTAGTAAAATCACATTTAATGTATCCAGTCTTCAGTCCTACTTATTTGAACGGTTTGGATTATGAAATCTCAGTGGGTGGGGAGTAGGGTCCCCGATACCCATGATCTCAAAAAAAATAAAAAAAATAATCTCTTCTATTTAGCATTTATTCTTGATTTATTTTCATCAATTAGTATTATATTGGCAACAAATAAATTTCACGATGGAATATCTTTTTGAATATGTTTAGTTAATTTATACATATATGGTGCAAAATGGTATGGGCTTATGGCTAATCTTTGGTGTAAATCTATGCCCTCTGATAATAGGAAATTCACTATTTTTGCTAATATTATCTTTACTATAATTTATTGCTCCTCGAGCCACTATATCTATTTTTAACTCCTTTTTTCCCTTAAAACCCCACATATTATATCTCTAAACCTTGTGAAGGTCTTTCTTTTTTTCCTTATATCTCCGTACCAATCTCCATAATCAGTAAATGGTTTCCATGATTAATTTCCCTGGCATAAATCTTAAATGATTTCTTGATTCCTTATTACTCTCTCTCACATTTCATCCTAAGACTCTAATTTGACACCTCTATAATTTGCACAATTTTGAATATCCCCTTTATTTTTGTAGAATGTAGATGGTATTAAAATGATTTTCCTCCAATGATTGAGTATTCTTTTAGTTGATACAATATTATTTAACAAATTGGTTTGACAATAGAACAATATAGATAAAAATAATTCCCCAAGTTTTTATTTATTTATTATTGGCAATAATAAAAGATTTTTAATGAGTTTTTTGTTTCTTATTTTTTTAAATAAAAACTTGAAGTTTAAGACTTGTACTTCAACCACCATCTTTGATTATGCCTTGTGAATTTTTGAACTTGCCTTTGCCATAGTGGCCAAGTAAGTCTATTTTTGAGATTTCAAGCAAACATCTATTTGTATCGTTATATTTTAGACCCTTTCTGAGGAAGTTATTAACTCAAATCTCCAAATACTATCTCCCAGTTTCTTCCATAACAGGAAATCTTTTGTCAATCAAACTTTCTTTCTTGACATGGAAAAATGGGAACTTGGGAAGTCTACTTAAAGGTTTTTTCATGGAATAAAAATTGTTCAACCTCTTTCAAATTTTTATTTATTTTTTTAAGTTTTTTAATCATCAAATTACAGATTATATATAACAAGAAAATACAGAAATTTCATCAAAATCAAATTCTACTCTACTCAACTTAACTAAGCCTTTTTTCAACTACATGGGATCAACTTCATGAATTTGTGTCAACATTTAAATTTCAAGTAGTTATGTCTTTCTTAATTATTTCAGTCCATGTTGTTAAAATCTTTTACATTTTTTACTTATTCATTGTAAATATTTAGAAAAAACCTATGCTAACTTCAAATTAATGCAAATGTATGAGATTGAAGCTTTGGGTCAATTCTGTCTATAATAAAAAGAAAGTCAAGAATCATTGAAAGAAAATAGAAAAATATAAGATATAAAAACTCCAAAACTGGCTTAAAAATAGAACATTTAGTTTGTAAAATGTAAGCTATGTCAATCAATCATAAATCTCTTATAAGTCATAAAATAGTTTGTTGTTCATAAATTTTGCGTCAATCATTATTTAGATTTTTTGTCTTACTTGAAACCATTATATTTTAGAATTTAACATTCTTTAAGTATATAATCATATTTGTTTCCACGTCTTGAATGGAAAATGGATCTTCCTAACGTTTAAATAAAAATTCTCTAAAACTTTCTAAGATGTCAAATTTTATTACAAAGTTCTCCATATCAAATTAGAGTTCCCCAAATTAATTACAAATATAATTTATTGAAGTTTTTGGACAAAGTCGAATTTTTTATCATTGGTTTTTTTTCTTCATTGATTTTTCTTCCAAAATCTCATTTGATGTCCCTACCGACCATAAGTTCGATGTGTTGATCAAACTCCTAATAATAGTCATGTTGGCTTTTCAGAATAGATAGAAGTGTCTTGCTTCACCATTCTCATCATTTGAGATTAAAACCATATTTTGCATTCTTTGCTAAAGAACACCATTCTCCATAAGGCTATTTCTTGCCCCTTTCTAAAATCATTGTAACCAGTTAACTAAAATAGTTTGGTTTTTGAACCAAAAAAAGAAATTGTTTGGTTTGCAGCTTGAATGTTTCAAAACCCATGCCACTGCCTGCTTCCGTGTACTCTTATCATTTTCATTTCTTGGGCAACTTGCTACTTTTTTTCAACTTTCTTGATTATCATTTTGTAATTGCAATTGATTATTACCTAGATTTTGATTACGAACTTTAATGCCATTTAATTTTTAAGAAAGTGCTTATGTGCTTATGAAGGAATTGAGAAATGCATGGAAGCGTTTGTCATAACTAGGTAATGTTTGATGAGTGTGGATGAATTTGTTCATTACCAAATGAGATTTGTTTTTGGGGTTTCTTCTCTCTTCTTCTGTTTTTTTTTTTTTTTTTCATATCATTATCAAGCACTGAGGAGCCTTTTTGGTGTTTTAGGCAGAAAAGAGAAGAAGATGTAGTGGTGAAGGGATTCCATTTATCTCAATTATTCCACTCAAATACCATGCAAAAAAAATAATTTATTACATTTTACAAATGTTGTTGTGGTCAAGTTGTCATATACAAGGTTATTATTTTAGTTGAGTCATATAGTACATTGGCAAATTATGATTGAAACATGATTTCAAACAAAGCGTGGAAATATTTCAAAAAATTAAGTTGAGATATGCATAAATCAACCATAAGTTAGTCATAAAATGCATTGGATACAGTCAACTAGATTGTTAAATTTTCTCTGCTATCTCTATGACAAAAACCATTATAAGTTTTTAAAATTGTCTATGCCAAAAGACTATATTCCATGACTATAATGCTCAACCTATACAAGCAACAAAAAATTGTAAGAAGGGAAGTCTACAGTCCTTACCAGAAAAAAAAAATATTGTTGTCGAGGGGTCACCTAGGCAATGACTTGTTCATCGCCTTGGCAATTTGCAAGTAGTGGGGCTCTTTGAACCTTTTTAGAAGTTTAATGGATCTGTCTAAATTGTTGCATTTCTGTGTTCTAGTATTGTTTTGAGATGTTCTTTCCTGTTATCATGTGCGAAATTCTTAATGTGAGGTTTGCTGGAGTAAATAATATATCTTTTCACTATATCTATTGTCATGTGAGAAATTCTTAATGTGAGGTTTGCTGGAGTAAATAATATCTCTTTTCATTACAGCTATGAGGTATATAAATGTTGCATTTTGCTTCTCTAACAGCTAAGGTTCTCTTAGACGCATATGCTGATGCACATGCCTAGAGAAGTGTGTATAAGTTCCACCAAACCTTTGTGTTGGATACAGAGGCTTGACAAGTGCTAGAAAATGTTTGGGTCATTAACTAATCCAAATATCTTATACTGGTATTAATCTTGATCTAAACACCATTTGTGAATACTATATATTTCTTCTTCTTCTCGACTGTTAAGACATGACAACTAGAAATTCATATTGTAATTTTGTGAAAATTTCATCTAGGCATTAATTAAACCCATCACTCGGCAGGCAATAAGGGCTACACTACAGCCTTTTAATTTTTAAAACTGTCTGATAATTTTTTGAAAAACTTCTTGGGCGTACAAGGCTGATCTCGACGTTTTCTTGCATATTCTTTTCTTTTTGTGCACCATAACTATACCGTAGGAACTCTTGGTTTATATGAAAATTAAAAGAAAAAAAAGAAAAAGAAAAAGAAATGTTCTTTTAAAAAGAAAAGAGAATCAGTATATAACCTAACAAATGTATAAAAAAGTTAATGTTGGATTTGTTTTTCTTTCACATTTTATGCTTAAAAATATCTTTTTTTTCACTTTAAACTAACTCTCTATAGGTTTCTGGATTCAAATCATAAATTGGTTATACAATAGAAGAGAAGCCTTGAAGCAACAGTGTGAGTTGGCTAACCAACTTCTAGGATAAACATAATTGACTGCATTGATCTTGGTAGCTACACCACCCATGGAAGTTAAAGAACCTAAAGGAGCGTAGGTCATTATTGACTGCCGTGTGATCATGTGGTCACGGGTTCAAGTTGTGGAAACAACCTTTTGTAATGCAAGGTAAGGTTGCATACAATGGACCAAAAGTGGTCCGATCCTTCCAAATGGGACCCCGCACATGGGTGGGAGCTTTGTGCACCTAACTATATAAATATATAATATATATTTATCATGTAACCTATGTAAGTTTTATCATCAGGGAAACATCTAAGCGCAACAAGATAGGTCAAATTGCTCAAACAGAGCACTTAATGCTTTGTTGCCTTGATAACTTAAGCACAGTTCCTCTAATTTGGCAATGTAATGAGCATATTATATTTTTTCAAATTTCTTTCTTTGCATCTCATAATCTCACTCTTTTTTGCTTATTGTGTTTGCCTTCACTTGGTAGGTGCATCGTTTGCCTTGCTGAATACCAGGCAAAGGACGTCCTGCGTATCCTGCCTTACTGTGGGCACTCTTTTCATGTTTCCTGTATAGATATATGGTTGCAGCAGCATTCCACATGTCCTGTTTGTCGAATTTCTTTGCATAATTCACCTGGGAGAAAACGCCTGATGCAGCCTATGCTTAGTTCAGCAATCCGATCTCCTTACAATATGGATATTCATGATTCACACTCATACTACTATTTCAATACAAGGCATGGATATTCTTCTAGATCCATTGATACCCAAAGGATGGAGCCCATTCAAGGGGTTCGCCTTGCCTCTGAGCTTGATGCAGCAGAAGCTGAAGAGAGTATCTCCTCGACTGAGGTTATCCAAGTATCCAGAGACACTGTAGCTTGTGTATCTGAAAATAAGCAGGTTGAAAGCCCATCCAACCAATAGAAAACTCTCAGCTATATGGTAACCAAGCTACGTTCTTCTGAGACTTCCATTTGCTGCGTCAGCATGAACATGTCCAGGAATTCTCCATGGTATCTTGCAGGAAGTTGTTTGGTTTTTATCGTGGCTTACTGTATATATTGCAATTCAGTTGTTCTCTCAGATAACTGGTTTCTGAGCAGTTTTGTAAGTTACAGCTGTGTAAACCAGGTTAAAAATAAATTCTTGTTGGAGGTGGTGGTCTTTGTTAACTACTGAAGTTTGTACTGGCAAACATTTTGAGCAATTAAACTTTTTGAATCTTCCATAGAAATTGATCTTTTTACACATTGGAACTCCCAAATTTGTCAGGTTTCATTAGCTCTCTTCTCTAAAATATCTTTAATTTCCTTTGGAGTGAATCAATACTCTCAGAGATTTATCCTTGGACCGTGCCATATCTGCACTGTCATTTTTTTTTGCTATTTGTCGCCTTTGTATACTTTATTATCCTTTGACTGTGCCGTTGCAGTTGTCTTCCACAAGATGGTCATTGCAGGAGGCCCTCTTTTGAGCAGATTATTTTCTGAGACTAAAATAATAGAGGGCTATCAGGAGGAGAGTCTGGTAACTTTCTATTCACTACATGTATTTACTCTGCTTGACAATAATCAGTAACTTCTAACATTGTAGGCTCTTGAGGGTTCCTATAAGAAGAAAAGGTTCCCAAAAGATAAGGGCACATGTGTTAACCATGCATCACTAGAAGAAATACATAGGAGCATGCAGAATGATATGGAGGAAAAACTAAAAAGGCCCTTGTGAAGTGTCTTTGTGTGAAAAAGGAAAAGGCACTGAAAAAGGGGGCACGCTTTCCTCCATTCCATCACATAAAAGAGAAGAAAAGGAGGTGTCACGTGATGATGGTGCTCTTGGAACTATGAGGAAACCAAACTACACCACCAGATCATAGTTTAACCTCTCTCTCTCTCTCTCTGGTGGGCTCTTGACTTTGTACTGTGCTAATCTCTTCGAAAAGAGAATTGCAGATCTTGTCTGTGAAATTAGACACTTTTGCTTGTTGCTTACTGCCTACAATTTGCTGTTCTATGGGCCAACTTATAGGACTAGGGTGGGCATATACTATAGAAAACAACAGTTCCACTTCAGCATATATACAAACCATGAATCACTCTTCTTCTTGTAGGTGCAGTAGTTACAATGGGAGACCTGAAGCATTTGGTCATAGCCAAGTTCAAGGAAGGAGTTGCGGTGGAAGAGATTCGGAAAGGGTTGGAGAAGCTGGTTTCAGAGGTTAACACCGTGAAGTCCTTTGAATGGTATTTCTTCTGAACCTTGTTTCTTTCTCGCTACCACCTTTGTCTACAATGTGACATTTTTATTTTAATTGTAACTTCTATGATCATGTCAACCATTTCCAAGAAATTGTTTCGGTGGTATATATCAATATATGTTGCTTTGTCTCATTAGATCATCAAGTTAGATAAAGATTTTATCTGATACTTGGTTTTTTGTAACAGGGGAGAGGATATGAAAAGTGAAGAGATGCTAAGACAAGGGTTTACCCACATCATCTCGATGACATTCAGCAGTTCAGAAGACTTCACTGCGTTTCAAGGTCATCCTAGTCATGTTGAATTCTCTGCTACATTTTCTACTGCAATTGAGAAGATCCTACTGTTTGATTTCCCAACTGTTGTTATCAAGTCCCCTGCATGATTGATATGGCCTTGCTATGTGCTAAAGAAGCTTTGGAGTACCTGTTATATTTATATTGTTTTGAGTTCAGTTTTCTGTGTGCGCTTTTCAGTTTTCATATGGTGTGATTATGTAATGGAGGTGCTTTTTTCATAAAAATATGATAATAACCTCAAAATTTAGGAAATTTCCAATATGGTTTTGATGATTTGGTGAATGAATTTTCACTTAGTTTGTGGATGCCCAAGATTTCTTCTTTTTCTTTTGATAATTCAATAATTTTATTAAAAGAGAGAGAAAATGAAAGAATATAAAGCACAAACCCAAAAAACTTGGTTATGCTTTCCCAGTAATTTTTTTTTTATAATTTTATAAGTTTATGGATGCCCAAGATTTCAATAAACCTGAATGAAGTGCCAAGACAATCAAAATCTGGTGATTAGCTTGATAATGATGAAATGTTATTTTGACTTACAGATGTACCTAATCCAACTCTTGTAAGATTGGAAAATAAAATGTTGTGACACCAAGGGAGGACCCATATCACTAATCTTGTCTGCCACTTAGGTTCTGATTGATACCCACCATTTTTGAAATGGTAAAAGAGGATATCATGCTGCTATGGTGCGCGGATAGTAGAGATTCTTAAGAAGCTTATGTACGTTGTAAGGATAA
Organism: Paratinospora sagittata; assembly: GCA_035771175.1. Classification (NCBI taxonomy): domain Eukaryota; kingdom Viridiplantae; phylum Streptophyta; class Magnoliopsida; order Ranunculales; family Menispermaceae; genus Paratinospora; species Paratinospora sagittata. The sequence continues at coordinate 88,490 of CM069593.1, read as the reverse complement.
CCTAATATTTTTGAATTGATGGGATGGAGAATTGCTTGAGCATAATGTGACATGCACGTGCAACAGTAAAAAGAATAAAAATAAAAATAAAATTGAAGGAGCTGACAAACAAAAGGGTAAGGTAAGTAGTACTGAAAAATAATTGCAGAATGGAAATTTTGGAAAATTGTCTATTATTCAGAAATTGTCTTCAAATAATAGCATAGATTCCAAATGGCGTCATTGTACCAACGTGTGTAAAACTAAGGTTTTAAACTTTGATATGTATGTAGGGGGAGCCAAAATCATGCTTACATACATTATATTTACATTCATTATTAACTAGTGTTAATTGTATCATACATATATATCACTACTTTTGGATTGTTCTATAGCTGTTTTGATGCACTCTCTTCAAATGGGAACAATATAAAGTTAATCAAGTTATTGACCATATGGCATCCAAAACACACAAAAAGTAATATTAAAAAAAAAAATCCAAAAAGTAGATTCCCTTGTTATTCTTCTTTTGACAAACTTTGATAATCATACACCTCACAAATTCCTGAATTTCTTTCACACTTTCTTGATCAAATCGGGAATCAGAAAGAAGAAAGAAAGAAAGAAAGAAAATGCAGAGACCAAACAGCACCAATCTTCTCCATTTTCTTCTCCTTTCTTTCATTCTCATCATCTCTCCATTAATAGCCCAACCCATCACTTCCACAAACTTGTGTGGAAAAATTAAGATTCAGACACCATTTTCTCTTCAGAACTTCAAAAACAATTCATCTCCTTTCAGCCAAACACTTGTCTGCAAATCTCAAAAGCTCTACTTTAGAACCTCTCTTGGCCTTTTTCTTGTCTCTTCCATTGATTACAAAACTAAAACTCTCACAATCTCTCACAGTTGGTGTTCTTCTTCTTTCCACTATGTATCTCCAAAACTCCTTTCAGCTGGTTTTCCTACTCCTCAACCCAACTCCCTTCTTCTTCTCAACTGCTTGGATCACAGAAAAAAGCCCATTTCTTCATCTTTGTATAACTGCAGCAACAGTGGTTTCTATGGCTGCAAAGCTTTGTCTAGATCTCAAGAAAAGAACCCACAAAGTCAATCTTCTTGTTGGTTCATCCATGATTCAGAGAAATTAGAAATGGGTTTTGATCCAAAAGATCTGGGCTGTTCACATAGAGTCTACAAGACTTCTGATGATAATAGTATTGGTGGAGGAATTGAGTTGGGTACTAGGATTTCTTTTGATATTCCTGATAAAGCACCTAATTTATGTGATGAGTGTAAGAAACCAGAAGGCAATTGTGGGGTGGGGTTGAGGTGCATTTGCTACCCGAAAGCATGCAGTAAGTGTGATTTTTTAATCTTAGATTTAGAAAAAAAATAAATTAATTAATTAATGGTTATTTTGGGTACTAATTTATGGTGTTTTTGCAGAAGATAAAGTGATATCCAGAGGTGTTTTCATGGGCCCTTCTGGTATTATCTTCTTCTCTTTGCTTTTCTTTACAGTTATGATGATGTTCTTGGTTTGATGCTGATGGGTCTAACTTTATTCAAGTTATTTTTTCCTTGAAGCCAAATTTTCTTTTCCTTTGCAATCTACACTTAATTGGGATTCTCTTTCCATTTCACACGGAACATCAGAATATGCTTCTTTTTAGTTTTACTATTGTAAAAGAAAGTGCCTCTTGAGAAATTCACTCTGCATATGTGGCTGTCTTTTCTTTTATTGTTTGGTTTGAATATCCTTTTTTTTGGTTATAATATATCTTCTCCTTGTCGCGAGATTATTATAATTTTTCATTTCTGAAGTATGAACAATTATGAATCATCTTAGAGGACATGTAGACATAGAGAATGGGTCACCTATAGAGGCCGAAGGACAAAAGCGGCAAAGCCGTCACAACAATGAGCATATAGGGCCGAGAACAAAGATTATAAGCCCACTACAAGATTATAACCATGATTATTCCATTCATCTTGTTGATAAGAGGACTTAAACTCTTTTCACTTATGAAATGGCGAGGGGTATCAACTAGGAAGGCATAATCCTGATGGCAAGAACCATTTCTCGCGTTAGCAAAGGACTATAAATTAGGATCTGTAGCTTAACCGGATTTGGGGTTTAGGTTTATGATTGAGTTAGAATAATTAGGATTCACCGGTTGGAGAGTTCAGTCAGTACAAGTTAGGTAGCTAGGTAATGACACATAATTGAGTCATAACATATTGTTGCTTAGAGTTTTGTTTTATGAAGAGTGCTCATATGAATGGGATGGCAAATACTGATAGAATCACAACCATTATTATTAGATTTGTCTCTATTAATGAGATGTCTCTAAATATACTTAAATTATAGAAAAATGCTTTAAAATTAAATTATACTCTAAATTATAAACTCAAGAAAGAATGTAGTTTTTATGCTTAATAATTATCAAATTGATGATTTTTTTTTTCACATTGCACCAAATAAAACCTATTTTCAAAGTTGGAATCTATCAAATCAAATTGGACCTTACGCTTTATTTGTCATCTTATATTTAAACCAACCAAGAAATTTGATTTGACACATGAACAATCATAAACCCACAGCTGTTTAACAGAGGAAAGAAACTCCACTTTACCAATTTTGTCCTTGGGGAATGATCAAAATGACACAAACCCTATGTGACTATGTCCTTGGTTTGATCATGGCTTCTAATGGGGTCTTCATCACCACCGTAAACTCCAATTTCTCGCTCACATCTAACGCGCCCACGGACCTCGGTGCGCACCACTCGAACTCTTGAACCATCCTCGCTATCATCAAGCTTATATGGATCATACCCAGACCCAAACCCGGACAGATTCTCCGACCCGCTCCAAATGGCATCATACTCACCCCTCTCACACCCGTTATATCAGCCTCATCTTTACCGGACAAGAATCTTTCCGGGTCAAACTCTTCCGGGTTGGCCCATATACTCGGGTCATCCGACACGCCCGCGGAGAAAAACTCGACGCTCGCGTTTTCAGGTATATCGTAACCGGCTAACTCCGTTTTTTGGGTCACCGCATGGGTCAGAAGAAAGTACGTGGGCGGGTGCTTCCGAAGCAACTCTTTTGTAAACGCGTTCAAATATTTCATCTTTTCTACGTCCTTTTCGTTCACTTTTCGATTAGGATCATCACCCACGATTAACTTAATCTCTTCGTAGATTTTAGATTGCAATTCGGGTTTTTGGATCAGTCGCGTGATGCCCCATTCAATTGCGGCCGCAGTGGTGTCAGTTCCTCCGTTGATGAATTCAGAGCAAAGCGTGACGAGCTCCGCGTTCGTTGGCAACGTTGTTTTGTGGCCTTCAATCTTGAGATCGAAGAGGGTGTCGAGGTAAGCGAACGGTGCGGGTTTAGTTACGTTGAATGATTCGGATTCGGGTCCGCCCCGATTTTGCAAGAAAGATCTTCGCTTTTCGATGAAGGGAAGTAGGGTTTGGATCTGTTCTTTTCGGAGCTCCATGACCCGTTTTCGTTTGTTCATGAAAAAAATGCCTAAAATGGGCAAGAAGTCGTCGAGTCTTGGAAGCAAAGCGATGAGAACTCTTTTTAACACGTGATCGATTCTTTCGATTTCCGGGTCGGTCATGGGCAACCCGAAACACATGGACAAGAGAATGCAAAACACGGCGAACCGGGCGGTTTTGAGAACTTGGACCGTGCCGTGAGCGGTCGACTCGGCCTCGGTCCGAATCCGGTCGACGAGCCTGTCCATGGCCGAGTCGCGTAACTCGCGAAACTCTTTTAAACGAGCGGGACTCAGCATTCCTTGGACCATGTTACGTCGGAGAGCGCGCCAGACCGGGCCGTAGAGAGCCGAGTTGACGGTGAATTTGTTGCTGCTGAAGATGGACCGGGTTGGGTGCTCGGCCGGGCGGTTTGCGAAGGTTTCACCGGTTTGAATGAGCGCTTGGTGGGCTAAGGTGGCGCTGGTGACGACGATGAGATTACGAGTACCCATTTTTAAGGTGAAGACTGGGCCGTAGATGGGTTGAAGATCACGGACGAATTGGAAGAATTGCTTGCCGGAGAGAGCTACTTGGAAGAGGTTTCCGATGACCGGCCAGCCGGGAGGACCGGGAGGGAGATTGATGAACCGGTTTGTTGGTCTGGTATTGTTTTTTCTTGAGAAGAGAAACAACGCCATTAGAAGCAAGGGAAGAGCTAAAAAGAAGAAGAGCTGCATGTAAGAAGAAGAAGAAGACGATGAAAAGGAGAAAGAAGCCATTGGAAGCAAGAGATCATGCATGAGAAGGAAGGAAGTTATGTGCAGTGATATTTATAATTATGAACAGAGAATTAATGTATGAATGTGAAGGATTATATGGATCAAATTGATTCTTATACGTGTGAAAAAAGTTGGGTAGTAGATGTATATATAATTAATTAAACAATAGTTCAAAAATCCTGTTAGGTTATATTATAGTACCACTGTAATTAACCCCTGCTTTTATCATATATATGATTTTCATTTTTTTTGGGTAATGCTTCTCATGTAGATTTATTAGTCAATTTTATTTTACCATGTATTCCGCAGTTTGAACCTTTTTAAGCGTAGTTATATATATTTAAATAATGGAAATAGTTTTTTAATTTTAATTTTACATAGCCACAAATATTTCTTTTTCTAATATGCGGTAATTAAAACTTTGACTATATCATTTGTTTTGTGTGTAGTAAACCTAATAATACTTTTTTTTCAATTATAGAGTTGGTCTAAATTTGTTTTTATATTATAAAAATGTTTTTTTATAACATAGTATGGTTATATAGGTAAAATGTGGTTACATCTTTCCTAATTTGTTATTTTAGGTCTTCATCTACCTCTATAAATTATTTCGTGTCTAATCAATTTTGTAAAATTATCGATATGAATTGGACACCTTAATCAATATTTTCTTTAACAATATCTAATGCAATAAACCCATCATTTACAATTCAAACTACATCATATGAAATTTTAGACTAAGATAAGACATCTAGTTACACGATTTGAATTAGAGAAAAGCTATTCTAACTATGTAAGAAACCGTAACTGTCAATACAACTGCAATATCATATTTGATTAAATGTGCAAATATTGTGAATCTTGATGTCTCATTATAGGATATGATAAATATTACAACATCGTTACATTTATATTTGTCCGTTTTATTAGTTAGCGGAAGGTGTGTTGTGCTTTTCCTTGGTCAATTTATCACGACTCAATTAGTTAACATTTAATATACAGGCCCATTGTAGGCCATTAATGGATAACGCACTAATTAACCGCACCCGCCACCATAAGTGTATTAATATTATGGTTTGTGTAGTTTATACATTTTAAAAAACATGTAATAAATGACCCAATAAATATTAATAAATAGTTGTAACTTTTTATAGTTAGATTAACATTTCTCTTATTATTGTTGTTGTTATTCAAAGTAGAGCCATGGGCTAAGAAGAGTTCAAAAAATTCGTTAATTTATGTAATTAAATTTTAATTAAGGCAGATGACCCACATTAATCTTAATTTTGAACTACATACGTAATCAATTGATTAAAATATAGAAGAAGCTTCCTAAAAGTTAAAGAGATAAAAATGTCAAATGGTATCATTAACTAACGAATAGTGTAAAATACCTCAAGATATGTACTCAAATTTATATCTAAATTGATGTGATAATTCATTATATCACTATATTATCAAAGAAAAAAAAGAAAAAAAAATATCATCCAATCACTATACATCACGTCAGCATAGGTATAGTTTTAGATATAATTTTTAAATAGTAAAAATATTTCTCTTAACTAAGCCCCCAACATTAGGCCATTAATTAATGGCAATTAAATGGCCGATTTTTTAGGAAACTTTGTACTTCATGACAGAACTCTTACGAACTCACAGACAGCGACAGTGATCATGTGTTCACTTTATCATTGTGATCCTTCATGTATATCACATGACCCATCAATGCTGAGACTTAATTACTTAATATATCTAAGTATGTATGAATATGTATCTGTAGGTATACAAAAGGCTTAGATATTCTGAGGTATATGTTTACTGATTGATAATATATATGTAAATATGGCATGTGTTAAGTATATTTGAGCAGTTTTCAAAATATATATATTTGAGCATGTATGCATTGAAAATGTTAAACCATAGATCAAACTAATCTTTAATTTAAGGTAGTGGACTTAGGCCCAAAAGAGATTTCATCTCTCTTGATCTTAGGGCCTTATAAAGGCTTTATAACTTCTTATGGGCTTAATTCTTAATGGAGCCCATGGAACTCTCAACCCTCTAAAAAGATGCACCCTATAGATAACAATCATAACCCAAAGTTCTCCATGGATCCTTTTAACTTAAACAAATAATGTTTCATATAAAATTTTAAGCCTGCAAAATTTAAACTAGTATACTATGACAATTTTTTTTTTTTTTTTGGCATTTAAGTTAATCGCACCTTATAATAACCATGATTTTATTGTGTAATAAATGACATGTTGTAGGAAAAATTAATATATACGTGCAACATAATTATTTAAAAAAATCATTTATAAGAATATCTTATTATTAATTGTCATCAATGAATTAATAATTGTTGGAATTTGTGTAGTGAATTAGAAAACTTATAAGTTATGTTTAGTTCCTGATCCAAAATAATAAAAATATACTTCAACAAGAGAAAAATTGAAAAACAATAATTTATTGTCTACAAAAGACAGATTGTTTTCTTAATAAAAAAAAATTGGAAAATTGCTTTTAGAATCCATGAACCAAAAGTCTTTTTAGTCTTTTAAAATTTTTAAATATAAAAAATAATATTTGACTTATGAACCAAATAGGATCTTATAATAGAAACTTCGGCTTGGTTTAGTTCATTTCGGATCGGGTCGGGTCGGGTTTGATTAATATGTTGGGTTAGTCTTGTTAATTTTTTAACAATCCGACCCTACCCGGCCTTTTAAAATTTATAAACATATTATATATATATAATAAAGATACTAAAAAAATTATTAAATATAAGGCCTCTAATTAAGAAGACCCATAATCCTTAACTTTTTTTTTTGAATTGTTAGGTTAGATGGTAAGATGGTGTTTGAAATTAAAAGAGAAAAGTTTCATTTTTAGTCTCCTATTACTTGTTGGGAAGAATGAGAGATTCTCGTTTCTATAAAAACCTATCAACTCTCTATTCATCATTATTCTCATAAGTCAAATTTAAGACTATCTTGGCTTGTACATATATGAGTTTTCTTAAAAAAAAAAAATCTCATCTTTTAAAGTTTAAATAGTAGTTTAATAAGCTTCCACATGATAATTCAACATATTTTATTAATAATAAAAACTTAAATAATAGTTATTAAGCTTTAAAAAATATTAGACTATTTAAAAGGGGCCTAAATCGACTGACCCGACCCGACCTTAGGTAGGGTGGCATCAGGTTGGACTTGTTGCCACCCGACCTCATCTGATCGGGTGGGTTTGGGAGCAAAAATACAACTTAAAAATTAAAAACTTAGAAAATAATATTTTGTCATTTTTTTAAAATAATTTTTTTTTGTAAATTTTAAAAAATAGTTTTCAAGTTTTAACGAACCAAATATATTTTTTGTATTTATAAAATTTTAGATACAGAAAATTATATCTAAATCATAAATCAGTCCAACTTAAAAGTCCTCAAACAAATATATATATATATATTACAATACTTCTTTAAAGACTTGAAATCTAGAGAATACGTGTCTATGTGGTTGGGCCGTCGCTTAAGAAACTATTTAAGGGGGCATGAAAAAAAAAAAGGAGTAGCTGATCTAGCACATGCATGCAACACTCTTTTATCCCTTCTGCTAAGAGCACTTTCTTGTGTATCATGATTAAGCTTTTCAGAGTGCCAACTCACTCCCAATTAAGTAAAGATATATAAATCAACTTTAAGTAAAATCAACAACAAAAAGTAAGACAACATGGCCTGTTGTCAACCTCTCTTCTTCCCTAGCCCTTTATATATAATTCTTTAATTCCCTCTCGCTCGTCCATCTCTACAAAAGTTAATTACAAACTCTTCTGTTTTCTCTCTTTTTCATTTTTATTTTTATTTTTCCTTTCTTGCTTAGTAATCAAATCTCTTCTTGACTCTTTTCATCTCTTCCTTTAATTTAAGGCCCTTATCTCAAAACCCATTATTTCAAGACCAACGGTTGTTAATTATCATCTTACTTAATGGTGTCATTTGGGTGCTTTCTTTTCTACTTTATTAATATTCCCTCTGCATCCAATTCAGATTATATATAATGTAAAAGATGCCCTTTTCCCAATCAAAAAATACGCGAAAACATTTTTTTTTTTTTTTTGTTAATTACTTGATAAAGTTCTTCATTGATTTGTAAAGTACTTGAGAGGTGAGTCATGAAAAGCTCTCTTTTCTCTTTTGGGAAGAAAAGGGTGTTAGGAATCATCATATATATAATGGATGCTAGTAAGAGCTCATATCAAACATGATTGTTAACTGATGGTGACAATAAGCATCCCATGCAACACATTTCTCTTAAATAAGTCAAGAAAATCTGCTGAGCAAATCCAAAAAGCTACTTCACTTAATAAGATTCTCTTCATCAATCAATTGCCCACATCTTCATGATTCATTCAACTTCAACATCTACTATACATGCCCAGGGTTTTGGATTGTCTTTATATTTTCATCCATATACTTCGCACAAAAATTTCATTGAATTTATGAGTTGTATGATCATATTCTTTTTAGGATTTCACTTAATTGCGCTATTGATTGAATTGTTCGTTTCTCATCATCAATCTTATTTTAATTTATATGCATGTACCATGTAGGATTTCTTTTATTTTTTATTTTTTATTACTGATAAATAGGGACATATTTAGGCTCAAACTTGGACCTTAATTTTATTTATTCTTAATTTCTCAACTAACTTAGCTACTATTTATTAGTTGTAGGATTTCTCTTTATTACAAAAAAAAAAACATAATATTACCTTTTTTTTGTTATGTTTTGACTTTTATCTTTCAAATAAATGCGAATTTGTTCCAATAGTAATTATTTAATTTATTCCAAAGATATTCTTTTGCACACATGCTTCTGAATTATTCTTTTAGGCCCATTGAGAAAAGGGCCTTTGCTGCTTTTTTTTTTTTTTTTTTTGTCAAAAAAAAATGAGAGAAGTCATTAAAAGAGAAAACAAAAGGGAACTAAATACAACTAGGACGAAGGATTTTGATTTCGTAGGTCCCATATATATAATGGGCCCATCTTTGACTTGTAGCTTGATGAATCCAAATTTTACTGATTCATGATGATCAAACGCCAGGGAGTCATGATGAAAGGTGGTGATGTGGACCATGAGAAAATCCAGAGCTATGAGAGCACCACCGAAAGATTTCTCGATGGGCCCACCAACTATTACCAATACCAAAGCGCTCCGATTTCCGAGATTTTGATCCAAAAATAGGAAAATGATTAGACAGACCCTTGCAGCTATGGCATATGCAGCCATCTTCTTCTTCTTCTTCTTCTTCTATATATCCCTGCAGTTTTAAGAGGGAGTGGGTTCCATTTCATCACTTCTATAGTGACCCTTTAACCACTATCTTTTTTTCTCCTTTATTTTTTTTTTAAATTGTGAATCAATTTTTAAGTTATTTAAATAATTATTTAAGTTAACAAATAATAATTATTATTAAAAAGTCGCAGACTGTCACTAGAGATTAATTTGTGGACATAAATTTGCCTATATCCTAAATTACCAAAAAAAATAAAATAAAATAAAATAAAACGAGTAAGAAACAGTGGAAAAGGAAGACGTTGGAGGAGGGGGAGTAATAACCGTACAAAGGTGTACAGTTGTGGTCTGTGTCGGCAGGGGGTTGTAGGGACAGGTGGAGGCACATGGGGAAGCTAACAAATCTAAGGGGTAGCATGGAAAGATCTGAGCCGTCTGTCAAAGATAATCACAGTGGACCCGACCCATCGATGCATCAATTATCTTAGGGGATTTAGGTGAGCCCACAAGGATCCAAGAAAAGGTTCCCTCTCTTGAAAACAAACACCAACAACCCATCCATCATAAACCATCAGCCCCATCATATTCATTGCCATCTACTTACGACGACAAGCTTACCAGCTGTTATAGTGGGTCCCACCAAAAAAGCTCAACTTCACATCAATCATTTAGCTCATGATTTAGTAATAGACACGTGTTATCGTTTCGATACGTGTGTTTATTTCGCGGCTTGGCTGCACGTTAATACGGCTGCATCGCATCACTCGTGCACTCGTCGCCATGCTCAATGCTTCATCAATTCATGACTAGTTTGAGTTTTTTTTTTTAATTATTCTAACTTAGCTTAAGATTATTTAACCTGTATTTAGTTAAAAATTTAAAAACTGAAATTCAATTACAAAAGAGAAAACTTAAAAAATAATGTTTTATCATTTCTTAAAAATTAAACAAGTTTTTTTATATTTTTAAAATTTTTGAATACAAAAAATTGTATTCAAATAATAAAGCAAATGGGCCCTTAACAATTTACATTGATTAAATAGTTTGAAAAAAAATATTTTATAATAACGGGGTTTGTTAATTTTATGGAATTGATAAAAAAAAATTAAATAATTTGACAAGCGACATTTTGATAATGACACTCTAATTATAAGTTTTGAAAAAGCCAAGTTCATGAAAATATATAGATAAATATTTAATAAACCATTTTCATCCGTTGACTTACCAAACTATATCATACCAAGTCAAATCATCCCATGCCTCTATAAAACCTTTACAAACAAAAGAGATTAAAGAAAATTTTGCAGCGACCTTTTCTGATAAAAAAATAAAAATAAAATAAAAGTTACCAAAGAGAAATAATAGTAATTCGTGACTTGGACTACGTAATGCGATGTTATGAATTGATTTGTGAAAATTCATATATAAACTATGTTAAAAATAAATATTATTAATTAATATTGTTATTTGACATCCAACGTCAGAGTATCACTAAGTTAAATGAGCTAAAAAGTTGCTATAAATGCCACAAGTTCTATATATACATGAACTCTACTTGAAAACTAGAGCTTTGTAAATCTAATTAACACGTGCCATCTTGTCTTGTAAATAAAAGGGAATGCTAATGTTTTATATTGAGATAATTAATCCTCTACTTATAACAACTATCGTTACTCATTTTAGCCCACACCACAAATTACAAGATAATATCCTTCTTATGGCCCTTATAATCAGGTTTATAGGTCACAAGTGACGGCGTGCCTTTGTGATATATATATATATAAAGTTATATTTATTATTATTATTTTTATGATAAAAGGCATATTTTTAGTGTAAGAGAACGAAACTTCTTATAAATCTTAGTCTAAAAAAAAATAATTAACTGATGTGAAACTAATATTAAAGTTGAAAGCCTGAAACTTGCTTAATTTCAAAAAGCTATGGCTTTTAGCGATGGACTTGATTATGTATATCGAACAAAAAAAAAATAGATATTAACATTCCTTCTCTATTGTGTGATGAGACACGTACTAAATTTATAATAAAAAAATAGATATAATTAATAAATAAAATAAACAAATAAATATTTTTACAAGGAGATTTAAACATAAGACATTCAAAATAATAAAATTATGATACAATATTACAAGTCAGTTAAAATTATGATACAATACTTGAATATTAAAAGGTCCACTATATGATTTTTTTTCTCTTTAAAAGGATACCATAGTGATTGGAGAAAACAAAAGAGGCTTCTTATGAATCTTTACTCGAAAAAAGGTACATGGTGGATGTAAGATTAATTAATTAATTGAATCTGCAACGACCATATCTTGCGGTGTATGTATATATAATTTTTATTTTTATTTTGAGTGATTGAGACAATAGAATGGGGGTGATCGAAGGTCTAGACTTTAGAGTATACAATAATCTGAATTATAAATGGGAAGATGATGCATGTGGGGCCATCACGTAAAGTCCTTTTAATGACTTAAGTATAGGGGCACGGCATGCTACCCTGAGATGAGGGGCAGTGGGCGAGAGATGATCAGGACGTAACGTGTACTATGTACTATACCAATTTATAATATCATATACAAGGGCAATTAAGGTCAGAAAGTACCATAAGATATAGGACATGCAGCACCCTCAACGGGATGAGTTGCACGTGGGCCTCCTGTTCATGCAACTTGTTTGACCACTTCTCTCTGAGATAATATCTGATGCACACGAGTGGCAGGAAATAATGGGTACTCATATATATACATGACTATTTTTCATCGCCACCTTGAATTTTTAGAGAAATATTAATAATTAAAAATGAATAAAATTAAAAGAATAAATGAATTAAAAAAAAAGAAAGAAAAGATATGGGAAGAACCGGGTTTCGCGGAAAGCCGCTCCTTTGTAGAGCTTCGAGGAAGGTCATCCACAGGAGTCGAGATGCAGACAGAAGGCTTCATTTGATTGATGGGACATATGACAACATGACTCATTGTCATATATATGTATGTTCTTGCATGTCCTTTATGTGTAGTAAGCTAGTAGTGGTGACCTAATTAAAGTTGATGGGTGTTTAATTAGATTAATGGTTCTTTATTTTGAATTACCAAAGGGAAATTGCCTCTTAATGTCTATTAGATTATAATGTAAGAATTTTATATATCTATGCTTATATATATTGATATATGGAATCAATAAAATAGGGTTAAGTCTTCATTGTATATAATTTACAGCTTCTCTGCACTTAGAAAATAAGAATTTCTGGGTGCTAGTAAGAGTGTAATTTGTAGGAAGTTAGTTCCACTAGCCAAATAAGTGAAATATGTGTTTGAAATCTTACTTTCTATTTAGAATAGTGCAATGAAAGATACTTTCAAAATTAATATACTATTTACAACTTTCGCATAACATGTAACTTTTTAAAATCAGAATGTTGTTATAAACATATATCTCTTGATAATATAAAGTTATATTGAAACAATTAATTAAGCGCTATCTATATGTACCATAAACATGGTTGGTTTTCATTATTTTCTTCTGGTATTTATGTAAAACAATTAGACCAGCTAAACCCTAATGTTATTTTAATAGAACAAATGATGTTAAATGACCAATATATATGTATATTTTCAGCTTGAAGGGTCCGTTAAACATAAGTAAATCACAACTTCTTCAGTTCTTCTACACCTTACCTACAAATGATCAAGAGCTATAACAATTCATTACTTTCGACTAATTAAGTGATGTACTCAATCCCAATAACAACAGATAATCTTTCTAATTAGAGAAAGACCACTAACAGCTTTTTCTCTACGTAGCAATTAGAAAATTACGAGAGAAGAATATAATATTTTCATAATAAAAATATGTTTTTTACTGGGTTAATTAATTATGATCAAATTAATATAGTTCCAAGATTTTTTTTCTTTTATTTTTTTTTATAAAAAAAAAAGGTCAGTACTAATGTTCATTCTTGAGTCGATGAACCAAAAGAAAGAAAGAAAGAAACAAAAGATTTGGGCACACAGAGAGACTTTCAGGAAACGAAAGCAGCTGCAACACTCCACAAGTGGTTTCACCATCTGAAAAAGAAACAGAATCCCCAGTTGCTGCAAATTAGCAGACACGATCAGGAGAGACTTGGTAGCTAGGTGTTTTTGCTTTTCGATCCCAGAGACCTCGGAGAATGCTCCATCTTTTACCTTCTTTTGTATATATATATACATATATGATCGTCCAGAGTTCATGAAAGGGAAGTGCTGAGAATTTATGGTGGGAATAACAAAGCTAGCAATTTGTTTGTTGAAAAATTTTTCTTTTAAAAAAATACTTGGGTAAATGCGTGTTTCTCATTGGTTGTTAATCAAAGTTAATTCAATACGAGTTTTTTAATGGCCGATAGTTTGGTACATAAGATGAGTGCTTATTTATTATTGCTGGGCCCACATTTAGTAATGCCCCACTCCAAATAAAAAAAATAAAAAAAAAATAAAAATATTTGGTCTCACATGTTTTATATAAAACAAATTATCTAATCCTAGCCATTAATCTGGTAGGTGAGATCTAATCCTAGTCATTGATCTGGTAGGTAAGATCTAATCCTAGTCATCTATTCAATACTAATTAATTACAAGCTTGTCGTATATTATAACTATAAATAGGAGCTCAGAATTCAATTGAAATGAAAACGATCAAATATCGAGATCTAAGCGATCATATTCAAATCTAAGTGATCATAACTATATTTGAGTTATCAAGAGAGAGAGAAAGTTTCGTTGTTTTCTCCTTTAAAGTAAAAAGAGAATTAAAATCTACAGTTTATAGTGAAACTTCTACATTCTGTTTGTGGACGTAGGTCTCAGAACCGAACCACGTAAAACTTCTATCTCTCTACTCTTTATAGTTATTATTTTTATTTTACTATTTAAGAGTGTAATATTGTATACGTTTCCCAAGAAGTGGTGTTGGAACCTCTAAAAAATTTTTGCCCTGTGGTTGCGGCCTTCGCTGAGTTCATTTTCGAGATACCACACTATTCTCGTAGATGACACTATTCACGTGCATGACATTATTCACGCATATCATTGTTCATCTGTGTACTATGTTAAAGAATCAATGTATTATACCGTTACTCCACTAAACCAACAATTAATATAGTTAGCAAAATTCAGTCTTGTCCTTAGTAACTTTAAATAGTACAGGAGGCAACTTGCTGCTTCAGAAGACTTGATATTTAAGCAAGTCTATTGTGATCCCACCTCTCAGCCTAAGAACTAGATTGATTGACTTTATTGAGAACTGTTCACTCTGTAAAGGTAAATGTTAGATGTCCAAATGAGGCACACACACCACAGGTCAATAAACATCTTGGCAGGTTCCAGCTTAACACGTCTCATTCATTTCATCACTATTTGGTGTTGGTCAAATTTTGCATCAACATTTGGCACTGTCTATTGGGGCCGACATTCTGAATCAAGTTTAGCTCGATAGCCATGAGTCAAGAGACAGAAATTTCGATTGAACTGGAACCAGCGGCAACATCGAAAATACCTAAGGTTAAGAGAGAAAGACCTCCCAAGCCAAAAGAGAAAGATTCTGCTCAGAAGTCTTGAATGAGCGCGATCGAGAAGAACCTTGAGAAAATGTCCCGGGTAGTTCACGAGCAACAACAGATGATGAAGGAGGTGTTTCCTTTCCTACCTTCGTTTGATTCCCAACTTTGAAAAGAGGAAGGAAGCACAAACTCAAAGCGAAGACCAATACGGGTCAAGTCCATATCGAGCTCCCGCCTTAAGTTTCTCTTGGCCGGGGACCTACGTTATTCCTTGGACCCCAAAAAAAGCCACAACTCGGCATCCTCCCATCCAAGGTCGGTACCAACCAAGACAGATAAGACGAAGGAAGCCCTAGCCAAGTCAGTACCTGAGAAGAGGGTTGGTGCCACAAAAACTTATGCCAGATCGGTATGTTCAATGCAGACTAGTGCGACTAGCCAGGTCAAATCGGAGTCTAGAAGGACCTCTAGGTCTGGACATCCTAAGGTGACTAGATCCAACATAAATAATGTCCCGGAACACTATCAGGAATATAAAGAGCTTTCATCCTCGTTCGCCGAGAAGATTCTCCAAACCTCGCTACCCAAGATCGACATAGAAAGAAGAACCTGCCACATTCCCCTGATGAGCCCTCAACATGGCTTCAACAAACCGCTTCTCAAAATCGTCAAAGACCATGTTAAGTCGCGACATCTCTTAATAAAAATTTCTTTGCAAGATGAACTCTCAACAAAACTCTCCCTGACAGATTGCTTCTTCACCTCATTCGTATCAGCCTATCAAGAAGGAAATAAATAGAAAAGAACCTCTAACCAACTATTTGTTAATAAGAGCATGGGGGGTAGATGTTGGGCTCACATTTAGTGGTGGGCTCTACTCCAAATAAAAAAAAGAAAAGAAAAGAAAAAGAAACAAAAATATTTGGTCTCACATGTTTTATATAAAATAAATGATCTAATTCTAGCCATTGATCTGGTATGTGAGATCTAATTCTAGCCATTGATCTGGTAGGTAAGATCTAATCCTAGCCATTGATCTGGAAGGCAAGATCTAGTCCTAGCCATCTATTCAATTGAAATGGGGACGATCAAACATCGAGATCTAAGGGATCAGATTTAGATCTGAGTAATCATAAATATATTCGAGTTCTAAAGAGAGAAAAAATCTCATTGTTCATTCCTTGAAAGTAAAGATAGAGTTGCAATCTACAGTTTATAGTGAAGCTTCTATATTCTGCTCGTGGACGTAGGTCTCAGAATTGAATCACGTAAAACTTTTGTCTATCTACTCTTTATAGTTGTTGTCTTTATTTTATCATTTAGCAGTGTAATATTATGTACGTTCCTTAAGAAGTGGTATCGAAACTTTTGAAAATTCTTAGTATGCTTTGTGGTTGCAGCCTTAACTGATCTTCCACATCATAAAGGTCTTTTTCGAGATACCCCAATATTCACGTATACGACATTATTCACGGGTGCAACACTATTCACACGCACGACATTATTCATGCATATCACTGTTCATTTGTATACCATGTCAAGGAATCAATGCATTATACTGTTACTCTGTTGAACCAACAATCAATATAGTTAGTCAGATTCAATCTTGTCCTTAGTAACTTTAAATAGTGAATGGAAGACAGTTTACTGCTTTAGAAGACTTGGTATTTAAGCGGATCCATTGTGATTCCACCTCTCATTCTGGGGACTAGACTGGTTGACTTTATTGAGAACTGTTCACTCTATAAAGGTAAATGGTAAATGTCCAAATGAAGCACACAAACAAAGACACTACAAGTTAATAAACAACATGACAGGTTCCATCTCAGCACGTTCCCTCAATTTCATTACTTTTTGGTGCTGATCAAATTTTGCATGAACAATTATTTTTTTTTTAACGAAAAAAATAAATGAATAAATATGTCTACACCCAAGTAGTAACCAATATATAATAAGAAAAAAATGAGGTATGTAACAAAATAATATTTTCAATGAATAATCTTGTAGGGTCATAATGATAATTTGATATATATAGTAGTTTTTAATATAGTATAAGAGTCTTAATTTTGCAAGGACGAGATTACACGTGAGTGGAGTATTGATAATAGCTTGATATATATTGTTACATCTTTATCTGACAGTTATAGCTTTTGAATTAAATTGTTTAGGGTTGAGCTATTTCTAATAGTTTAACTTCAAAAATTAGTCTCTACTATATATTCTTCCAAATTAAGATTTATAAGAAGTTTATCTTGTTAAATTAAAAATAGGCCAAGAAGAAAAACAATTTTTTTCAAATAGACCGGCTACCAAGGCATGGGCTATTTGTGCACACACAAGCCCGTAAGCCTAACTTTATGGCATGTGGCATGACAATATCTTATAGTATGTATCCTACTATTATAGATTAATTTAATTAACTAAAAAATTAATTAATTAGCAGGACAATATCTTATATAAAAAATTGACCACAATTAATTAAATTCCTTGCAAATTATATTGACATATATGACCATTAAAAGCTTACATATACTATTTAATAATTTAAAGAGGAAAGATGTTCATTGCTAAATATAGTGACAAAAAGCTTTTTTTTTGGCAATGAATTTATTTATATAATTAATATATATATATATATATATATATATATATATATATATATATATACAAAACACGCTGTAATTGTATCACTTTCGGCAATATAGTTGCAATGTGCACCACATTTCTACGTTTTTAACAAAAAGAGCTTCTTTAATTGTTTTAAAAATTATAATCATCAAAATAATAATAATCCGAGCCCTTTGTGCGCAAGCTGGAAGGAGAAGAAGAAAAGGCTTAAGGCTTTGGTTATGGGTCAAAAAGGCCAGGATCCTAGGCACTGTACACGCGTCATCTTGCCAGTGAGGGCCTTGGATTTCTCTTCGTCGTCTTCCTGATCAACACGTGTCTCGTACTCATTCGTCCATTCCATACGTATTATATATACACACGGACACATCTTCCTGTTCCTTCTCTTCATTCTAGAGAGAGAAAAAAAAACAAGAAGTTTAAGTTTACAGAGAGAAAGCTGAAAAAAAAATAGAGTGTGGGACCCAACATCTGCAGCATAAATTCAAGCCTTTTCGTTGACGACACGATCCGAGTCTGTCGCTCCCATTTCATCATCGTCATCATCACTACCACAACTCTTCCTTTCTTCTTCTTCTTCTTCTCAATGGAGATGGGAGATAATATTCCTCATCATCAGTACGGAGGCCTCGCCGATCTCCGGCAATTCATGGCCGGAAGAACCCATATTCCGGCGTACCCACCACCACTACCTACTGACCAATTCTCCGCCGGCGGCGGCCACCGTCACATTCCTTCCGGCGCCACCACGCATTACGAGATGGTGATGTTGGGTACTAGTACTCATCGTCAACAGCAGCAGCTTCATCATCTTCATGATCAACATCATCAACAGCAACAGTTTCTGTCTGATTCTACTACTACTACTACAACTACTACTACTACAAACAACTCAGCTTCTACTTCTACTACTAATACTAATACTAATACTAATACTAATACTACTTCTACTTCTGCTGCTGCAACTGCTGCTGTTGTTTGTGGGTTGGAAATGGAGGGTTGTATTGGAGGTGATCAATTAGGAGGTAATGCAAGATGGCCAAGACAAGAGACTCTAACGCTTCTTGAGATCAGATCTCGGCTTGATTCCAAGTTCAAGGAAGCTAATCAGAAAGGACCCTTATGGGATGAAGTCTCTAGGTATATAATATATACATATTTATATGTGCATTTTAATTAATTAATTATTAATTTGTTAGTATCTCTTTTGTTTGAGTTGAGTAATTTCGTACACTTTTCTGGGGATGGTGATTGATGAATGCTTCTTCAGGTGTTAATATTTCTAGAATGTTTAAGGTACCCAACTTACTTACTACTGCTCATCATCATTATCATCAGGTGGGTTTTGTGCAAGAAATATCATGACATTCTTAATTAATTGCGTCTTTCTTGCTTGTTTTTTTTTTTTTTTTTTGTATCTGATAAAAAATGACAACTCTTTTGAAGTAATCTATGTTCATTTTTTTTACTGGTTTTATGGTTGGAAAATGACAATCCTTTGAAAAGTTTATTCTTTACTTAAAAAGAGTTTCAGCTAGGTAGCCCAAATGTTACTGGTTTTTTACTGGAAAGTGGTCTGAAACTTGAAAGATCTTAGTCCCTTTAATTTTTACAGGATTTGATAGTAGTGAAGTTAAACCTAGCTAGATACTAAGGGCTGCATGTAATATACATACTGATATGCATATATAGCAGCAATTAAGCCCTTGAAGTTTCATGGGTGCCTTTAATTCAGATTAATTTTTAGATTTTTTTAATTCATCAATCATTGTTTGAGAATAATAAATGTAGGGGTCTTTCAAATATATATTAATGATAGTTTTTCTTTTAAAAAAAAAATTTATTATGTGTTTTTATTTCTTAATTTTTTTTATTTGATTTTCTTCTTCTTCGTTTGCAGAATAATGGCAGAGCAGCATGGATACCAGAGGAGTGGGAAGAAATGTAGAGAAAAATTTGAGAACTTATACAAGTATTACAAGAAGACCAAAGAAGGTAAATCCGGTAGACAAGATGGGAAGCATTACAGGTTCTTTCGTCAGCTAGAAGCTCTTTATGGAGATAATACAAGCAACATTAATCCAATTTCAGTCAATAATATTCAGTTTCAACCCTCAAACATCATCACTAACTATTCAAATCAAGAAATCATGCAAGCCCATAAGCTATGTGAGAGCCAAAGCATCTCTATTTCCTCTGAATTCGACACTTCTTCTTCTGAAGACAACGATAATAACGATCTTGATATCACCACTGCTATCACTTTGAGAGATCAAAACGACACATTAATGGAGAAGAAGAAGAGCAAGCTGATGATGATCAAAGACAATGTTCAGAGTCTTAAAAGAGGAAGGAGAAGTTGGAAGGCAAAGATCAGAGACTTCATAGACACACAAATGAAGAAACTAATTGAAACACAAGAGGCATGGTTAGAGAAGATGTTGAAGACATTGGAGCAGAAGGAACAAGAAAGAACGGCGAGAGAGGAAGAATGGAGGAAGCAAGAAGAAGCTCGAATCAATGAAGAACACAAGTTTTGGGCTAAGGAGCGCACTTGGTTCGAAGCCCGCGATGCCGCTTTAATGGAGGCCTTAAAGAAATTCACAGGAAAGGAAGTAGTTAGAGCTTCTTCTTGCACTAATAATGGGGAAGAAGAAGAAGGAGAAGAAGAAGAGAGATTCGAAAGCAGTAGTGATATAAAACGAGATAATAGATGGCAAGAAGCTGAGATTTCAAGCTTAATACACATTAAAAACAGTATGGAATCAAGATTCCAGCAAGAAGAAAATGTTGATGAAGGATCTATGTGGGAAGAGATTTCTGCAAAATTGGCTTGTTTGGGATATGATAGGAATTGGGAGAGTTGCAAGGAGAAGTGGGAGAACATTAACAAGTACCTTACAAGAAGATCGAAAGAGTGCAATTTTAAGAAACGGAAAGAGAACGCGAAAATGGGTTCGTATTCACAGAATTTGGGCTCCATTAATTGTGATCAAGCTCATGATCAGAGTGATCATCATCAGGCAAGCTGCCATGTTGGTCAAGTTTGTAATTCTAATACAGGAATGCAAGATAGCTGCTTTCGGTTTCTGATGACTGAAGGGGAACAGAACAACTTGTGGGAGAATTAATGTGTAAAATTCAACAAAGAAGAGAACCAGTGATCTAAACTTTGAGGGAGGTCATGGCACGGCCATGCAATTTTAACTCTGTTTCTGATCTTGTGGGTCTGGTGCTGATGAGGACTATTTTACAAGGTGAAGGTAGCTTAGCTAGCTAGCTAATTACACTGAGCCTGAGATTTTTTTATAATTTTTTAGGTCTTGAAAATTTCAGAAAAATTAAGTAGATTTTTCCTTTTTGAGTTTTATGGGTACTATAATTTCATGCATGCCTTCATCAAGTTTAGTAAGGGTCTGCCTTAATTTCCACCGTGAAAATTGCTAAAAAGTGACCATAAAAGACATGTATGAATGTACATCATAGAGATTTCTCGGATCATCATCTACTAAGTGTATGATGAGTCGAGAAAGATTCATGGTGTTGATGATTAATGTCTCAAATGGTGTTTCAATAATTGTAGCTACCATTTTAATTTCCACCATGTCTCTCTGATCTTCTGAAATTTATATATATTTAATTTCTTGCTCTTTGATTTGTTTGTTTAGTTATAAATGGAGTACCTCAATTTCATTGTAGATTCAGAAACAAAATCTACGAACATATATATCATGTTTATTGGTTTATAGATTGGGAAACAATGATATATCTGAGAACATACATAAATAATGTACAACAGTATGATTATGCGGTGGTGGTGGTGACGGCACTAGAAGTTCATAAATTTGCATTTATTGTTCCCCAACATTGTGGGACTAAACATTAATTAATTGACTCCGAGAAGGCTCAAGATAGCTCGCTATTACAGGCTCTAGAGCCTTCATTAAGGTAATCTCCCAAAGACTCAAAATATCCACTTGATTTTTCTCTTTTTTAATACAACTTCTCCTGCCATAAATGTTTTTTTTTTTTAAGCATCCGGGTATTTGGTTCTGACTAATCCCTTGGGCGCCTGATTGCGTGAGCGAGAGACACTTTTAGTGGCCAACGTTAGGAAAGAGTTGAACTCGTAATCTTATTTTCTTAGACGAGTGCTTTGAGCCACTTAACCAACCGTTGGTTAAATTAAAAATTATTAAAACAAAAGAAGCCTTAGGTCTTCAATCCTTTTCATATTTATAATTGGCTTTTTATCTATTAAATATAACTTTTAGATCCAATATATAGTTCTTAACATAATTAATATTAGAGTTTTTATCTTGATGATCTTAGTTCAAACCTCCTTAATTACGAGCATTTATTTGTTTATTTCATTTATAAACAAGTAATAGCCCAAGGAAAGATAATCAGTTGATAGAGATGGAAAACAGGCTTAGCCATAGCACCTTTACAATACGATGCTGTAGATAGATATTACACCAATCACAATGGTTTTTCACCATTTTAATTAGCAATAGCAGCAGATGTATTAGGGTAATATTCAAGAATGATGAGTGTATTACATTAACGTAGAGAGCTTTGATCATGATGTGTAGAAGGGAACTTCCTATATATATTTGTTTTGGACTTGCGCTCTTTATTAATGTAAGCATCATCTTATACATGTATAATCGCTAGCTCATAATAATCTCCCCTATAGTATTTCCTATATCATTACAATTGTGTCAAAATGATCAAGATACCATTGTTGGTAATTATATCATTAGATACATAGAGTCAAATGCCCATAGAAATTGGTCTCATCAAAATTTATTGGAAAATGTCAATGCAACCCATCAACATAACATAGATCTCAACATTATATCATGAACATATTAAAAATTAAAGAGAAACTTAATATGAAAGATAAAAAGATTCCATTTTCCATCCACATGTGACATATGAGTGTCACCACCATATAGAACCATACCAACATAAAAATTCATTCTGAATGTTAATAATTTCATGAAATCACCTAATGCAAAACCATGGTTCCTATTTTTATTTTAAACCACACACATCTATAAATCATTTTATATGTCAAGATTTGAGTTGCAAGTCATATATTAATGTAATTACTTCTCTAATTAACAATGCATTGCAGCTCTCAAAAACCATTCTCTCTTACTTATCAAACTTGCCTATAGTTTTGCAATACATTATTGTCTGTGAAATATATGTACTAAAGATCAAAAATTCAGATTAGAAATACCCAAGAAGGAAAAAATGAAATAAGGCAAGAATCTGTGAGGTGTGAAGTACAAAACAAAACATAACTGCAAATCTTACTTCACCAAAAAATATCCAAGAGAAACAAACTTAACCAACCAACATGAAAAGAAAACATAAGCTCAAATCATTAACACAAGTTTGCCTGCAAGGCAGATATGTCAATGGCTTCCTCTCCCAACTTATTACACCATCGTCGTTCCTGACATTGGTAGGCTGGCTCTGCTCCGGAAAAAAAAGGAAAGAAAGGAAAAGAAAAGAACAAACCCAAGTCTACAGAGAGGGGGCAGGCACACTTACTCTATTGCCTTAAATATAATCATAATCTGAAATAGCGACAAAAACCAAAACTGCACCATCAAATCAGTATTTGTAGTCCTTGACATGGAGGCTCTCAGAGGCGCCATCGCCCAGTACAGCATCACCCTTGTAGGTTCCAAGAGTAGCTTCTGAGTTCCCCTTGCACCTGGCGAGGAAGGCGGCCTGTGCCTTCTGCACATTTTCCTCCTTTCCAGCCCAAGCCTTAAGAGTGCTCTGCTGCAGAGCTCGCCCGAAGGAGAAAGAAAGTGACCATGGCTTCTTGCCCTTGAGCTTGTTCATCGCATTAAGATTAAGGGTGGCCTCTTCCTCGCTCTGTCCACCAGAAAGGAACACCACTGCAGGAACCGCTGGTGGCATTGTCCTCTGGAGGGCACGAACAGTGTACTCGGCAATTACTTCGGGGGAGACCTTCTTGGAATCAGATCCAGGGGTCACCATGTTGGGCTTCAGCAAAGTTCCTTCAAGCAGGACATGGTGGTCATTAAGAGCTTTGTAAACGGCTGCAAGAACACGCTCCGTCACATCTGCACAACGGTCAATGTCGTGAGATCCATCAACCAGGATCTCTGGCTCAACAATTGGAACCAAGCCATTCTCCTGGCAGATGATGGCATATCTGGCTAGTCCGTTGGCGTTCTCGTTAATAGCTAATTGAGATGGCTCGGTGAGACCGATCTTGAGCACTGCACGCCACTTGGCAAACCGAGCTCCAGCGGAATAGTACTGTTGGCATCGCTGGGCGAGACCATCAAGACCTTGGGTGGTGGTCTCGCCATTGGTTCCGGCGAGCTCAACGGTGCCCTTGTCGACCTTGATGCCAGGGAGAACTCCACCTTCCTTAAGAACTTCAACGAATGGCTTGCCAGAAGCAGTCTTTTGGTAGAGAGTCTCCTCAAAGAGAATCACACCACTGAGGTATTTAAGAGCACCAGGTGTACAGAATAGAAGTTCACGAAGGGTGCGCCTGTTGGTCTCGTTGTTCTCGACATTGATGCTGGATAAGCGCTTGCCAATTGTGCCGGTGGACTCATCAGCAGCAAGGATACCCTTTCCGGGGGTGCCAATGTAGGCAGCATTGGCAATTAGCTCATCTACATGACGGAGATAAGAGAATGTAGGTAAGAATTTTATTATAGGCTCCTCCTGATGTATGCAGAAACTACATTCAGCAGATCTTAAATAAAAGCTATCCTATCAAAAGTATAATACAAAGTTACAAAGAATCCTAAAATTTGCAATCCGATAACAAAGTTACAAACATGAAACTTGGAAATTGGATCAAATTAGACAGATGAATTTAAAAACAAAAGGAGAAATGTTGAAGGAATATTATAAAAGGAGAGAGAGAGAGAGAGACACACACACACACACACACAAAGTGGAACAATGATGAATTAGAAATGATACTATGCTCATAATGAATTATACAAATTTTTCATGGATACCCAACATTGACTACCAATCTCAAAAGGCTGTAAATTTTCTCTTTGAATGAAAAATAATAAAAAAAAGACATTTCATCAAATTGGAAAGGTTGCATAAACTCCAGATTAACTTTGGATTAAGAATGATTGTGAATTCCACAATACTGATTTAATGATAAGAAAGAGACCATACTCCTGAAAAAGATCACAATCAGCAGGAATACAGAGTAACACTCCTTGAATCAATATCAAATTTGGGATTAGGAAAATAAGAAATTTAGTGGCATGCCAGAGATTGTAATATCAGTCTTGTAATAATGGAGACCTCATCAAGAAATTTCCTATTAAAAATTATATTGCAAGATATGTTTTTTACGCCAATACACGAAATAAACGCACTGTACAGGCACACCAAACATTCTAACCTATCAAAATAATTGCATTGCCTTTACGCATTCAATATGCATTATGCACAAATAGAGCAATTCGAGATTCCCTCAAAATCAAAGTAAAAAGACAACAAAGATCGGATATTTTTTTCCTCTAAGCTTTGTTTCTTGTTTTAAACTAATATTAAATGGATCTGATGATTCTGGTGCAGCTTAGTTAATGTATCACAGATCTTCATTACTACCCACAACCATAAAGGATCTAAAATTTTCATTTTCATCCCAAAGGTTAGAAATTTCTAGCAAGTAAAATCCTGATAATCCACGAATTCAGAAGGGCATGGACAGCTTATGGTGTTATAATACTATACTATATAAAATAAAATAAAAAAGCCTGCTTGTTTCTAGAAATTAAGAACCAGTGATGATCCAAGGAAGAAATATAGATCTGATAAAAACAAAAAAGAAATGAGACCAATTAAGCATGACCCAACAACTAAGATATCCCATCATGATATCTAAATCAGATCTTAACAACAAAATCATCAGAAACATTACCCAGTAAACCAAACAACATAGTCTCAAAAAAAAAAAAAAAAAAACAGAGAAACCGATGTGCTAACCGTGATATTTGCCCTTGTAGCAAGACATGTCTGAAGCTTTGGTAGATCAGAAGAAAGGATCAAGGAAGATGAAAGAACGAAGAGATAGCGAGAGTGAGAGAGTTGTTACTTGTTAGGAGTCTTCAAGAGAAAAAATAAAAATGAAGCCTTTATTAATAGGATTTATAAAATATGCCGTTGCGATCACGACGCGCTAGGGTTAGTTTTTGAGTATTTGACCACCATTTGGGCCTTTAATTACATTTACTTAACATAAAAAATTTTCCTTTTTTTTTTTTTTTTTTTTTATTATTTTTTTATTGGCATGAATAAGGTCATGTTTGAATGGGTTTTTTTGAAGTTTTTTGCAATAAAAATATTTTTAAAAGTGTTTAACAACATCTACTTTTAACAAAATTACGGTTAAAAAAAGCAAAAATTGCTTTTAGAATAAGCCTAAGAAGACCAATTTTTTCTTAAAAATACTTTTTTATAGAAGCAAGTCTTTGAAAAAAATGCATTTAAAAAAACTATTCCAACAGAGCTTAAATTTTATTTTTTTTTGTTAAAACAATAGAATTTTGGGCCACATGCTTTAGTAAGAAACATCTTCATTTGATTAATATTTTCATCCAAAAAGTTTTTGATGGTAAAAGTTATTATATGTTTTATTTAGGGTGTCTTTAGTAGCTAAGAAAATTTTTATTGAGAAAATAATATTTTTTCAAAAAAATGTATTTAAAAGATTTTCAGATGGTTGTTTGGTTGGATATGATAAAATTTTCTTATAATTGATTATTAGTTAGTTATTCAGTTACATAACTATATATCTTTTTCAAATTTAGTGAAAAAAAGATTCACCCGAGATTTTTTTTTTTCCCTCTCCCCCTAGCTCATAAAATTATGATGAGAAAATGGTGGCTCGAAAAAAAATTTTTAATTCTTTTTTCACCTTCTTTGTTATCTAAACATCGGAAAATAGAATTTTCTCACCAACCAAATATACCCTTATTGACAAATGGACAGAAAAATTAAAACTTTTTATGATGGACCCAATCGTTTGATCTATATATATATATATAAAGAGAGAGAGAGAAACAAGTTTTGTATTCGTGGTGTCAATGGATTGGTTCAAATCGTGAAATCGAACTGAACCGATGTATTTAGTATTATTTTTTAATAAGTTCAGTTTGGTTTAGGTTTGAAAAAAATATAAACTGATAGATTTGGTTCGGATTGCGGTTTAAAACTTTAAAAATCGATCTAAACCGAATCGAACCGATTCTAAAATTAAAACTATTAATATTTATTTTTAATGTTATGATTCTTTTATGATATAAATATTCTCATTAAAAAATTATATAATCATCTTTATATAGTAAAAATAGTTTTCAAGTTTTTATAATATGTATTAAAAAAGTTAAAATTACCTTATATACATACACATATATACTTGATTATGTTAATTTATTTAATGTATGTATATGTAAAACTTCAAATCGAATCAACTCAAATCGATTATGCAAACTTCGATTTAGTTTGATTTGGTAATTCGAAATAAAATTGATTAAGCTAAATCAAACCGAAATTGATTGTATTTGGTTTAATTTAGGTTGAAGCATTAAACCAGTCTAAACCAAACCGTTCATACCCCTATTTTATATAATATTGATATAATAAAAAAAAAAAAGAGGACGGACCGGGTTCAGGAGGACAATCATCTTAAACCGGTTCGGTTGAATAGTTCATTGGGTTTGACTAACCGAAGGAGCTAATTCAACCTCTAAGGACACGTGGACGGTATTAATTGGCTTAGATGTGATAGGTGGACCGTGGACGTCGAAACTGAGAAAAGCGAGAGCGAGAGCAGCGGATCATGACAAGTATATATCGACTTATTTATTAATTTGTTTATTATAAAAGGGTTATTTTCATCCAACAACCCAATGGTGGTACTAGAGTCACCAGTTGCATTCACGCACTTCTCGCCAAGACCGCTAAATCATGAAGACAAAAAACACTGAATAAAAAAGATGTATTTATTGTTTTTGTTTGGTGTTGACATCTATCCATATTTAAGAAATTAAATATATATATATATATATATATAATATATGTATTATATATACTCTTTTTATTGTTATAGAATAATTTATTCTAGAAAATATGTCGAAAAGTCTCTTGTTTTATACTTAAATAAAGAGTCTAATTAACTCTATTTCACCGACTCTTATAAAATGATGCTAATGAATTTTGTTTTAGTTTTTAACTCAATCTTCACGGTAGGGCTTGAAACCATTTCAAAGAAAGAATTAATTGACTAAGTACACAAATTTAGTGGCCACCACATAATGGTGAGAGTCGAATACAGGACATTTAAGCAATTGTCACCACCAAGCCAACCAGCATATGGTTTATTACTAACACTTGTATTTAAACATACAAGATGAAGCTAGTAAATTGAAAAGCTTGAAAAAAAATGTTTTTTTTTCCACTAGATATCCCGCATTCTGTGGGTATGAGATGGAATAGTAAACCTCTTCCAAGAATTAAACGCTAAAACTTTTATATAAAGACGACCTTGGGACTCAACTCGCTTCCACTAAGCTAACCATTCGTTGGTTAAAAAAAAAGAAGATTTTCATTGAATACAAAGAAAACACACTTAGAGATTTGAGCTTTACAATTTGATGAATTCCTATTATAATTGATATAATCCTGATGATGCTTTTTTCATGCAATCAAGCCTACAATGCATTAATTGGTGTTGAAAAACAAAAAACCCTTTGGATATACAGTATGAGACATATTTAATTGTGTGATGAAATGATATGAAAACAATATTGAAGATATTGTCCTACGAAATGGCCCTGTATTTAATATTTCTTATGAATAATCTGCATCAAAGCAATAGGATGAGCATACAAGGATGACTGCGGATATTTATTAGGTGAATGGATATTAATCATACTATACCATGTATGCAAAGGAGATATAAAAAAGATTATAATATTACATGAAAAATATAAAGTTTTCATAATTGCTCCCAACAATTAATAGGACGAGGCTCTAATTATTATTTTAAAGAATAAACATAACATTTCAGAAATATAATTCTAACATCCAACTCATATTATTTAATTTATGTCAAAATAATAAATTTAGAGAAGAAAGCAAAAACAAGACAGCATAGCTGACTTTAGATCAAAAGGTAGTGGGTTCTACTCCCGCTTTGGTCGATCGATTTTTCTTCTTTCGATTTTTCATCTTATTGCTTCATTCATATTAGTAGACCAACTTTTTTTTTTTTTAATTAACATACTTATTGATCACTGGCTTTTGTTGGGTGTGGGGGCAAGAGTAGTTTACCTTAAGTCTTGTTTGAAATTGAAGCAAAGAGTGCAAAAGAAAAGGTTGGTGCAATCTATATTCAGAAAGTAGTGACCACACTGCAATTGCCTTCATTTTACTCTACCACAGTCACAAAATTTGCATGTTCTTCAAGCAGTGTTGCCGAGACCCTCTCTCTCTCTCTCTTTCTCTCCCTTTGTACTTAAAAGCCAAAAATCTTGCTATGTGTCCATCATGACTGCTTCAGAAACTGAAAAAAATGCCTATTGGCATGCTGCTCCTCTGCAGGGTTCTTGATGAAGGGGAACACACACACACTCTAAGGACGATTTGACCTCCTGTCTGGAAGTTCCAGTATTTCAGCTAGTAATATCAATTTTCCTTGTGAATGTGCAGTTTTCATCAGTGTTTATTTAGGCCATTTTGTAGACTTTTTAAGGCCTTGGGTCTTCTATTTAGCAATTTCAAGTTTTTTTTAAAAAGTCCTTAGTGGGAGGCAGCAATGTCTCCACTCCTGGTTTTACCCTCACCCACCAAGCAGATTTGGTAGACTTAATAATATCTTAGTGCTGTGCTCGATATTTCATTTCAAAAGTGTCGGAAAATTGGAAGGCCATCAGGGGAGATATTTGATCAAAGAAATGGTTAAAAAATAATGATAATAATGACAATTCCTGTCCCTCTTTAATTTATTATAAGTGGGTACAAATCCTTGTTCATGATTTCTAATCTTATATATCAAATAGGGAAAAAGATATTCCCAACTTTCAATCCTCTGTTTCTCCAAAGAAAACTGGTAATCTTTCAAGATTTCAAAGTTCATTCTCGTGGCTTTTTCTTTCTTGTTTTGGTGTTCTTGTTTGTAAAGAAAGAAGCTGTACTTGATTCATATAATTTGAAGGAAAATCTCCTTCAGAATTTCAAAAAGCTTATTTGGAGATCCTCTCTGTTTTCCTTGTTCTTGTTTTCTTCCTAATATCCAACCTCCTTTCCCAACTTATACTCCCATTTCTTCAAGAATTGCTAACTGTTTAATATAAAACTGCAATCCATAATTGAAACTTTAAACTTTTAATTAAAATGAACTTCTATTATTACTATAACTTTATGATAATTAATATTATAATTGATCATTAACCAATTTGACCCCTTTTACAACCATTGCAACATATGTTAGTAATGGGTATATTTCTGATTACTGCAATTAACATGCTGACATTTAACTTAATCAAACCAAATCAATATTGAAATAAATTTTCACTAAATCATAAATATCATACAATCATTAACTACAAAATTAAGTTAACCAATAGTCTGCAACACACGCACACCAAGAAAAAAAAAAGAGTTCTATCCTTTCAGAGAAATTAAAGAAGAAACAAGAAAGGAACCATGATTGAACCAAAAAAAAAAAAAAATCTCTCGATTAATTTCATAGTAAGTTCTTACATGCATAGATCAACAAGGAAAACTCAACTCTATCTTGCTCTTGCAACACCAATTTCTCCTCCAACCACAACCTGCTATCCAACACACTTCTTGTTCTAAACATGAAAGAAGCATACCCATCAGCTCTATCAAACAACCAGTCATAAACATCCCACATAAGATCAATCGTCAACCCATCAACAAAAATGGTTTGATTCCCTCTAAAATTCCAGTGCAGCCTCTTCACCAATATCACCCTTCTTTTATCAATGGATATCGATAGCGCCGGATGCTTCAAACCTTCATCTTCACCACTACACCTGATGGATATATCATGAGTTGCACCAATTTCTGAAAATTGTGCCTTTGTTGAATAAAGGGTACCTCCAGAAAAATGTTCTCTTCTAGAAACTAAGCTGAATTGAGCTAAAACAATTCCTCCCCTGAATTTCTTGTGGATTGCATCTTCACCCATGTCTCCAAGAACAAGACCCAGTTCAGAATCCACCATTACTATAACATAGAAGCTGGTCACAGGTTCTGGGCCTAAATTGTACTTGGCCGCTGATATATCCCAGAAAATTTCTATCTTGGAAGCATCAAATTCTAGATATTTGTGTCCTTTCTTCTTTCTGAATAATCTATTGTACTGGGTATTGATTTTGAAAGCAGAGGAAGGATCATGATCACCATTGATGATGGTTAGGCCTTGTTCTAAAGGGTTCTTGCACCAGTTGACTCTGAAGAAAAGCTGTTTTCTGGTCGAAAGTTTGGTTTTGTATGTGCAAATCACTGAATTTTTAATTGAAGGAGGAGATAATTTGGGTGCGTAGCAAGAGAGGTTTGATGGGTTTGAGCAAGAAGAATCTGAGACCTTGACAGCATGTTCATTGAAGCAAGAAGCTATATGATCTCTCATGGTGTAAAAGAAATGGAAAAATGATGATGGGTATTTCTGCAAATGAGAAGAAGAAGAAGAAGAAGAAGAAGAAGAAAAAAAGATCTAACTATATGTTGAAGATATGAATCTTCTTCATCAGACAAGATGGGTGATCTTTGTTCTTCAGAAGACTAAAAAGAATATAACTTCTCTGTTGCTTCCTTGACCTTCTTTTGCCAGTTCATCTTGCCCACTAAAAAATAGTTTAAGAAAGAAAATATAATAAGGTGCAGTACTGAGACTGGGTCTAATTTCCTAGTTGTACTAAAATATGGAGATCAGGGTGTCATAGTGTTAATGTCTGAAGAGTTAAAAAATAATTTGTTAAATTAAAGTATTGAAAGTACTGCAGAATTCTTTAGATTAGATAATAACTAGGATTTTCTTTAGTTACTTGCATTTAGCTTTTTATGGGAAACTGCCAAATGGAAAGATAAGATGGAGAGAAGGGGGAGGGGGGGATAAGGGCTTTAGGTATGTATATGATGGTAGCTAGTTAGATTGGTCCCACTAATTTAAAACCAGTCTGGAGAAGCAGCAAGTCATAGCTATTGTGCATCATACATATA